>JAUTXW010004805.1:0-520000 GCA_030620095.1 Kuschelorhynchus macadamiae
GCATGTGTTTCAAAAATCTCTAGTTATTGTAAAATCGTTCGAAAAGTCACAGAAAATTGCCAAAAATTTTGATAATCAATTTCAGGTTTGTTTAAAAAGAAATGGAAATTTTTTATCTTAATCTGCGTCATAATATTTTAAAAAGCCCCATCTCGCCTATCCAGTTTCTTTTTATATGGGTATCGACATCCTGAAATAAACATTTTTTTTTATGTTCACAGTTTTCACCTGTTTTCTACACTTATCGATTAATGCCTCCGGACGTGTACTTGCTAGACCGATCAGACTCTAACACGATACTGGTCCATGTTTTATCTAAAATTCCTGAGAGTTTTAAAATCGAAGGCTCAAACGGTTGAGTACGATTGTTTTTCTTTTAGTAAGACTGTAGTAGTTGTTAGTAAGTTGCTGCTTTTATCAAAGATTGTCTGCATATGCGGCCCGGTTTTTAAAAATCTGTTTAAGCGCCAGATAGCTCAATTAATTAGCTTCGGTTCCCGTATTTAACGCTTTTTGCTAGGGCTTCAAAAAATACGTGGAACAAGTATTCGGAGAAAAAATTACGGATTTTTTTCAAAATCATTTTCATCAAAATCGGCTATACTCTGCTACCAATGTCTGTAACAAGATTGAAAGTATACAAAGAGAATTTTTCTTGACGTTTCTGTGGGAAGGATTTCTGAATTTGCTAATAATTTGCGAAATTCGACTAGATTCAGCCGGAAATGTGTCCAAACATAAATTTCCGAATTTTCAACGAATCTTATTAGCTTTTAGTCAAGATTTTTAAACGATTTCTATATGAAATCTCGTTATAAATACATTTCAAATTTTTACAATGCATCTACAGAAATACTTTTTGATATTACTTGTATTTTCGTTGAATGTTTTCATATCCTCATACTATTGCTTTTCCGTACTCGTCAACTATAGAGCAAGTAGCGAGATAGGTGTACTTAAATGAAAACGATGAAATTTTTTCTCTTTTTCCCTCTTGGAGCTTGAGTAGGTTCTGGGTTTATAGTCTCCAAACTGAGGGTTCAATCTTACATCACGATTTTTGAAATATTTCCTTAATTAATCCATACATTTTGGCACTTTGACGTATCGAGATTAGTGATTTTTTGTGTTCACTTTCTAAGAAAAGTGGTTAGATTCCGTAAAACTGTTGCTCGCTTTTTTACAAATAGATTATATATTTAAATATAGTGCAACAATTCGGTACTGTTTTCTAATTCTGCTTCATATTATGAACGCAAAAAAATAGTAATCAAAGCACTATTATTATTTGTATTCGAAAAAAAAGTGAAGTTCTAGTAATTACTGAATAATATTTTTTGCAATTTGTAAACTTTGCTTTAAATATATCCCATTTAACTCTATAATAATTATATAGTTTCGTACTTCGACAAAAAGAAAAAAACAGGTTTTAAATGTATACTCATTATATTATTAATTAAAAAGTATGTAAGACTTGTAAAAATACTCCGGTTGTATAACGGACGGAAAAGTTTTAACATTTTTTTAACCCCCACATGTTCAGTGACTCGCGTGAACATTTTAATAGACAAAAAAAAAAAGAAAAGAGAGACCGGAAAAGTATTTATACCGGTCCCTCTTTCCGCCAATAGTACATTTTATTAAGAGACCGGGAATAAGAATTTTTCCGTGCGTCATGCCTACGGTTTTTAAAAATAAAACAAAAGTTACATGGTTTCTTTTTCTTCAGTAAAATAATAATCATCATCCGAGTCTAAATTATTCATAACAATAATTACAGGAAGAATATATGAAGCATCAATCAGTCTTTCCTGTTGCCAGGTTTCATTTTTTATAGTGTTAGTATAACTGGCTTGGTTCTACCATTTTTCTGGAGTAATCTAAAACCAACGCCCATTAACTCTATTAGGTTACCTCGATGAGCAGCTATCGGGCGAGGGAGCGCGCGGGTGAGGTGGAGGTCGTGACGTCGACTGACTACCGTAAAACCCCATAACATTGAACATTTTTTGACTTTTGTCGTTTGCATATTTTAAGTAACAGACAATAGACAAACACCAATGTGGGCATGTAGGGGGGACCAATAATACCTTTGAAAATATGTAATAACATTTCTACATTTAGGTAAGTAAGACCCTCTTTTTTAAAAAAAATAGGGTGTTCAAAGTTGTGTATCCATGGACACAACTATGAACGAGACATTAGAATTACCTTTATGTTCAACGTAATGCGTTGTATACAATACATTGAACGAAAAAAATCCTTTATAACATTGTTTTACGTGAAAAAAAGTTGACGCAAAATAAAAACCTGATAAAAACAGTGATAATATTTATTAAAACTTATCTAAAATAAATATAAAATAAACGAAAATGTTCCTTTGGTCACAAACAGTGAAAAAGTGAGTAAATAGATAGGTTATTACCTAAAACACAAAAAAGTAGGTATTGATTTAAAATGAACACAACTTTATTGGACATTGCTTAAGTCTTCGTTGAATGTAAAACGGCCTCTAAGCTCTAGGGGATTTCTCAACGTGCTTTTTACTTGGCCCTTTTCAATATATGACTCGTCTTCTACTTGGGGGAAAATAAAGGTTGACGGCTTTTGCCCATATCGTCGAAGACAACTGACTTTGAAGCCATTTTTATCTTTGGCGATAATTTTTGAGACGAATATTTTTTTGGCTTCCTTTTTTGTTCCTTCGTTGTATATAAATTCGGCCAATACGAATTTATAAGCAGGAGAATCAGTTTCTGTGCGAAGAGAAGTACTGTGGGTTGAACTGTCGTCTTCTTCTGAGCTAAGGCACAGGGCTTCCCGTTCTTTCTCGACTATTGCAGTAAGGTCCTCATCTTCCGACGAATTCATATAAATTATATTGTCTGATTCACCGCTATCGCCATCACTATCTCCTGATGAGTAGTTTTCTTTTTTGCTTAATGCTGACTTCTTGCTCTTTAAAGTTTTTTCGGCAATCCCTTTGCTGGTTGATGGGCGACTCGATGGGTTGTCATTCCGTAGTTGGACAAGATCCTCAAAAGCAATACTTTTCCCGGGAGCTACATCTATTTTAGATCTTTTTTTGGCTGGGGCATTTTCTTTTTCTCCATATCTCATATTCATTAGCATATCTATGACGACCTCAGAAACCACCTGAGAATTGCTGTTATCTTCAGTAGGCTCCTTTGGAAATCGGCTTAATACTTCCTCAGGATTCCACGGAAAAATCCCACATTTTTTGAATCCTGATACTAAATTATCAGATTTATTATCAGGTGCAACAGCATCACATAATGTTTTTAATAATCGGGGAAATTTTTCTTTGGGCAACACTTGCGACTTTTTTTTTAAGGATTGCTTCCATGCATCTAATATAGACCTCCACTTTCGCTTCAATGGCCCATAAAAGGCAACATCAAGGGGCTGTGCAAGGTGGGTAGAATTTTTAGGAAGGCAGCAGAATGAAATATTGTTTTCTTGGGCTCCTCTTAAAACATCTTCAGAGAAATGGCTAGAGAGATTGTCCCCTATAAGCACGACTCGCCCTTCAATTCTTTTTCGAAAAGGTATAAACGAATTCAAAAACCAGTCGGCGAAAATTACTGCGTCAAACCAACCGCTCTTACTACGGTTATATCTGGTGCATCTCGGTCCGCCTTCAGTCCAGGTTTGCCACAGATTCTCTGCTTTATATACCACGTATGGTGGAAGTACATGTCCATCCGCAGATCCACAAAACATTACGGAAACGCTACTCTTTGACGAATCCCTGATGCGCTCAGGGTATTTTATGCCTTTACGAAAAATACATTTTTTAGTCCCCGGGTCATCGGATAAATTGGTCTCATCGTAATTGAAGATTCTATTCGGAGGTAGAGGCTCGTTGTTGTCAAAAATTATCTCTTTTAAATTAGTAAAGTAGTCTGCCATATTTTCAGGTGTAACGCTTGCCTTCGATTTTTTTAAATTTTGACAAATCCTTAAAGTGAGATCATTTTTGTGTCTCCGAATAAATCTTTGACACCACTTTCTACTGGGTAACTTATTTTCCTGAAGTTGAGAAGCCTCTAAGCCGTGCCTAATAATTAATTGCTGTACCAAATGAGCCAAATCTGAATAATCGAAAGGAAACCCCCATTCGCTTACAACTAGGATATGTTGGACGATTGCATTTTCCATTTCGACAGGAAGAACAAACGGTTTCCCCACTTTTCCTCCGTGACGATTGTTTAATTTATTTGATAACGTACCTTTTGGAAAACCGAATTGTCTGCTGGCTTTAGAAAGACTAATTCTATTTTGTCTTATCATAGCTAATGCCGCTTCAAGTCGTGGTTTATCTTCGGCATCATAACGCCGATATTTACGCTTTCCCGGCATTGATATTTTCTGAAATTAATAAAATAGTCGGTATAATTATTTTTTATCATGTTTAAAAAATGGATCAATAACTTTGAACGGTTGTTCAAAGTTAAGGGAAATATTTGAAATTTGGAGGTTAGATTATAAAATATACCATAACAATATTTTACGCCAAAATTCACTATTCTCCACATACTTACGGTTTAATGAGGTCTAAGGACACTGAACAAACATGAAAACAAGTATATAGAACAACTATGTAAGCAGATCTGAGGTAAATTTGAAGCACTCCTAATTTCGCGGGCTTTTTTGACACACCGTTCAATGTTTTTAGGATCGATAGTATGCATCGAAACGTTATCGGCGCAGTACAAATTTATTCGTTTATGATCGGAGGAACTTATCGAACACAATCTGTCCTTGTTTTAAGAATATATAGGAATGAAGTAAGGGAATATATGTTTTAATGACTTTATGTTCAAAGATATATGACGGTTCAAAGTTATGGGGTTTTACGGTACCCGATCTGACAAGGCGGCCAGTTTATTGCTTATTCAGCTTGACGTTTTCGTTGTGATAGTTGTCAGCTGTATTTTTCAAAGTATTTTTTACTTCTAAGTTTTAAGACTTTTTGGTGTTAATTAATTAATATTAATAAGGACTTAATAAGGATTAATCAGGAAGGGAACCAAAATTACCGAAAAACTATTGAAAATAATTACAAATAGACACGACAACATAAACCTAGATGCCGGCCACAAGAGTGTTTTTAAGGCAAAGGTTATTTATAAGAACGAAATATTTAAATGAACTGGCGAAGGAAAAATAAATTTAAAAAAAGCCATTCTGAAGTGGACCCCTACGAAAATCTGTATAGAAGAAAATTTAAAAATTATTAACTAAATTTTTGTTCCCGTTTAAGCATAAATTGTGTGCTGATTTATTTCTTATTATTAAAAAAGACGTTTGAACAGTTAAATAATTGTGTTTACTGCAAATACTATACCTATAGTTAGTAAATGGGCCTTGATCTGAAACATGTTTTTTATTAGAACATAGGTAGAGTTAAAATTGCTTGGTTTTTACATTTTTAATTGCTGCATTCCAGAGACGCGATACTACATCGCTTGTAATAGAAGTAATGCAAGGGTGCTAATATTAGTAGTGTAGTAACACTTACATTCTGAGCATATAATTTCGATGGATTAATGATCTGAAGGAAGTCACAAAACATGATTTCCATTAGTTAGGTCTTTAAAAAAATATGTCCTATCTAATTTGTAACTTATTAGTTGACATACTCCAATAAATAGTACCCAGCTAGCACTAATGTAGCTACAACTGTTTCCACTACTACTCTTTAAGAGTTTTTACGTATTTATTACTAATAATCCTACTATATATCAACAAACACTTTGCGTTACACGTTTTTAAGTATTATATATGTATTTGTTCCTGCGAATAATACTTTATATTAATTTTCCATATAAAGTAATTATATAACAACTACTGCCAAGCAACTACTTAAGGAATTGACTCCAAGGTCGTCATTTCTTTTCCGTTACATATTATTGAAAGTTTGAAAGAAAAATTATTAAAGTTCTAATCTGTTTACTAAATTACAACTTTTAAGTATCAGTACCTTCTTGATTTTTGCATAGACTACTCCATTACGTTCAAATGTTTTTCTATAATGTATTATTATAAAGTAAAACGAGTCGTTGCAGAGTTGAAAAAGTTATCGTCTACTGCTACTTTAAACTGGCTATTACTAGTCGTTATTCTTCTGTTGCAACTTAGAAGTAAGAATTACAGTAACTATTTACTACAAGTAAATTATTACCTCTTGCACTTTCGTTTCCGGAGACTGGTACGAGATTCGGTTGGTGATTTTATAAGGACACAGGCAACAATAGAGTAACCAATTTTTGATTGGTTTGGAGATATTGCTGCTAAAATCGCTTTGTTTACTTTTTGCCTACGTGGGTTTCTTATGAGGTTTGACGTTTTAGTGTCCCATTTTATTAGTTTTTGTGATTATTAAAATGAATATTGATTCATACAAGAAGTTCTCAGGCATTGGCCATATGGAGAAATGTGTTTAAGATTGGTTCACCTGTTTTTTGCTTGTAATCATAAAGTGTTTGTGATGAATGTGTAAATGACTATGGCCGTAAATGTTTTAAGTTTAAGTTTAGTCCAAGAAAAGTTATTACATATTGCACGTTATTATATTTTGGTTTTATTTTGCTGTAAAAGAATATATTGTTTGGTGTCTTAGTGTATGTTTTACTCCATTCCGCACCTCAATTTGAGGTAGAAGCTCTCTAAGAATATCATAAAAGAAACTTTATTTTGTAGGCCTTCTTCAGTATATATTACATTACTAAACTCACTTGCCAGACAACTCTCATTAATCGCTTGCACAAATATTAACATTTGTTAAAAATCTAAATGAAAAAGTAAGTTTGTACTAGATAGTTCGAATAGATTATTAAAGTTAAACATTAACATAACCCTACATTTACAACTGACGCTGACAGAGGTTGTCGATACAAAAGTAGATTAATTTAGTCATATTTTGCGAAAAACTACTCACTAAAGTTCTAGTTGTGTGTGGGTTGTGTTATCGTCTACGAGCAACAAGTTAAAATGGTTTACAATGGCTTAACATACCGTAAGAAAAAAAAGTAGCTTTAGTCACTCAGCTACATTTTATTGGTTATGTCATACCTGAACAAAACAACCTAAAGCGGTATTTCAACAGAACAAAAAATAAAAACGAAGCAAAAGGTTATGGTTATGATAGATGGTAGAATTATAGTAGTGACTCAAGTACCACAACTCTCCGTATGCTACGACACAACGCATTAAATTTTAAAGAACCGGCGGAATGTTCCCAAATCGTAACCGCTTGGTAATAATATACAGTATAGGTTTAATAAGAACTTTGTAGGTAACTTTATTCGTACCACCTTAGTGTTCAAGACTTCAGTGTAATTGAGTATAAGTGACAGTTGTGTATTTAAAGAATCCAAAACTATAAAAACGCATGGGAGGAATCGTGGACACTTGATGTTAAGTAATTTTCTCAATAAACCAACCAACCTAAAAGTAAAAGTAAAATAGAACGCCATTGTTTATTTTCATCTCCCCTATAAATATTTAGCTATGATGTTTGTATGTGTGAGTATAAAGATTAAAAGTGCATACAAATTAAACATTGCGTTAAAAAAAGAATCACTCTTTATAATAAGATATTTAATGATATTTACTATTTAAACCAAAGTCCAAAATTATAATTTTGACATTTAAATTGGCCAATATATTTGACCAAAATGTAATGAAAATTAAGTAACTTTTTTACGACCATCACCAGCATATTCACCAGAGAAATTACCTGCGTTCTAGTTTTAGGTCCTTACCATAGCCAGAAAACTAAGTGAAACGCCTGTATCCTACCTCAAATACCAATAACGTATTCTATACAAAAAGTAAGTGAGTGCAAATGAAACAAGAAAATAAATATAATAATTTTTTTTCCAGAATTTTTTTATATGTTGAGGGGGTAGAATATTTTTTACGACTTACCTAAATTTTGTATACTAAATCAATTCTCTTATCCTTTATAGCAGCAAATTGATTTATAACATCCTCATAAAATGGATGAGTTGCCCTAATCTCCTCCAGAAATTCCTTTTCAATTGAAATATTGCCAAGAGAAGTAAGTCTTTCTTGAGATATTGTATTTCTTAAATAAGTTTTTACACATTTTTACTTGCTCTTGCAGCGATATATTCCAATTACTCTCATTGGCAAACATAAGACCAAGCTTATTTTTAAGTCGTTGACTTTTTGAAAATATTTCCCCATATAACTGTAATAAATTTTCAAACGGGCCAGACGGAAACTTTAAACTATATTCGGAAAATTTAGCAAAACCTGCCAAACATGAAAATATAAGTTTTTCACAGTCTTGAAATCTTAGTGTCATTTCTATTAAAATATGGTCCAATATTTCATAAAAAAGGGTTCTATCCTTAGTCTTAATTTCTTCAGGTGAAAGCTTAGCAAGCTCACGTTTGTAATGATTTATTTCTATAATAGAATTTGCTTTATCAAACATGGTATTAAAAAAATGTATTTTAAATTTTTATATTGGATATGCAAAAATGAATGTCAAGCGATTTTTTTTGAAGAACGTCAAATAGTATGCCCGTTATTAAGAAAATGTCATTAAACACTAATGCCAGAAACGTGAATTCAAAATCGTTTATGTCACCTAAAAATCCTTTCGCAAGGCGGATTAATTTTTCATCAGATTTGTCACAGTTTGTAATAAATTCAAAGACGTCTTTTAATTTATTCCAGTCTTGAACAATTACATTTACTAACTTCGAATTTGAAGTTGTAACAACACCATAAATAAATACAACACAAAACATTCAACTTAACTGCAAAAGAACTCACCGGTCGCAGCGAAATCCGCGAAAATAAAAGTAAAACAACCACCGCAAACTGAACGACACGCGGGTGTAGTATTCACCGAGAACGTTGTATGGTGCTGGGCCCGACGTCATCGGGAACGCGTTGTCATGGCAACATAGTAGGAAAATCGTATACTTAACATAGCACCTCCAGCAAAGTTAAAGCGGTTTGCGCCACTGTTATAGTTGTTATAATAAAGTTCGATTGAAAGTTTTAAAAAGACTTGCGGTCAACGGTCAAGTAAAATATTTATTCGAGATGTAGGTAAATAAATGAATGTAAAAACTAAAATTTTAAGAGATATATAATACATATTGTTAGGTGTTTGCTTGTTTATTTTTCCTAGTGAAGTAGCACTTCACCTACTTCACCTGAATAGCCGCCACTGTTCTATACGCTCTACACCATATTCTCAATTTGAGTGTTTGTAGTCGCCATAACTGTTTTGTTTGTATTAATACGAACCATACATATTTTTAAAACGGATTAAATAAAGACAGAAATAAGGAAGTGACGAATAGGGTGAATTATTACTATTCGGTTACGTAAATGGAACTACACAATTCCGTACTCTCTACGTAATAGTCAAAGTCACAGTTACATGCTATTCACGAAATAGTTACCCTAAAATTGTTCCCCATTTTGGTAATGACTACGTAGTCTCAGCTTAACGTGGCGACACCAAGTTACGGTTACTTCAATGAAAATACTTGTGATAACACTGACGTATTCATGACTAAAAGTGCTACTTGGGTATGCACCACTATTCTTTCTTCGAAGTTCACTAAAACTTAAAAGCCTTGTTGTTTTGTTCGTATAAGACTGACCACGAATCTGAAGTAAGATTTTTTTGAAAGCGTTTGGATTTTGTGTTATTCAGTGTCAAAATGTCCATTCTAAACTTCCACATTCCTTACATTGGTTTTAAAGAAAATATCCGTTTTTGCTACAATACAATCAACATATGAATGCCGAAATAATAAGAACTACACAAATTACGTCGTTGACTTTTAGGAAGTTACAAAAAATAAAAAAAATACGCTATGTTTTTTATCAAAACCTAAGATTGGCAATTTTTTAAATTCAAAAATGGCAGTATGCTTTCGAAATATGTTAATTTTAAAACATTTTTTCAAAAAGTTGTAGCATAATTAGTTTTTCAGCACTAGTTAGCTAATCTTGAAAATTTGGTAAATTATTTGGTGGATGATCGCTTGCACCAGCGTCTGTGCTAATGGTTTGCAAAACGAGCCATTTTTCTTGAATATATAGACAAATATGTATGCAGACCAGTCTGTCCACGGAATGTGTTGATACATAATATAAACAATACTATTTAAGCAAACATAAGAAATTGCATCATTCACCTCGAGTCGCTACAGACACATAGCAATTGTACAAACACTTTTTTACATAAGAGAGAAACATTAAATAATTGTAAAGAACCAATTTCAAAATTTTACTATTTGTCATTTTGTAACATAGAAACAAAAAAAAATTATAAAGTAAACCTAAGAGGAATTGACTGTTACGTAATTCGGGTCAAAGAGGACGTATGTCTTGGAAAACTTTCATCATCAACACTGTTGTGACAGTTAAGGTGCATCACATCTTATTAAGAGGTGATGAATCCGTTCAGAAATAGTTTTTAAATAGGCTGAGAATTAGTATATCTTTTTGTATTAATGTATATTAATTTTGCATGCATTTAACTTTTTGCTAATAACCATTCTTGCTTTAAATTGGATCCTTTTACACTAAGCTTCACCAATAAGAAATTTTTAGCAAACTGAGATAATAGATAATGCCGAACCATTTAAATAAGTTCCAAAGTATTAGAGCATAGGTCTAAGATAATGATATACAGTCATAACAGTCAAGTTAATTTAGAAACAGCGCAACAAGTTCTGAAAATTAATTACTGTTATTTATTTCACTAAAACTTTGTTACAATTTATTTGGCACGAAAGAAAGGAAACACGTTCTACAGAAGAACTAAACAAGAATATGATATATACATCAACGTATCAATCAAACTGTTAATCTCAAACTTTATTTTAGTACGGTGAAAACATTATTTATTCAACAAACAAAATGTTTTATTGTATTTACAATTTATGTATAAATATGTGTAATTCTGATAAATCAAAACTATTTACACATATAATTATAAATAAGATCAGTACAAAAATGTACTTATGAGGGAATATGAGATACTATAAGTAAGCCAAACTACTTTGTATCGAATTAAAAAAAATGGCAGTTCAATCAGACGACACATATTCAAGCAACATATCAGAAAAAACAACGAAATACAGAATCAACATTTCTGATTTTGTGAAGAAAAAAAGTGAGGCATACAATTTATATGATGTATTTTAGGAGAAATATGTTAAAATGGCTAATTTACAAAAGAAGTTAAATGAATATCTCAGCATTTTTTTAATATTTCGGATAATAGGGGGCAGTTCAAAGGGGCCATTTTGACTATAATAACAACATAATGTTGTTTTGTGTCCAAACCGTAAAACATATTCGTCAAGATGATATTTTTTTCGGGATTCCTTTAGAAAGAACTAACGCCCAAATTTCATCCGTCTTTTCTGGGTAATCGATAGTTCTGTTTTTCAGGCATTCAATTAGTTTATATGTTGGCCAAGAGTTATTGGGAATTTGCTGAGAAAGGCAAGAATGATAACTTGCATTATCCATAATAATTCCAATTCCAAATAAATTCTCGTCGCCAGCGTGAATGGCGATATAAAAACGACCTAAAAAAAACTTCTACAAATTTCTTTCTAAAAATCTAAAATAATCTGAATATTACCCACCATTGTCTGTGTAGAACTGGTAGAAGGACTATCATCCTGCCAACTACGTCTGAAGACTCCTTTGCTGAATATCCATTCTAAAAATACTGGAATATAAGGTTCTTGCGATTTGGAATTTCTTGTATATTCACTCAAAATGTCGGATTACTCCATTAAATATTTTCGGTTACTAGTTTTCTTCCATCTGAATCCTATACTATACGGCACCAATTTCGCAGAGAAGAAAGGGAATAATTTTAAAAATCGCTGAGATATTCATTTAACTTCTTGTGTAAACTGTCTATTGTAACGTATTCCTTTTTAACATACATCATATTAATTGTATTCCTAATTGTATTCTTCATAAAATCAGAAATTTTGGTTCTGTATTTCGTTATTTCTTCTGATATGTTACTTGAATATGTTTCGTCTGATTGAACTCCATTTTAATGCGTAACAAAGTAACTTGACTTACTTTTAATGCCTCCGACGTCCTCATTTGTACATTATTGTAGTCAATTGGTAACCCTTTTCTAAGATGCTGCTATTCGAACTCAAAAAATGCCAACACAAAATTAATAATTAAGTCTTTTGATATAATATTATATTATATATCTCGGCATTTTCCAATGAGTGACAATATTATTTTAACACTGACATTGGCGAACAGGTAAAAAATATCAAATGACTATAGAAGCTTTAGTCATTTTATATTAAAATATTTTATTGCCTACGTTTTGATGGAATTAAAAAGGAAAATAACAAAGTGAAATCACAGTCAAACCCTATCACGTTTACTTTAGCTTGCAGCTATTTCTAGAATGTCATTTTGCCAGCTTTTCCTAAATTCGCACTTACTATAAATCCACGTTTCGCCCAGAAATATTGGTTTTAAAACGAAAAGAAAACTATCACTGTATGTGTATATTATCTTAAAAATTGTCGTCTTTTTCATGTGAGATATGACTGTTTGGCTAAATATGTTCTATTGAAAATTGTATATGTTTGGCTCAAACTGCAAATATTTTAACCCTTTAGCCAAGATACTAATAGATATTTGCGCGCTATTAATGTTTGGAAGCTTTAGATACAAGGCTCGAAATGTAACATGTTTTCCTACAACCAAAAGAAAAGTTATGGATTCATTGTGCTATTAAACAATATTAAGTTTAATCAAGTACCTGCAGCATCAGGTAGATATTAACTTGCGGCTTTATAGTCTTCATCCTTCCCTACTCCCTTGGAATCCGTTTTTTTAACTGTAGAGAGCGATACACCCAAAACCTCCGATACTCTCTAGAAAACAGGTCAATATTTTCAATTTAGATGATATTATTTTGCGGTTTCAGCTCGATAGTTTATCCATTCACATCATACACAGCAACTACGAGGAGCTTTCTAACGTCTATTTTAAGTTTAAAATAAGTTATAAGTTTTATAATGAGTTCCTGCTCGTTTTAACTATAAGGCCGCAGCATTTTACACAAAAAAAAAACAGCGCAAAATAAGAAAGAAATTATAAACGGCGATTAACGAATGTCACTAATGAAAGCGCTCACTTGACACTCTAATACATTAAATTAATTTACGTTTGTGACGACAAAAGGCAGTCTCATCCGATAAACATATATAAAAGAAAGAATATCAATATATGACGTAAGATTAAACCCTCAGTTTGCAGACTACCTAATTTTAATGAATGAATACGCTGAAACTGATTGCTAATATATTATCAGATATTGAAAATCTATTATCGTGTGCTAATAACAAATTAATGGAAAATATTATTATGACGACCCGAATATTGAGTAAACAAAATAAAAAATCTGCATATTTTAAATTATTTCCAAAAATTACTATTTAAAGCCAATGCTCCATATAACAGACAATGTTATGAATAGCCACTATAAGCTAGCTAAAAATTAAGTATTTTAAAGTATTTAAAAACGTAAATTAGTAATTTTGGGTAAACAAATGTTTTCATTTTCCGGTCTATTTTAATCAAAACATCGCCGTTAAGGTTGCGCTATATGCGTAAAAGTTGAACTTTGACTATTATCTTAAAAAAGTCGCTAAATTTCCTTTACCCGGAACTGCCCTCGTTATGAATTTTTCTTTTATTAGGAATATGAATGGCCAAATTTAGTTCCACACATAGTCTTTTAGTAACACATATTATATTCTGTCTTTTCAAACATTTTTAATGAACATTTTGTTCCACCATATTGGATTCGTACCAATATTTTAGAAATTTCTACCTATGCTATACTTAATTTTTAGGCATAATTTAAAATAAATTGAATAAATAATTTTTACACTGAGTTTTTTAAGACCGCCATTTTGTTCCGTCATGTCGAATTCATACCAGTTTATCCCTATAACACATTTAATTTTTCTCTAAAATTTCAATCATCTTCGCATAAAAAGTTTTGTTACAGTGATGTTTTATATAATTTATTTGGCCGTCATTTTGTTTCTCTAGAATTTCTCTGAATCTAGAATTCGTACCACAATTTTGCCAGTTTATCTCTATGTTACACTTGTATTGGATTCGTACAAAAATGTTACCAGTTCATTCCTATGTAAGACTTGATGTTTGTGCAAAATTTGAGCTAAATTGGATAATTAGTTTTTTAGTAATAATTTCACTAGACCGCCATATTGCATCTTTCCCACAATATTATTATTAGTCATCCCCTGAAACTTAACTTAACGCCGTGAACTGACAAACAGGCCGACGGAATTGAAAAAATATATTTCTGGCATCTAGCGACGCTAAAACGTGAAGTTAAGTAAAACCTGGAAGAGTGATTTTTTCACGATTGCAAACAGTTTATTTGTCCGTCATTTTGTTGCGCCATTTTAAATTCGTACCACAATTTTACCAGTTTACCTCTAAGTTACAATTAATTTTTAAATGGTTTATTAAGCCGCCATTGTTTCGCCATCTTGGATTCGTGCCAAAATTTTTTCAGTTGATTGCTACGTATTACTTGATTTTTGTGCATAATTTAAAGTAAATTGGATTAATGGTTTTCTTGCGATAATTTATTTAACATTCCACTAAGCCGCCATTTTGTTTCGTCATCTTGGATTTTTGCCAAAATGTTACCAGTCTATCCCTAAGTAACCCTTATTTTTCAACCAAAATTTGAAGTCAATTGGATAAGTAGTTTCTAGCTATACCGCGTTGTTTGTAGGCATTTAGGGAACTTGAAACCTAAACATCTCAAAAATTTACGTTTACTACGAGGGAAGTAAAAATAAAAAAGTGACAAACTTAACGGACCTCAAAGATCTTTATACGGTTTATTATAATCAAAGCACAGCCGTTAATATTGCGTTATATAAAAAATAGTGTGTGAAATTTCAAATTTGAAAATTTACCAAAAAATCGGTAAATTTCCTTTTCCTTATGAATCTTTCCGTTTTTTAGGAATGGAGAAGTGTTAACCTATTTAATTAGTTATTTATTTATTGGACGTCATTTTGTTCCGTTATTTTGGATTCCTACCAAAATTTTACAAGTTTCTACCAATGCCATCCTTGATTTTTGGGCGTAATTTAAAATAAATTGAATAAGTAGTTAATAACGCGACACATCTCCATTTTGTTCCGCTATGTTGAGTTCCAAACAAATTTACTAGTTTATCTCTATATCCACTAAATGATTGCACAAAATTTCAAATTAATCTTGTAAGTAGTTTTTTCAGGCTGATTTTTTTTTAATATTTTATTAGGCCGCCATTTTGTTTTGCTATTTTGGATTCTTACCAAAATGTTACCAGTTTATTCCTCTATACCACTTGATTTTCGTGCAAAATTTGAGATAAATCTATCTAGTTTTCTTCTGAAATAAATTTTAACGTTTCACTAGGCCGCTATCTTGTTGCGCCATACTGGATTTTTACTAAAATATTACCAGGTAATCAGCATATGATCATTAATTTTTGACTAAAATTTGAAGTCAATCGTGTAAATAGTTCTTAAGCTATGCCGAGAACTGACAGAGAGACAGACCGCCGGAATTAATAAAACATAATATATGGCTTTTAGGAACGATAAAACATGAAGATATGAAAATGTTTTTTCACTATTATATTACATACATTTTATTTAGCCGCCATTTTGTTCTGCCATTTTGAATTCGTACCACAATTATACCAATTCATCTCTATACCAGAATTTATTATTGCACAAAGCAGAATTTTTAGATATTTGATTAATCTACCATTTTGTTTCGCCATCTTAGATTTTACTAGTTAATTCCTACATAGCAGTAAATTTGTGTGCAAAATTTGAACGAAATTGGATAAATAGTTCTTTAGGAATATAGTAATAATGTTTTTGACATTTCATTAGGCCGCCACTTTATTTTAATTGGATTTTTACCAAAATTTTACCAGTACATCCCCATATGACCTTAATTTTCAATCAAAATTTGAAGTCAATCTAGTAAGTAGTTGTTTAGCTATGCCTAGACCTAATTGAGGAAATTTGTTTTTCGGCATCTAGGCACCCTGAAACGTAAAGATCTGAAAAAATCTCGAAGGGTGATTTTTTCACGATTACAATACTTCCGTTTTACGAGGGAAGTAAAAAAGATAAAAAAGCTGAAAAACTTAACGGACCTCTTGTACCTTTCTTTGAGACTTAACGCTCATACGTTACAACAACTACTGGTAAGCATATGTGCTTAAACTGCTTTTCAGCGCAGGAAGAGAGTTGCAATATATTTACATAATAACTGATTCCACTACTGTATATTTTATTTCAAGAAAGTATCTAGCAATTTAGAATTTATTCGTGTATCTCCTGTTAAAATGAAAGCCAATTTTTAAAAGCTAATAAAATTTTGATAATGCACTGGTGTGTTATGGGTAATGCTTTTACACTTCACTAAAAGAAAAACAAATCGTAAATATAAAAACAAAATTAGTATCACTAAGTTCGATAAAGTGACGAGTAGGTATATTAAAATCTATTAATAATACAAGAACTACGCTTTTCCTTGTTGATTTAGATGTAACATGTATTAAAATGTTTACATGCAAAGAGAATAAATTACCTACACGTTCTAACATCGGCAACTGGCTCCACATAGCAACGCAAAATAACTTCAGACAGCAAGCAAATTAGGAACATATGTTACGTGAATACGTTTTAATATTCCGCAAAAAAACGTTATAAATGGTGTTAAAAAATTACGTAACAAACTCGGAGAACTTACAGTACTCACCAGAAGAAGAAACAAGTTCCTATAAACGGGTTTTAAGAGAGCTAAAGTTTTTCAAGCCGAAAATGATAATAGCGTTTTTCTCTACTTAAAAAGTTAAAAGTCGTTTTTCAAAATATCTTTTCAAATTTAACCTGATTTGTAATTTTGCTTCGATACTAAGAAAGACTAAACTGTTTTGGACAAACAGAGTACTCTTGTCTCTAATCGATAAATTCAACCATTTTCAAGTTATTTCAGACTAAAGTGTCAATACTTTTGTTTTACTCAATAAAAATTCCTATATCCGGTACTTTCCTCGTTTTGAATATATCCTTTTACTAGGAATAATAAAGTGCGAACCAATTTAGTTCAGTACATAGTCATTAAGTACACATATACTCTCTTTTCAAACATTTATATTGGTCACCGCTTTATTATATATTAATATTATATAATTAGTATATTATTAATTGAATAAGTAGTTTTTACTCTGACATACATCGCCATTTTTTTGCGTCATGCTGAATTCGTACCAGCTTATCCCTATATCTGCAAAATTTAAAGTCAAGTGAATAATAAGATTATTTTACATTTATTTTGCCGCCATTTTATTTCGCTATCTTGAATTCATACCAATTTGTTGGGGTTTAAATATTTCCTTAAACCACCATTTTGTTTTCCTATTTGGATTTTACCAAAATTATACCAGGTCATCCCCATATTGCCTTTAATATTTGACTAAAATTTGAAGTTAATCGGGTATGTAGTTTTTAAGCCATGTCGCGAACTGACATACCAACAGTCAGACAGGCCGACCAACAGATCCACAGAATTGATAAGGTGAAGATATATAAAAGCCTGGTGATTTTTTCACGATTAAAAACATTTTATTTGGCCGCCACTACGTATTTTTTTAATATTTCATTAAACCGTCATTTTGTTTCGTTATCTTGGATACCAAAATTTTACAGTTGATTTTCTGGTAATACTTAAATTTTATGCAAAATTTCAGTTAAACCTGAGTAGTTTTTTAGTAAAAATTTTTAAACATTTCACTAGGCCGGCATTTTGTATATCCATATAGGATTTTTACGAAAATATTACCAGGTCATTTCCATATGACCCTTAATTTTTGACCAAAATTTGAGGTCAATCGGATTAGTAGTTTTTTAGCTATGCGGCGAACGGGCAGACCAATAAACCGATGGACAGACAGACCGAAGGAATTGAGAAAACAGGTTTTTGAGCATCTAGGGACCTTAAAACGTAAATATCTCAAAAAATCTCGAAGAGTGATGTCCGAGAATGGAAATGCAATAAGTCCAGCCCATAGAAAAAAGAATTAGAAAAAAATTTTTCAATTATAGAATTTGCTTTTACAAAAAAGGTGAAAAATGAGACAATTTATTTAATGAATTATTAAAAATTTATAAATTTATTTACTCCTGAACTTACCATAATTAACATTGAAGTTTTCGGGAAACTTCCACTAAATGGACAAATAATTTGTAGCGAAAAATGCCGTGTCGAAATAATCTAAAACTTATTTATTTATTGTAATATTTCATATAAATCGCGGAATCAAAGTTTACAGAAAAAAATATTGATATATACATTAAATTACGTAATTGTTTAAATACATCTTTAACACTGTAGAATTTTTATTTTATAGATTTATTGCCTTTAAATTACTTATACGTTTTGTTTTTTAGTAACAATTTTTCAAATATTTCACTAGGCCTCCATTTTGTTCCGCCATATTAGATTTTTACTAAAATGTTACCAGGTCTTCCCTATATGACCCTTAATTTTTTATCAAAATTTGTAGTCAATCGGATTAGTAGTTTTTTAGCTATGCCGTGAACCGACAGACAGACAGACAGACAGACCGACGGAATTGAGAAAACATGATTTTAGGCATTTAGGAACCCTGAAACGTAAAGATCTGAAAACATCTCGGAGGGTGATTTTTTCACGATCACAATACTTCCCTTTACGGGGAAAGCAAAACATTTTATGAGAACCTATTAATAGATTTTTTAGCTATATATTCATTCAGTTTAACTTCGAAAACATACAATCTATCATTTTTCCTTATTATTTCCATTATTCCTTACGCCCCATGGTTGGGGGCATCCCTTCCTTGTTTATTCGAAATATCTAGAATACAAATAAATCAGGCGGCGAAAATAAAGTCTAGCTACACAAAAAAAGATTTAAAAAACAATCTTTCACATGTAGAATTTGCTCTTAAAAAAAAAGTGAAAATTGAGACAGTAACAATTTATTTAATGAATCATTAAAAATGTTTAAATTTCTTTACCCTGAACTTATAATTAACATGAAGTTTCCGGGCAACATCCGATAAATGAACAAATAATTTGTAGCAAAGAATTGAGTTTTTCATCGTCTCAGATACCTCATTCAACTCTCTATCAGCAAACAAAAGACATTAAAATAATTTTTCCTTGAAATCTCTTTTTTTTTGTAACATGGGGATGTTCGTTGGCCAAACAATGACGATTATGTCAATTAAAAATATCTAGCCTTGAAAATTTAGATTCAAAAATCCATATAATTCTGGGTAAAAAAATAGACTTTACTTTTTGCGGATCATCTTGGAGTTTGAGGGCTTGAACTATGTTAGGTATGCTAGAACGTTAATTTCATTTTCTTCGTTGGAAGTCACTGGTCTGGGCAAATTTCTTTATGCTTTTAATGTTGAACCGAAAATGGTGTTGGATTCGAATACATTCCTTAATAAATCTGAATACATTTCGTTACATTGTCTGCACGTCTACTAATAATCTTGTCATACTGTCAGTGGAAGATAAAATTATTATAGCTGTATTTGAGTAATTATTATGCTCTGCCCTTGCAATATTAACTCAAAATCACAAACGAAAGAATGAAATTTCCTCGGTTACCTTCACAACGAAAATTTGAAGACGAGCCGTTAATAATGCTCCAGAAATTTTCCATCCACCGTGAATAATCCTGTATAAATTATTATATAAAATAATAATATAAAAGAAATAATAATTGTTAAGCTTTAATATCAGATCTGCAAGAAAGTGTTTTTTAAATATGCACTGATAAATCAGATTTACTTTTAGTAATTAGCATTAAAATTGCAACTTATTCATTATTTATTCTAACCCAACCTAGGACTGAAATGTAAAATTAAATAAGGAATTCATTCATTTACACTCATGCACTTTTATAACTTAAAATATGGCATTAAAGATCAATTATTTATATATTATATTTAATTAGATAGCTATATTTAATTTAGCTTATAAGAATATTCCCTTTCTTAAATCCTGCGGGTATCTAGCAATATTGATTAAAAAAGAATTACTGGATATACAATCAAAAAAACTGTGATACTACAAATAGCCTGTACTATACAATAAAAGTACTCTATAAAAGAAATTAAAAATTAAACACCATAGTATATACTTTTACACGCAGTATGAAATATAATTACCTATCACGTAGGGTTTTCCTCTTTTTGATCTTCTTCCCGATAGCATTTAGGAAACTGTGGCGGCTATTCCGGAATAATTCGCACGTGGTAGGTAAGTCCAAATTTCCACTTTGCCAACCCTTAGCGGCACTGGTGGAACTCCTGAACTCTTGCCACAATCTAGACATACCACACTTATAACGTCATGGGGTTTCTAGAAAAAAGTGGACGAACTTAAGCTTCTACCTTAATTATATCTTTTTCCGGGGAACTTCCTTATTACAGCCACTTCAATACCAAACAACTCTTACCTGCAAAGTCAAGAGTATGGTTGCTCTTGAGTACAAGTAGTATAATTTATTTATACTATTATATTAAGAAATCAAGGTTCTTGGGATTAGGCCTTTTAAAATTGGAATTACTATCGACGTTTCGCCTTCGATTGCAAGAGACATCTTCAGGAATCTTTACTCTATGAGATCTGAACAATGGTAACTACAGGTGAGACATCAGCCATCAAGAAGTTACACTTAAACAACACAAGAAGTTTGAAGCACTCCTGATTAACTGATCTGATTAACTGATCTGATTAACGCATCCAGCCTACACCAGCGAAGTAGAAATCATTAGAACCAAGCAGCTCCAAGATTCTCAGGCTCTAGGAGAATGTACCACTTCGAGCGATCGTCAGTGCAATAGACTCGCCCACATACCAACTAGGTAAGTATCTTTCAAATTTTCTTAATCCATTTACTGGAAAAACAAAATCTTTTATAAAAAAACTCTGCACATTTAAAACTTAAGGCAATCCAGTTGGATCCTGAAGATATTTTGATCAGTTTCGATGTAGAATCACTATACACAAATGTTCCTGTTAACGACTCAATTTCCATTATATCAGACATATTGGATCATAATAATCTTGATAAAAACTTAATAGACCTAATAGAAGCTTGTCTTACATCTACTTATTTCATTTTTCAAGGAACTTTTTATGAACAAATTTCAGGGGAAGCTATCTCTATCACCCATGGTAGCGAATATCTTTACGGAAGCCTCTGAGGATATTGCTCTAACATCCGCTCCACTAAAACTAAAACGCTGATTCAGATATTTAGATGATACTTTTGTTGTTTGGCCTCATGGACAGGATAATCTCATAATATCAAGTTCACAATGGAAATTGAATCTTATAGAACGATTCCCTCTCTAGATGTGTGTGTTCTAAGGAAGAAAAATGGTACATTAGGATATTTTGTATATAGAAATCCCACGCGTACAAATAGATACTTAAATGCAAATTCCCACCACCATCCAGCACAAAAGAAATCGGTTATACTCACTAGTATTTAGAGCTATTTCGATTTCTGATGAAGATTCTCTAGCATGGGAAGCTCCGAGACCGACCAAAACTCTCAAAGAGAATGGCTATTGCACTGAATTGGAAGATATAATAATCCAACTCCGCCAAGGGAGAATAATGAGGAACCACCGTTAGGTAGTGTTGTCCTTCCCTACATACAAGGTACTATAGACAAAATAGGACGATTACTTCGGCGGTCCAACATACGTACAATCTTCAATACACATAAGAAGACTGTGCAATGTTTGCGATACCCGAAAGATATTGTACCTTTTTAAACAGAAGGAGTATATAAAATCCCTTGCTCCTGTGGAGAAGTGTATATGGGAGAAACATGACGCTCAATATCAACTAAACTTAACGAATAAAAAGGATGTATTAAAAAGAAACAAATTGTTCAATCTGCTGTAACTGAATACTAGCATATTACTGGCCATATTATAAATGTAAAAGAAATCATAGTTCTAGCATTGGTTCCAGGATTTTATATACGAAAAATTAGAGAATCTTGAAATATTTAAATTTTTGAACACACATAAAATTTCAATAGAGATACGGGTTATGGTCTACATCACACGTGGAAACCGATCTTAACACAGGATCACGTCGGGTATAAAAGCCCGCCTGAATCTCTTCGAGCTCATTCAGTGTTCAGATCACGTGGAGTAAAGATCCCTGAAGATGTCTCGTGCAATCGAAGGCGAAATGTTAGATAGTAATTCCAATTTTACACCGTATAATCCCAAGAATATGTGCGTGCTATTCGTTCGTCGTATATTTCTGCGATGTATAAACAAGTTTTATTCAGTGTTGGCTTTCTGACTCAGTGGTAGGATTCTTGGCTTTGGATGTAGCGCACATGTGTTCCAGTCCCCGTTTTTTTTATAACATTTATAATTAATAAAAATATCAATTAGGGTAGGTTGTTAGGATTAAGTTGATGTAAAGAAAGCGCGCAGTAGCGTGCCAACAAAATTCCGAGTCTATATTAAAACAAGGATTTTCTTAGCAAATCTATACTGTTAGGTGGATCTTTCCCGTTAGCATTAGGTTAGCCCAGGTTAGTCGATAAAACCATCAAAAAAGCTATAAACTAGTATAAACCATCATTAAAGCCATAAATTTACACCTCAAATTATTAAAAATCAGATTTGAAATGCGCGCGCACTCTAAAGTGATGTTTCTGATAGAATTAGGGGTGGATTTAAAGTTCTGTAACGGGCTGACGAAGCAATAATGCTTTGATTTTGAGAGACAGACTTGATGCTAAGTGCTATTATTCTGCAGTTATTGATTGAATGCTGTTTATTTGTGTTTTTTGCTTTACTAAGAGGTGTGAAGGTAAGTTTTCAACTCGGACGCAATAAACGATAAGGAATAACAAAACAAAACAGTTATTTCGTGTTAATAACAATTTACTTAAGTTCAGCGTTTCTGTGACCGAGGAATATTTCTCATTAGTAGGCAGATTTTACTTGCTTATTAAATAAAATATTTACGTAACAATTTTACTTTTAAATTTTCCAAAGATCAGTATCATATGACCTAAATTTGCTTGAATTCACGTAACTCACGTCACGTATCAACCCCATAACTAAATTTCTGGTACTTAGCAGTTTAACTGCGTTAAAGCAATTATTAAAATCCTAATTAGTTTTGGCCTGCTTCCCCCATATTTAATAAGGCTGTGAGGCATTAAGCACTGTTTTGTTTTATTGTCACTACGTTCGTGCGGAGATTAAAGTTAAATAGAATGACATTTTTTCTGAAATAATAATGAATCTTTTTCCTTCCATCTGGGAAGCATTATAATCATAAAAAATCACCCTTTCAGGATTTTTCAAATCATCACGTTTTAAAGTCGTTAGACGCCCAAAAACAGGTTTTCCCACTTTCGCCGACTTGTCTGTCTGTCCGGCTGTCTGTTCGCGTCATTGCTAAAAAACTACTCACCTGGATAACTTCAAATTGTGGTCAGACAGAATCATGGATTGAACTGTAGCATTTTGGTAAAAATATTAGATGCCGGAACAAAATGGCGCCTAATAGAACGTTTAAAAAAACAGTATAGAAAATTATTATCTCATTGATCTCAAATTTGGCACAAAAATCAAGTGTAATATAGACATGAAGTAGTAACATTTTTGTGCTTATTAGATTGATGTCATTTGCACAAAAGTTAAGTCTCTTATAAGCATGAACCGGTAAATTAGTCGATATTGGTTTATGTTTTGGCTAAAATCCGTTACAATTTCAGATCGGAATCTTAACGGTTTTAGAGATATTTTTTTATTGTAAGGCAAGTTGCAACTTTGTCAAAGATTAAGAGTTTATGCGGCTGTATTTGACGGACCGATAGGTCCCTTAACTAGCTTTGATTTCTATTTTCAAAACAAGGATTTTCTTAGCAAATCTATACTGTTAGGTAGATCTAACCCGTTAGCATTATGTTAGATATTTTTAACGTCAAGAAATTCAAGTACCTGAAACAGGTGTGCAAAATAAATTTTTTTCTATTATGGTAGCATTTTTAGTCAATGTTCATCAAAATATGATATGCCTTGACTTGTCACTATCTGTAACAAGGGTATAAAAGGCATATTTTCATGACGTACCAGGGGAAACTTTGCTTGCGAAATTCAACTAGATTAAGACATAAATCTTAACGGATCCTCTTAGGTTTTGGCCGAAATTTTTATTCGCTTTTTATATGAAAATCCGTTTCAAAGTTTTACAGTGCTGTTGTAGTATTATTGTTTCATAACATCCCTATTAGGAATGATTATTATTATGAACAAAAAATTCTGAGATACAGCAATTAGGCGAGATAGGTGTACTTAAATGGAAAACCATTAGCACAGAATATATAAAAACCTCGCTTTCCACCGTTTCCATTTTCTGGGTCCCTATTTAAACCTTTTAATATTACAAGAGTAAATTAAGCACATTATTATAAAATATGTAATATTTGCAAGCGTCAGTCAGTTTCATTTCTCTACACCCATTACTTAAATCATAAATTATTTCCTGAAAAGTTGGTTTTATATGGGGACCCCAAAAATGTGTGAACTTTAAATTAAACTTTCACCAATTTCCTAAACAATTTTATATTCGATAAAATTTGTACTTCAAAAAAAAAAGCCATTTATCACATTACTAAAATTTAACCGCGATATGCAAACAACATGGTAAGAAAATCAAAATTAGAAAACAAAAAATTTTTGTTAAAAACTGATGGTCATATGGCAACAACAAAAGTCAAATATATGGTAAAATTTTGGTACGAATCTAAGATGGCGAAATAAAATGCCAACCTAATAAAGTATTCAAATTATCAGCCTGTAAAAACTACTAATTAGATTGATTGGAAATTTTGTGCAAGAATTAAGTGTGCTATAAGTTGAATTGGCAATATTGTGGTACGAATTCAGGAATGCGGGAAACAACGGCGGCCAAATAAAATTTTGTATTCTTGAAAAAATCACCATTCCAGGATTTTACAGATCTTCACATGTTAGGCTCCCTAGATACGAAAAAACATATTTTCTCGATTCCGTCTGTCTGTCAGTTCGTAACTCCAAAACTACTTATCCGACTGACTTGAAATTTTGGTCGATAATAAGGGGTAATATTAGGATGTCCTAGTAACACTTGGTGAAATACGGCGGAACAAAATGACGGCCTAGTAAAATACTAATATTACTAAAAAACTAATTATCCAGTGTGCCTTAAATTTTGCACAAAAATCATGTGTTTGGCGTGAATCCAAGATGGCAAAACAAAATAGCGGCATAATAAAATATTTAAAAAATCAAATTTTCTACAAAAATTAAGGGTGACACAGAGATAAACTGATAAAATTTTGGTACGAATTCAAGATGGCTGAACAAAATAACAATATAAAATAAAATTTAAATGTTTAAAAATTCAGTGTACAAAAAAATTCTTAATTAACTGACGAATTTTGCATACAAATTTGATGTGATATAGGGATAACTGGTAACATATTGATACGAAATCAACATGGCGGAACAAAATGGCGGTCTAATGAAATTTTAAAAAAATCAGTCTGATTTAATGTAATTTAAATTAAGCCTAGAAATCAAGTGTGGCAGTGGTACAAACTGGTAAAATATCGGTATGAATCCAATATGGCGGAATAATATGTAGTACAAAAGCTTTCACGGCTGGAGTCAATTTCGAAATTATGGTTCTTGAGTTTAGACCGTGTCAAATTGGAATTACTCTCCGACGTTTAGCATGCGATTGCACGAGATATCTTTAGGGAACTTCACTGCACAAGATTCAATTTTATTTGATCTTGTGCAGGGAAGATGCCTCGTGCAATCGCAAGCGAAACGTCGGAAATAAATTCCAATTTGTCAGAATCTAAACCCAAGAACCATGATTTTTTAACAGTATTATATCTTTCTAAATGACTGTGTGCAAACCCCACTTTTGTCACACTTCACTATGCTTTATAAAAGAAAAATTCATAACTAGGAAAGTTCCGGGTAAAAGAAATTTACCAAATTTATTGCTTTGACATGTGTGTTATTTTACATGTTCTATCTATCAAACAGTATTTATCTGTCAGTTTGCCCTAGTTTTAAAGTCACAAATATCACCATAAGCATTGTTGATATATTCTATACACAGATTTAAAAAAGCATAAAAAACATTGTTTTTTTTTAAATTTCATCTTGTATATCATGTTCTTTTTTATTGCAAGGGCCCAGCTTGCATATACAACAACTATTCGGATATCGGGTGATTATTATTTATTTTATTCAATTTTAAATTGGCTCATCAAATTGTAGTCGATCTTATATAAAACTTTTTTCTCAAGAACTACAACATCGTGTCATGTTAAAAAAATCTTAAAAAGACTTTTATATGATTAAAATATCCCTAAAATTTTGTTTATTATCATAACGTAAAACATAAAAAGTGGCTATGCGGAACAACTTTTTTTAAGGAGTATAAATAAAGAAACGAAATAATATTTCTTACCTTTACCGTTCTATTGGAAACGAAAAAAATGAAAGGTTTCACGTATAATCTTTATTAAGGCAATTTCGTGCAAAGTAAACCACCTTACTTTTCACCTTATTCATGTTGTCTATTATTGATAAAATAATATGAAACTTATGGAACACTAACCAAAATTAGTAAGTTGAATTAAATGTCACTAATCATCCGGCATATAATATATCAGACATACAAACTTTCTGAAGCTATTTTCTTTGATTTGATTTTGCTTAAACAAAATCAATCATTTGTTTACCAAGCGTCGAGGGCCATGGCCTTCTACATTTTTAAATTTCCAATGTTCATTTGTAAAAGATGCATTTTGTATATATTTAAATGCATTTACGTCAGTCGCCAATAAAGGTAGGTATAATTATTAATAATTAATATAGGTTGTCTGTTTTAAAATATCGAATTTTACTTACTTATTTATATAATTGGACCTAATTGTTTGCATACTCTGTATAACTATTGTAATATTTGTTACATCCAACAATACGTCTATATCCTAGGAAACTGCTGTGTAAATAGGACCATTCTGGCGTAATTGGTTAAAAATATAATGTAATTCGTAAAAAAACTGGTTTTGCTCTAAAAAATAACAAATTCATTTATATTTCAAAACAGTACAAGATAGGTATAAAACATGTTATATAATAGTGTCTTAGAATTTCATATTCGCTATATATTGTAATATATAGAGAAAGCACCCTATATAAAATGTATTGTATCAAATTCAACTTGTTGCAATAATGGGCAACCACGCAATAACCTGTTTTGCTATGTCAGCAGGTCAACCACCTTCCCGAGCGTATATGGCAATTAGATTGCATTTTAAAAAAGATTGAGAATATACTTTGGGTAATGTTAAGGTGAACATGTAGTTTCATTTTGCTACCCTTTGTTTCAACCCTAAGTATTACATGGCGATCCTGCCACTTGACGATTTTTTTGTGAAGTTATTAAGATGGGTAATGCCAAGTCCAAAGAAGAGATTGTAATTAATCAGGCCTCCAATGGCGATGCAAGGGGTGAAATAGTTGACCAAAATAAGGGATTAAGCTTAGCAGAGATTTTGCTTATAATTTTGGTTGTGGCAACGGCAATTGTTGCAGTAGTATGGGCCATTAGACATGTTCAAAGGAAACTAAGGCAGACAATTAGAAGAGAAATTTATAAAAATGAGCTGCGAAAATCCAAGGATGATTTAAAGATGGAAGAAACTTAAAATTTTTTTTTTAGGGCGGTATTTTTCTTGTAGGAAAAAAAAAAAAAAGAAGAAAGAAAAAGTAAAGACAATTATAAATGGAGTTAGAAAATTTGTTATGTGTTAATGTAACTGAAAATGTAAATAATAATGCAGGCATGTAAGTTTAATTATTATAATATTATGTTATTGTTTTATAATTATAATCGCAAAAATATGGACCCAATTAGCAAGTTTAATAAGTGAATTAAATTTTTAATTTCATGGGAGACAAACTTATTGAAATTTTACATTCATTTAAATATATTCGAACAAATTTGGTAAAATTAAATAGCGAAAGACGAAAAAGCCCTATTGTCGAATCAAAAGTTAAAGTGGCAAAAACTTTATATTCTCAGTTAGGTAAGGAAATTACTGATTTAAACGTAAAAATAGAAAAGTCTGAAATAGACAAAGAAGATATTTTGACTTTTAATAACATAATAACAGAAATTAAAAAACTTTATAAGGAAATTTTAGAGTTTGGAAATAAAAATATTAATAAAGATAAATTAAAAATGTCTTCTTTTGATCTAAAAATAGCTACAAACCTTTTACCGGTCATGGATGATACAGAATCTACAACTTCTAAATTAATAGAGGCTTTAGATTTTTATTCGTCAACGCTTGATAATGATAGTCAACCTTCTTTAATTAAATTTGTTTTGAAAACGCGTATTTCTAACAACGCCAAATTACGATTAGGTTTGACTTATAATTCTGTAAATAATTTAATTTAGATATGAAAAAACATCTCTTAACTAAAAAATCAGATACGGCCCTTCAGGCACGCTTGTTCTCGGCTAAACAGGGTGAAAAATGTATAACGGATTTTGGTAAAGAGTTAGAGGATATTTTTGTAAATTTAACCATTACGCAAGCAGACGGAAATGCCAATGCTTTTGATATTCTAAGACCTATTAACGAAAAGGTTGCAATAAAAAGGTTTGCATGCGGACTTAAAAATCAAAGGCTGGGCACAATTATATCTTCCAGAAATTTTGAATTCTTAAAGGACGCAATAAGGGCAGCTCAAGATGAAGAGCTGGGTAATCAAAATAATTCAGGACACATTTTTAATTTTTCTCACAGAGGAAGGGGAAATTTTAGAAATTTTTCCAGAAGACCAAATAATAGAACAGGAAATTCTGGTAGATATAATAATTATCAGAATTTTAATAACGGAGGAAATAACAATTCAAATTGTCGACGAAACGCTTCGACTAATCAAGGTAATTTTAATAATCAGCGGTTTTCTAGAAATCACGGTGGTCGTAAATTTACGAGCGGTAATAGGAGAGGATCTCGGGCAGTAGGTCACCGAATGCATTTTGCGGAGCACACCGGAAATTCAGAACAATCCTCAGCTGATATACAAGATTCAACATTTTTTCGTGCCTAAAAATACTAAAAATAAACAGTTTAATAATATTTTTACCTATTCAAAAAACTACTCGAATGCTGTTTCTTTTTGTGTCAATGGTAAAATCTTAAAATTTTTGGTAGATACGGGTGCATCATTAAGTGCCCTTAAATTAAGTTGTTTAAATTCAAAAATACAGTTACACAAAGAAAATATTGAAATTAAAGGCATAGGAGGTAATTTAATATCTGTGGGATATGTTTATTTAGATCTTTGTATAGAAAATGCGATATTTAAGCAAAAATTTTATATTTTTAATAATTTACCATGTCAAAGTGATGGCATAATTGGAGAAAATTTTTTGAAAACTTTTAAGGCTAAATTAGATTACGAAGAAAATACCTTAACTATTTTAAATCAGTATAATAAAATAAATACATTAAAATTAAATGCGGATAGTGAGAATATATTAAGTGTTCCCCCTAGGTGCGAAATTATACAGTATGTTCCTACAGGGTTAGAGGATGAATGTGTACTTATGCAAGGTGAATTATGTGAGGGTGTGTTCATGGCTGGTGTAATTGCACAACCGATAAATGGTAAAGTACCAATTAAAATTTTGAATACAAGAGAGACAGAGGTACATTTGAGAAATTTTTCGCCAAAAGCGGAAAGTTTAGGCAATTATGAGTGTCATCAATTTAACAGCCAAGAAAATTCGGCTACTCGAGTTAAAGAACTATTTAAAATTCTTAAGCTTAATCATCTAAACCGCGAGGAACGAGATTCTATAGAGCAAATTTGTGCCAAATTCTCAAATATATTTCATATGCCAGGAGATAAGCTTACAGTTACTAATTTATATAAACAGTCAATTCAAGTTAAACCAGATACTCAGCCGGTCTATAGAAAGCCATATAGGTTACCTCAAGTACATAAAGAGGAAATAAATAGGCAAATTTCTCAAATGTGTCAGGATGGAATAATTGAGAGTGCGCAGAGTGAGTGGTCTTCACCTTTGTTGCTTGTACCAAAGAAAAACGATACGAATGAGGGAAGAGCTAGGTTAGTATTGGACTACAGATTTTTGAACCCATATATATTAGATATCAAATTTCCGATTGCGAGTGTAGTCGATATTTTAGACTCCCTAGCAGGTGCACTTTATTTTTCACATCTAGATCTTAGCCAGGGCTATTATCAGGTCGAATTAGAGGAAGAAAGCAGAAAATACACAGCTTTCACTACAGATCGCGGTCAGTGGCAAATGCGAAGGCTACCAATGGGGTTAAAAATTAGCCCTAGTGCCTTTTCAAGGTTAATGACCATAGCGATGGCGGGCTTAAATTACGAAAAGTGCTTTGTTTATCTTGATGATCTTATAGTATTTGGCAGAAACCTTAATGAACACAATAAAAATCTAATAGATATTTTTTCTAGATTGCGAAAAGTAAACCTAAAATTAAATCCTGCTAAATGCGATTTTTTGAAAAAAGAAATTCTGTATCTGGGTCATATAATAAGTTCTGAAGGAATATCACCTGACCCTGATAAAATAAAAGCTTTAAAAGATTATCCTATTCCAAAAAAGGGAGATGAAGTTAAACGCTTCGTGGCTTTTGCCAATTATTATCGAAAATTTATACCACATTTTTCAGAAATTACAGTTCCTCTAAATAAATTATGTAAAAAATACGCTAGGTTTGAGTGGACGGACGAATGTGATAAAGCTTTTAATTGTCTTAAAAATTCGCTGATTAAGCATCCGGTGTTAGATTATCCCGATTTTTCGAATGAAAATGAATTTATTTTGCAAACAGATGCGTCTGCTTTTGCTATAGGAGCAGTGTTATCAAATAAAAATAATAAACCAGTGGCGTTCACTAGTCGTAGTTTAAATAAAGCAGAAATTAACTACCCTACTATACATAAAGAACTTTTAGCAATTTATTGGGCTGTAAAGCATTTTCGACCATATCTGTATGGCCGTCGTTTCAAAATTTTAACCGATCACAAACCATTAATTTATCTTTTTACGCAAAAAGACCCTGGTAGCAGATTGACAAAATTTCGTTTGTGTCTAGAAGAATATGACTTTTATATCGAATATATCAAAGGAAAAGATAATGTTACAGCCGATGGTTTATCGAGAATAATCTTGTCCTCAAACGAATTAAAAGATATGAATGAAGGTATGATTGCAGTTTTAACCAGAGCACAGAGTAAACGTAGAGACGGACAGGAAGACGAGTTAATTAAGAAAAGTACTGAAAATATTTGGCTTGATCACCCGAATATTGTGGAAATTCTTAAGCAACCCACTAACTGTACCGAATTAATTATAATACCATCCTTAAAAATTAAAAAATTGTCAAAAGATGTCACTCAACAAGTGGGAGACTTTTATTATATTCCATTACATTTTACCTTATACTTAGACCAAAAAGCTTTATCACCATTGGCGCGAGACGAAATGGTGAAAGATTTGGTAGAAATAAGTAAAAAGGCTGAAATTAAAGAATTAGTTATTAATAAAAATAATGATAATACAGAGTTTATTAAATTTATTGGTAGTAAAATAAAAAATTATACTAATTGGAGGGGCCCCCGTATAAATGTTGTAAAAGGTATTAAAAAAGTAATGGACAAAGACGAAAAAAGAGTAATCCTTAATGATTTTCATTTACTACCAACCAGTGGTCACGCTGGAATAAATAGAATGACAAATAATATTAAAAAGTATTATTTTTGGCCAGGTCTGGATAGTGATGTTCGAAATTTTGTAAAAAGGTGTGACATGTGTCAAAGACAAAAACATTCGAATCATTATACTAGAGAGCCAATGGTAATAACTACTACAGCTGAAACAGCTTTTCAAAAAATATATTTAGATATTGTTGGTCCACTTCCGGTAGACGTAAATGGATTTGTTTATATTTTAACACTTCAGTGTGAGTTAACAAAATATGTAGAGGCCTACCCTCTTAAAAACAAGGATTCCGTATCTGTGGCAAGATCTTTGGTGGATAACTTTATCTTAAGATATGGTATCCCTCAGGAAATTGCTTCAGATAGGGGTACCGAGTTTATTTCTCACACTATGGCAGAAACATGTAACTTGTTAGGTATAAAACAGATTCATTCTACGGCGTATCATCACGAGAGTATCGGGAGTTTAGAGGCCTCTCACAAAGTTCTAGGTGCTTATTTGAGAATTCAAACTCAAAACCATGATTCTGCATGCAGCACATGGCTTCCGTACTGGTGTTTTTCTTATAATACTGCAGTACATACGGAAACCAAATACTCTCCCTTTGAACTAGTTTTTGGAAAAAAATGCCAATTACCAAATAATTTAAATAATGAAGTTGATCCTATTTATAATTTTGATAACTACCCCATTGAATTAAAATATAGGTTACAAACAGCTCAAAATGATGCAAGAAATAACTTAATACTTTCTAAATCTAAAAGAAAAGAAAATTTTGATTTAAAAGTAAACCCCATTCAGTATAAAAAGGGCGATAGAGTTTTAATCAAAAACGAAACTGGTGATAAAATTACCAGCCCTTGCTTCCTGGGGCCATATTTAGTGGTAGAAGATGTTGCACCAAATGTAAAAATAATTAAAGATAAGAAACATATTTTAGTCCATAAAAATAGAACTAAGTTGTATAATAGCTAATTAAAATTAAGTTATAATAATAAGGGCTCCATATTACTATACTATTGCATGTATTTTCTAATAACCTTTTTCTAAAAGACCTATCTATTTTCTTTCCTACTTTCACTATATGACGCTATTTTCCTTCTCTTATATCTGAGTTTTTATTTTTCTTTTCATATATTTAGATAAATAAGATAATATGAAAAAAAAAAAAAATGGTTTAAATAGTGTATTGTAACATTTGTCTCTAGTAATTGTATTTTATTTACGAATTTCAAATTTTGAAAATAAATTGAAATTCTTTTAATTGCCCGGGGAGGTGTAATATATAGAGAAAACACCCTATATAAAATGTATTGTATCAAATTCAACTTGTTGCAATAATGGGCAACCACGCAATAACCTGTTTTGCTATGTCAGCAGGTCAACCACATTCCCGAGCGTATATGGCAATTAGATTGCATTTTAAAAAAGATTGAGAATATACTTTGGGTAATGTTAAGGTGAACATGTAGTTTCATTTTGCTACCCTTTGTTTCAACCCTAAGTATTACAATATTCTGCGCGTCCGTCCTGCCTTCACGCCGGCTAAAAAGTAACAGATTTCCTTTTTTTCTGGAATTCGCTCCACATAGAAAATAGGTGTCGGTCGACTTGCTTCCAGCAGACTTCGCCGACGCACGCCGCCGCTGCGTCGACGTGCCAGTTTACATTTTGGTTCTTGTATATTCTGCGCCATTAGTACGCGTGTGGTGTATTAAAAATTAACAAAGGGTATAAAATATCGTTTAAATAATGTAATAATTTGCCTTTTTCGTTAATCATTGTGTCTAATAAAAATCGGCAATTCATCATTTGTCATCTATGCAAGATATAAAATTTAGGGGAAGCTATATAGCCATTCTACTTTTTAGGGTTTCTTTAAACAAGCAGAACAATTTCTGATCGAAAAAAGTCGATTTTTGACCCATAATTTGTTTTTAAATCGATAGCTCGAGAACCGTGCCAGTTACGAAAGTGATACCACGAAAAGTGTACTGGGTGTCTCATTTTCGATACTTTTGCAGGATATCTCAGCTATTACTTACGATATAGGAATGTTGTTTTGTACACAAAATTTCCATGGCGTTTTTCATTTTTAAAATACAGGGCGAAATTTCAAATTTGCACTTTCCAGGCACCCTTCGTATCTTAGTCCCAGATAAAGCTACACCAAATGCGAAAGTGCCTATCTAAAGCATGCATAGCGAATTTATGTGAAACTCTACCTATTACGTATGTCCAGCCAGAGATATAGTAAGAGGTCCAGTTGATATTTTAAATCCGTACGGAAAAGTGCTTGCTCCAGCGGCGATATCGATAGTGCGAGAGCTTATGTCATTATTTAATTTTTCAAACCGTTATTTTTTATACAGTTTTATTTTTGGGGTTGTAAAAATGCCTGGTTATAAGTACCTTTGTTTACATTGTTCAAATAGAAGTGGGAGCAATAAATCACTGTTTAAATTACCTCAAGATCCCGTAATATTGATTTTATTATTACCATGACGTGATCTTTGTATTTCAATTTCTTCAAAATTAACTTCCGGTGGTTCGTGGGTTTGGGAGGGGTTTGAAAAGACACAATTATATTCTATGCAACGTTTCGTAGATTTATTTCTACTTTATCAAGCACTAAAAGAAACAAAGTACATTTGATACAGAAAATAAAAATACAAATCACAAACACATGCTCCTACCTGAACATTGTTAGCATCCGTGCACCCTTATTCCTAGACTCATTGTACAATTATATACACTTTTGCCTACTTAATTTTTCTTTTAATGGATTCTATTCGGGTTATTTTGAATATATTAATGTAGATATTTGAAAAGTTAGATTGGTAGTTATTTAGTTTTAAAATATTCTTTATAATTTTTATGTTGTCATTGTGATTGGACAGGTGACTGAGGACTGTAGCTCTATGCAACATTCCTGTGATAGTACGTATTTTCTGAGAAATAGGATTATTTGAGTGGAAATTTAAAACTCTGCTATAACTGGTAGGTTTGTGAAACCAGTTAATTTTTAAAGTTCCGTCGTCTTTTCTAATCACCTTAAAGTCTAAAAAGCCAAGTTTTTTTTCTTTTTCTATTTCAATTGTAAACTGAATATTGGAGTGATATCCATAAAAGCAGTCCAGAATGCAGTCATATTCATTTTCCGGAACTGCAGTGATGGAATCATCCACGTACAAAAATAAGAAAGGTACCCTAAAAGGAGGTTTACCCAAAACTGTAGTCACTAGGTCGTTCATTAAAATGTTTGCTAAGGTAGGACTCAACGGATTACCCATTGCGCTTCCGTCTAGTTGTAAATATATGTTGTTCTTAAAAATAAAAAAACTAGAATCAAAGCAAAAAAGCAATAATTTCTAAGAATAGTTGTTTATAACTGACATAAACAGCAATAAAACCTCATTGCCTACCAATAACATCTAATATATTATAAACAACGACACCACATCGAGTGATACAATTTTATGGTTACGTGGTAAAGTTATTGCCTCCAAGAGTTCAACGCAGTTAAATGAGTTTTTTACATTAAAAGGATACGTTTCAGTGCGGGAATATTGATATAGTTTTGTTTCGTTCAAGGGCGCAAAACTGTATACAATTTTTCAATGAGTCTAGGAATGAGGATGCATGGATGCTAACGATGTTCAGGTAGGAGTATGTGTTTGTAATTTATATTTTTATTTTCTATAACAAATGTGGTTTGTTTCTTTTAGTGCTTGATAAAGTAGAAGTAAATCTACAAAACGTTGCACAGAATATAATTGTGTCTTTTCAAACTACTCCCAAACCCACCAACCCCCGGAAGTTAGTTTATTATTAACATTTATAATTTTTTACGCCTGATAGTAAGTTTAATAGATTCACGCAAAATATGTTTTACCAAGTAGGTACTTTATAAGTAGCCTAATTTATAGTTTTTTTATGGTATAAAAATATAATAATTTTAGATTTAACAGTTCGCTTAAAGCGACTGGAAGGGAAGATCTTTTAGAAAAAAGTTATTGTAATTACAAGATATGCGAAGATCATTTTGAAAGTAAATGTTTTGAAGTACCTACAAGCTGTGTAAAACGCCTTTATGACACCGCTATACCGACAATTTTTCCTGGACCAAAGCCCTGATCTGCATTGTTAAAATACCGGTACCGATAATCATATTAATCCCGGTAAGATTGGAATAACCCAACTGCCGTGACTCAGGGACAGAGAAAATTAAATCTTAGACGGTGTGAAGGTGAACACGGTCATCCATTACGCAAAAAGTTTATTACTATAGTTGCAGATAAAATTAAGGAAAATGTAAAGGTTACATAAACCAATCTTTAAAAACTAAAATTATTAATCATGCTAGTAATGGTCTCTAAAGGCATGACAATAATTGGTTTCTATCAACAATAAAAAGTAATTTTAAAATACTGTAACGCCACTATCTACTATAATCTAGCCTAAAAATTTTACATGTAATTCCTTAATAAAAGACAGGATATTCTTAATCAAGTAGTTACATAATTAATGTTCAGATATTTTTTATAATTTTGTGTATAAATAAATATTTTTCTGAAAGTTAAAAATGTGTTTTTATCCTAATTTAAATGTCATTTTCTGAATAGTCTAGGAATATGAGCTTTTTGCATTTTTTAAAACACCAATATAACTAGTTTTTCATTTAAATGAAATAAAATTAAATCAAATTTATATATAGTAATTCACATATTATAATACCTAGATATTCCTAACATTTTGTTTCCAAAAAATTTGAGTTGGTGCGGGTAATGCTATTTTTAATTTATTAATAATTTTTAATATCCAACAAAGTTTTTGGTGCGGGCCATACATGTCTCTCGTACCGAGGCCAAAAAAAATTGACGCGCTACTTGTCTAAGTTTCGCATCTGGTGTAGGTTTATCTGGGTCTTAGTCATAATACAAGCTAATGAAAAAATAAAAACGGATTATTATATAGGTTTTTACCTAGAATGCAATGGCGTAGTCAGTTTTTTTTCTAGGGGCTTCAAACACTAAGTTACAGATCAAATTTGTATTTTTTTAATGGAACATCATGTATATTTAAAAGTAGCTAAAAGCACATCCTTTCACGGTTTTCAAAAATATAGAATATTTATTTCAAACAGTAAGGCCCCAATTTTGAATTATTAACAAAATAAAAACAATTTTACAACTTGGTTGTGGTTATAATTTGAAGATTTAAAAAATCAAAATGGTTGTCGTTTTCTCTCATGATATATTCACATAATTTTGTAATTCTTTTTAATGCATTCAGAACAGATATTGAACGACCTTGCAAAAAGTGAGAATCCAAATGAGTAGAGTCTTTTATATATTTTTGAAACGAAGGGATATGTTTTTAGCTGCTTTAAAATATACAGGGTGTTCCAAGTAAAAAAAAGTTTAGTCTCTAACTTATTATTTGAGGCGCCTAGAAAAAAACTAACTAACTAATTCCGTGTGACAAACTCTATAATAATCCACTTTTACTTTTTCATTAGCTTGTATTATAACTAAGATACGAAAGGTGCCCGGAAAGTGCAATTTTTGAATTTCACTCTGTATTTCAAAAACGAAGAAGGCCATGCAAATTTTTGTTTACGGCATCTTTCATTTCACGAAAAATTAGTATAGTGCCGCGAAACAGCACTCTTCTATCTTCAGTAATAACTCAGATACCCGGCAAAAGTATCGAAATGGGACACCCTGTACAGAGGGACGCCGTGACAATTGGACTGTAGTTCGACGATATACTATTTCAAAAGCACTATTCGAGATCTGTAAGAACATTTTTTTTCGTAAAGAAATTAGAAAGCGAGATATTTTTAACAGTTTGAAGAGCATAGGAATAAGTAACAGATTTCGAGATATCTACGATTCCACGCGTTTTTTTTTATGTTCCATATTTAGAAAAACTGAGCTGGTTAACGATGATCGAAAAACCATCAGGCTACGCTCAAAAAGGTAAATGATATTTTGAAATTCCGGTCTATGATAGTTGATAAAATAATAAAAATAAACTTAACTGATCTCAAAGATCTTTGTTCACGACTTAACGCTCATATTTTTTGTTCAAGTAGACCGTAGTTTTATTGTAAACAGATTTTTAATAAGGGAACTTTTAAGACTGGTACAGGGTACCTACTTAAACTTTTTAATCACTATCTGAGGCCAAACAATATTTCGAAAGGATTACGATTTTACGACAATTTTAATCTAATAAATGGATATAAAAATATTTAAACAAAATATTATAACAAAAATTTTATAAACAGTGTCACAATTATATAACAATTTTGCCTCTAAACCTGATTCTAGACAGAGTATAATTTTAATTAACTATCATTGGCCGAGCGAAAGAACTAACGAAATAGTTGAAAATATTAATGTCTGTTTATTGTTAAAATTAATAGTTTATGGTATGAGTTCATAATAATGTAAAATTTTCAGAAACATCTCAATAACTATTTAAAAAAAAACTCATAAAGAGATCTTATCGGGCGGACCAATTTTGATAAGAACTTTTCTTTGTTATTATTTTGTAGATAAACAACCTTCTTAGGTTTGCACATCGACCCACTAAACGCTCTGTAAGGTTACCCTAAATACCTTCTCTTTCAGTAGGTACATAGCCCAAAGTTTACTAACCTCAGGCCACGAACTAATTGCCTGAAGTGTACACTCAACACGTCAATGTTTGCTGCGCCCTTAGCACTGCAAACGGTTGTCGGCAGCTTTTACCGACTGATTTTGAAAAAGTTATTATTTCATTTAAAATGGCTCTCCATGTACAGGACACAAAAATATTCATTGTTGTGAGGTTCTTGGTCGTACTAGGTTATACGAAAATCTCATACCAATATGTAAAGCTGGCCAATAATGACGTGGCAATTAAACATTGTTTCATTAAATACAAAATTAGATTTAAAGCCAAATTTGGAGCCCTAACCTAATTAGAATGTATTGGGGGCTATGAGTATTCTAGCTTTACTTCAGAGTAATGCTATAAATAATTAAACTGTATGGCTTTGATTTACCGCCAATGAGTTTTACAACCCCTTTGAAACATTGCCTTAATTATACTTCGATTCCTACGTTGTTCTTATTTAGGCTGACGACGTTTGTGTTTTTAAAGTACATCTTGCCAGGGGAAGAGATAGAGAGGGGTGAAAGACACGGTACAGTAAAGGAAGATAAAGAAAGGTCGTGTAAAATACAATATCTTTAAAAATAATAAGAAATATTAGCGGTTACGATTGGACATTAATAATGGGAAAAAATGGAGGAAAAGGGGGAAACGGGATGCTTCATACCTAAGTTTGGTAAGGATGGGAGAAAAGGGAAACCTAGGTTGTTGTTAATTCTACAGCCATGATTAACTCTATAGGAAAATAGTAACTAAGATATTGGCTTGATAGTCTATTAAAACTAACTAGAACCTATAGGGCGCCAGTTAGCTCCTCCAATATAAAGTGTTGTGGATATATCCATGAACCACCTCTTTTTATGACATTAAGTAAATTCTGAATATCAAAATTTCATCAACGAAAAACCAGAATATATCGAGATAAATAAAATGCCAAGATGATATAATCTTTCATATAATGTTCGCTAAAAAGAATCCAAGAAGAAAACACCATTAATGTTTTGAACTAAGTGCGTTGATTATAAATGGAAGTTAGCAACAATAATAATAGTGAGCCTAGGAAACTCTAATCTTCTAACTTAAAGTGGTAGCTTAAATAATCCAGCTTATATCGACTAATGGTTTCAAAGGAGTTAGTTTACTTTACTAATAGAAGTTAGATTAGCCAACAAAACATAGTGATGGCAATTGAGTCGGCTATAAAAACATCAATACTTTAACGAAGCGTAAACATTACCATTATATTGCAAAATCTAATGCGAAAAAGAACCTAGATTTTAATAATTTAGAAGGAATTTATTCCTAATAGTAAGAAGAAAAAACATGTAAAAAAATTACAGTTATTGAAAACACCCTGTATATTAAAACGAAAAGAAAATTAATTAACTTAACTATACCGAGTATAATAATTAAACTAGCTGTGCAGAACAACTAAAAATGTCCGAGGAATTACAACATAACATGTAAATCCATTAAAAGTTGAGATATACGTCATGTGGAATTCCTTGGATTTTTAAACTCTAAAAAAGAAACAACAAAGGGCGAAATTAAGAGCAAAATGAGCCAAACCATAACTAATAAATAACTAAATTCAATTCTATGGGACATACAGATAAGAAAAAAAGGATTTCTAACCAAATGGTACGAAGCATACTGACGTATGAAGTAGAAACCTGAGTATTAAATATAAAAAAACAAACAGGAAAAGTCACGCAACATAAATCGATTAATGAGAAAGATGGAGTTTGGATAGAATAAGAAATGAGGAAATCATGCGGTCAATGGATTGACCTACAACGAAGAAAATGAGTAACGTGGTAGGGATGTTACGGACATGTCAGACAAACGGACTATAATCGATGTATAGCAAAAGTAGTTAAGTGGAGCTTTATAGAATGACGTAAAATGGAAAACCAAGAAGTGACTGAAATGACGATGTAGAAAACGGGAGTAAAGAGACTAGTGCCATGAGAATAAAAAACAAATGGACTGAAAACAGATGAACTATGACAAATATAATATTTTTTAAATGCCAGCTCCTATTTTTCATTTAATTTTTGGAATCCTCGCATTTTTTTACGACTGTTGTAAATTTTAAATAACTTACGTTTGAAACATAAATATTTTTAAATGGTAACTTCCAGGTGCGAGGAGTAAATAATATTAATATGATATAAAATACATTGAATTATAAATAGTATTACTTATTTAAGAGTACAGAGTAGATTTTTAAAAACCGACGTGAGACGGTCACTGATAAACTACTAGACTATAGTCTCTCTTTTCCAGGGAGTATATTATAGCAAATGATTTAATATTATAAAATAATATATAATTAATATTATTATATTTATGTTTGACAATGAAACTAGTCCGATGATTTTTTTACTTTGGGTGTGTACATGTTTGTCTCGGGTAATTAGACCGTTAAACTAATTAGTGTAATGCTATTAAAATACAGACTAATATTTCTAAATGATTCATGATTCATATAAGGTATAAAAAAAATGTCAAAATATACGTAAAAAATACGGGAATCCCAAATATTAAATAAAATAACCTTTAATTTAAAAAATACTATGTTTATGTCATAGCTCATTTGTTTTTAGTTCAATTGTTTTTTATTGGCATTTTCCAATTCTGCAAAGAAAATTACATCTAACGGCTATTTCAGTTAATTTATGGTCTGCCATTGGATGACTCTGTATAATAGGATGGTTCCCAAGACAACACACCAACACAAAGAAAATCTGGTTTTCAACCCCAAGAGTGACTTTGGTGAAGCAGGCAAGCCTGAATTAGATTATTGGGAACTATTTTTTTAATCTAGTGAAAAAATGTGTGTAGCCCTGTAGGAAAAAGGCTTATAAGAAGCGAAGCCTAAGCACATCTAATTGCAGATAAGTTCAAAGGTATATATAATTTTAAATTAGCTATATGACTCAAAATTGCCCTGAGTATCCAATTAAATAATTTAAATACTATTAAAACAAATAAAAATAGGAATTACCAATGATATTTCACTGATCTTTTAAACTAAAATCAGAAGGCTAGTTTAAACTGGCAAAATTAACTTAATATATATATCAGCACAAAGCTTATAATCAATCGAGATTTGGTAGAGAGCGCATTAAAATTTTAATTAAATCTTCTTGTTGGAGAGATTACTGGGTAAGGCAATGCCCTAACAAAAAGTACTTAAATTTATATTATAAACAACATTAAATATTTAGAAGGGATGTATGAACAAACAGGAGTTGCTGTTATTCATTTGATACTTAAATTGGTTTTCTTAGAAATTTACATTTACTCAGTTTGCTTAACTAATAACAAGTATTAGAATTTGAAGAACTAATAAGTTATTTCTTTATTTCCAGATTTCCATAGGGGTCCTGAGCAATCAGTTTCCGAGAATATTTGCTTTTGTATTTTAGCGATTAAAACAACTGTTTAAAATAAATTAACATGTCTTTTATTTTTAGATATGTTAAGACCAGAAAAAGAGGTTCAAGCAAGTTTTATTTTTATTTTATTTATAAATATCTGAAACACAAACTTTTGGCTAGTTCCTGCTATTTTTTTTGTGGGAAAGGATCACTGTTTTTTTTTCGCGATGAAAATAGCATTTTTATAATCAATTTTTGTTATTTTTGTTTTGATTTACTACTGACGCCTTTTTCGTGTTAATATAGGTTTTGCTACTATTTATTAATCTATAATTCAGTTACTTTTTTAAAAATTAATAACATATTGTGTACGTGAAAATTCGATAAGCGTTAAATATAGAAATATGCATATTCTTGTAAATTAAATACTGATTTGTTAAGCTGTTACCTTATATTCCTTTTCAAAATCTGCATTTAAAGCAATTTATTAGCTAACTAGTAAAACGCTTGTTAAGCCAGAATAGTATTTGAAAGTAGAATACAATACTAAAATGTTTTATAAGGACTCGAAGAAAAGATCAACGTCTGGTTTGGTTTCCTAAAAACTCGTGTTCAACAGTTACAAAGGGCACTGACCAATTTAGCTAATTTGCTGCTAATTGATTTTCTCTATCCAAAATTCTGTATATGTTTTTTAATTCGTTATCGCCTATATATCTGAAAATGTAAATAACATTTTTACAAAGTTATCGGTTGTTGTAATTGATACCTAAAAGCTTGTTTTTTACGTAGCTCATAAATAATTATAACAAACAAGAAATAATTTGTTGTTTACGATGTGACAAGTGAACGCGTCGACCAGTTCACCTGGCGACAGCTACCCCTTTACTCTATCGAGCGAGTGGGTTATTCAGTCACAAACAAATCAAGGTATTTGACTTTGTAAAGTGAGTTTTTGTTTATTAAAAGAGTATGGTTTTTGAAAAAAATATTATTATGCCTAATTTGTATAATAGAATATTGTAGAGTATACAGTTTTTCAATAAACAATAAAAACTAATTTATTAAGAAAATAAATAAACTCATTTTATTGTTTTTTTTTACAAACATCTTAGAAATATTTATAGATTAAACATCAGACTATTTCTGTTTTAGTTAAAACGCTGCAGATCATGAAATATAAATATGTGGTCTGAAGAAACACAATTCAGACTTCTTTAAAAACTTGTTTGTATAAAGAAGAAATTATTTAAGGATCGTTATGTTTTTAAAGAAGTATTTTATTGGACATTTTAAACTATATCCCACTACTCTTTAAACATATAATCACACGTTTTTTAGTAGACTTGCAAACATCTTACTTATTAGAATGAGTTTGAAGATATTTTTTATAAAAATATATTACAGTTTTTGGGATATGTGTATAACTTTTAACAATTTATTAACAGAAAGTGTCCTGTTAAGAATTTTTGCTGCTGGAAAATAGGGGAAACCTCGGTAAACCCAAAGCATCAACTCTGATGTTATGATTGATATGAATGACCTATTTTTTTATAAATAGGTTCATTTGGTAAATGGAAATTCGGCATTACATATATGTTAGAACTTTACAAAATTTGAACAGGACTCGTGGAATATATTTTACTTTTTGATTTATATCAATTTTAACAGCGTGCCTAAAAGCATTTCTTGTCAAATGTTTATTCTGGCGCGATGTCGCAATTGGTAAGCCGACCTTGGAAAGTGACAGTTTTCCTTACAAACGAAAAATCTGCTTTTTTTTCAAATTCGATTTCATCCAATTTCTTGGCCTAGAACACTAAAACTTTTTACAAGAATCAGAAAGTGTAAGTTTGTAGCAAATATATGAATTTTTGATAGGCCCAATCGTATTTGTCGTAATAGGTATCGGTACGGTATTAAGAGACTCAAAACCAAAGAGGAGAAATTCGGACACTCTACATTTCAAAAGAGTTTCAAAGATCAGCCTTAACACCTATCGGGCTAAATTTTGTACCGGTGTCTAAAGGGGACATAAAACTTTGGTCTATTTACTTCCTTGGTAGTCCACTAATCATGGGGTTGGAGACATGAAAAATAATAATTTGCATTATTTTTTTTGCAAATGTTATCTCTTGAGAGACTGTTTAAAAATGTGCAGAGTGCTCATATATAGTCTAGTTCACAAAAAAATGGCCAAAAAAAGTGTCTTGGTCCAATATCTTCCAAAATATTTCTGATAGAACATAATTGTTAAAAATATGGGCAGATCATTACCTATAAAAAAGATTATAATAATTTTTTTAGAAATATAAGAGTTTTCGATATAAATTAATTTAATATATTTTCCTCTTTTCTGACCTAGAGAAAAGTCGAGTAAAAATATTTTTTTATTTATAATTCAAAATGCGTTTGGAAGAAGTCATCCGTAGCTACATAACATAATCTGAAAAAATTATTTTTCATTGAAACCCATTCTTCGCAAAAACTATAAGAACTGCAGAAAAAAGCATGAACACTTTTTTTAGGTGATAATATGCCCTACATATTTAGTTAAACAAATTTAGTTAAACAAATTTGCTGTATCTGAAAAAAAAACAATTATTCTTCGAAAATTTGGAAAAAAGATGAACACTTTTTTTTGATGCCCTACATTTTTTAAACAAATTTTTTCGCGAAAATTTGGAAGATATTGATTTTTTATTTTTCGCCATTTTTTTCGTGAACTGGAAGTGTGAACACATTCCTAAACAGCCCCTCAAAGGATACTATTAGTGGAAAAAAAACAATTATATTGTTCCTGTAAGAGCCTTCAAAATTGTCTCTGATGACTGGGCTATAGCTCAAGATCAACAATTTAGATGGTACAGAGCTGAACGAAAAATATTTGCTTATATTTGGGACTGTATACCATAATATCACGGCATACTCTGGAAAGCGTATGTGGGGGTCAAACTAACACTTTGTTACAGAAAAAATATGCCGTTCTCATATAACTATATTATACAGTAAGTGTTTTACATGGTCAGGAGAATTCATAACGGACATCACTCTCGGCCAAAATTTTACAGACTGAAAAAAACTGTTTTTTTTTTTTAATACTTTGGTCATTCCTGTTTTAAAAGTGTACTACATTTGTTTCCATGAAATTAGCCGTTTTCGAAAACAAATCAAGTTTTTCTATAATACGTTTAAGCATCGACTTCGAGACTTATTTAATAATCAAGTTTATTAATATAAGCTGTTTAAAGATAGTAACTAATCGAATAGCATCGTAACTAATAATTCGTATTAAAATAATAAAATTTGTCATTATGACGTCTCACTAATGCTCACAGGCATCTAGCTTATGAACAAGCATTGGACCGTTGTGTGGAGAAGAACTTATTCTGATACGTTTCCAAATCGAAGTGTGCAGCACAAAAGAACATTTTAATGGGTTGTTTGTACCTTGAGAGGAACAATTAAACATTAAATTATAAACAGTACTTAAAACTTAATCTTTGTGACGATTCGGAAATCACTTAAACTCAAGAATGTTAAAAATGTGAACGCGACGCTTTCACATTTTTAACACAGATATTTGAGCACCCTATATCTCTATACATTTCCTCTTTTCTCTCACATCATACTTCAAATAACAATCCTGGATTGTCTTAAATTTCGTGTCAATGGTTGTTATTTTGTCTATAAGGTCTTCCGTGGCTTAAAGTGGTGTCGAATGAAAGGAGATCTAATTGAGCCATGTCGGGTGACCACAGTGGTCACAAAACAGGCCCACCTCGACCTAACTATCGATCACCAAAAGTACTTAATAGGTGCTAACGATATAAATTGTTAAATGAGGCGGTGCATCGGCGTCGTGCATAAATCACATTCGGTTTCTAATTTTCAAGAGCATATTTTCTAATAAGTTTAAGTTTTGTTGCAAAAATTACAAATACAAAGCCTCATTACTTTTAAAAAAGAACGGTCTAATGTGATAACTCCCAATAATCCTAGCCCACCTGTAAACTAGGCACCTTTTTTGCTGCTTTGTCTCTACTGTTGCATCTTTTTTCTTCGTGCCAGATATGCAAATTATGGCAATTTATTTCTCCGTCTCGGATGAAACCGGCTTCGTCTATAAACAAAGTGATACTAGCAAAATTTGGATTTTGCCTAACTCGCTGGAAAACTAATTAATTGCGTAATTAACTCTTGCACTTTCGAAAGTGATACGGATGCAGCAGTTTGTTTTTGAAGGGTCTCATGAAAAACCCACTTTGTCGCATGAACTCAAACCGACAGCTTTTAGCACACACTATTAGAGGGATTTTCAGCAATCTCATTTAGAGATTTCTCCCCTAGCTGGGGATTTCTTGCTATTCTTGGATGTCCTTCTCCACCACAATAACCTACTTTTGGCATTTTTTTTGTTTTACTTGACTTTATGCCTGTTTCTTTTAAGTTTCAAAAGTTCTTCAATGGGGTAAATGGCGATTTGGAAATGTTTCAGAATAAATTCTTCTTTCCTCCACACAATTACCAAGTGCTTATTCTTAACGCTTAATTCCTTAATTCTTTTGTACTCAATCATTTAGATAATTTTAACAAGTATTATCAGTATTGAATTTTGGTAAAAAATTAAAAACGACTGGTTTTTAATTGTAGTATTTTGGTTTATCATTTCAGTAATTTGTTAGAAAAAGCCTGATTTTTTCGAAAAAGGCTAATTTTATTGAAACAAATGTAGAGTACCTTTTTTAAAGAGGAATGGACAAAGTATTAAACAAAATCAGTTTTTTTAATACTTTGATACAATTATGACACCCGTCATAGTTTTAATCCAACGAGTGTGGTAGTAAGTCTGTTCCAGACTTCCCTGATGATGTAAAACATCTACCGTAGTATCGTTTTATGAAACTTAATACTTTATGCAAAATATTACAATTTTATTAAACCACACAAGTTGGTTCAGAAGTTAGAGCCGAAGAGGTAAACCGCTGGGTACTCTTTTGGGGCCCTGTATCTCCGTTAAGGAATACTAGGAATTTATTATGACAACCTAGAATTATTTTAATTTCATCTATATGTTCCCAAGTATATGTCATTTACTTAGGACATCCTGTATATTTAGAATAGTCTTAGTAAGTTTTTTGACATTTATCAGGATAAATTGTAACAATATATATTTTTTTTGGTATTGATTGATAAGCACATTAGTCTCATTTGCATGCGCAGTTGGATAGAAAGGAAACCAATTTTGTCTGTTAAAAGTCTATATCACAGAATCAAGTTTTAACTAGTGTCGCAGTTTAAAAGTATGACAGAGAAAATGCTTTTACCTACAAAATACATGCGCTAGAATATAAAGAGCGAAGCAAAGTGTTGCATAGAAATCAAATAAATATGATTTCCCCACTCTCTATTTCGAAATGTCTCTGTTTATTTTTATTAGCCTTATATATCTTTAGAATACTTTAAGTAATACATATTTCATTTAAAGCAACTTTAGTGTCCTTTATTTCAGATATAATTCCCTAATGACCTATTAACACATTACAGCAAATAGCCAGAACTAAAATAACACCGTAATTGGTTTGAAAACACTGTTTCCCCCAAGCAATTAATTTTATTGTATCTAGTTGATACGGTTATTTATCAAACACGGGTAGAGAGTCATCGTGGAAGTTCATAGTAATTATCGAAAATAAGCCTTCTCTGATTTATTGTCTCTTAGCTTCAATACTACATAGGCGGATGAGTCTTCTTTCCTTGTAAGTAGTCAATTATAAAACGCGATATACGAGTAAAGACGATAAAAGTCCATATGAACCGCTGGACAGACGAACTTATACATGCAAATTTTTAGACACATTTAAGTTTCAATAATTGCAATAAGTGTTAAGCTATTGAGTTGCGATTTTCGACATTGTGTATCACTAGGTAAAGTTCTACGAACGGATCTTGGGATACAAATGGACCGGGCGGTAAAATCAACAAAAACACATCGCTTTGTGTGGTGTTTAGAAGTAGAAGTAGGCACCTTCATTATTTGCAATGAATATTTTGTGTAGTCCATGTCTCATAAATCAGACTTTAAAGAGTTTATAGCGCAGAGGTCGTTAACGTACTGATTTGCAACAAATTGCTTAAGGAGAGTGTTATGGAAGGCTATGTATTTTTTAAAAATTTTCTTACACGTTAACTGTTACAAAGTGAGATATTTTATTATTCTTTTCTAGCCAAGATAATATATGCCCAAATACCTACAAATAATTTTTTATTGCTATTTTTTTCGGTTCAAGATATACAAGTTGCTTTTAATAAATTTCGCATTCTTATATGTTTTAACATATTACTATATATAGAAGCTTGTCAAAATCTAAACGCCACCATTATATTAAAAAAATAGGTACATTTCGTTTACCCGGAACTTCCCTCGTTATCAACCTGTCCTTTTATTAGGAATAGTGGAGTCTAGTGCAATTAAGTCACATAGCCATTAAATAACACATATATACTGTCCTTTCAAGCATTTTATTGGGCGCCATTTTGTTCCAGCGTATTGCCACATTTTTCAGGCTGATTTTTAAATTATCTTATTAGATCACCATTTTGTTTTGCAATTTTAAAATGTTACTAGTTCATTTCCGCGTAACATTTGATGTTTGCGCAAAATTTGAGGTAAATTGGATAATTTGTTTTTAGTAATATTTTTTTAACACTTCACTAGAGCGCCATTTTGTTTCGACGTCTTTGATTCGTACTAAGTCATCAATGTGAAGTTAATCGAGTAATAAATAATTAATTTTTAGTTGTTGCACCAGTTACGATAGAATTTTAATAATTTGCAAACGGTACCATATGAAAAAATCGCTACAGACAAACAAGTTTCCAAAAGGCCAGAGAATTTAAAAATGATACTATCGAAAGTGAATTGTGCGCTAGTTCGATAGCGTAAATCAGATAATGATCAGAAAACGATAACACCCTATAGATGATTACAAGATATTTATGTGGAAATGGTTATTGTTATAGAGTGCGCCCAATTTAAGCTTTTATCTTCAAAAATGTAAAAAATTGGCTACATGCCAGTCTAGTATAGCTACTATTACATCAACTAGGCATACAAATCTAGCACCAGTAGCACAGCTCTTAATTAACCATGTATTAGTTTATCACGCGCGCAGCGATAGATACACATTATGGTCGTGGGCCCTAGGAATATTACTAACAAAAAGAAACATGGTCTGATACAAATACACACTTTTTGGCATAGTCGATGAACAGTTAGAAATACACATAATGTTTTGAGAAAAAAAAACTACATTATTCTCTAATGTTTAGTGCACTTCTGACAAAAGCGTATCAGCAATGCACTATAATTAATTTTTTATTCTTAAAATATCGTTAATATATTACTGGTATTGTACTGAAATCGTCAAAACAAACCAAAAAAGCCCTCACTCGAGGGGTATAAGAGTTGATACTGTAGCGTCGGAGCCGATTAAATCAGCTCGATAGTACCAAATGATCGTTAGAACAAACCAAATGAGCCGAAAGGGGTTTACTTGCTGATGACCAGCGGTACGATTTGGTACTTTCGAGCTGACCAGATAAACTGAATGATACCAAATTATTGTATTTTGATCCGAATTACATATTCTTGCAAAATTTCAAATCGATACGATAATTAGAATTAGGTTAAAATCGACCAGTACCATTTGATACTGATTTAATCAGCTCGATGGTACCAAATTATTGTATTGTCATCCGAATTCCGTGTTAAAAATATAAGGTTTAATTCGTGTGTCTGGATAGTTTTGTATATAATGTTTTGGCGATGAAAACATTGAAAAGCAAATAAATAATTAAAATAAATATTCCATAGAAAATATTTCTTATTATTCAGGAGGCTCTAGAGAAGTCCAAAAAAATATGTTTTTGTTATATCCTCCAATTTCTGATACAAGAAAGTTGAAAAGAAAATAAATAAACAGAATAAAAATTCGGGGTATGCCCAGGAATTTTCTTTATTAACACATTCAGGAGGCCGTATACAAGTGAAAAAATACTACTTTTCAAAAACGAAAATCAAAGCTAATGCATTTTAGAAACAAGATACCTAACACAGTAAAAAGAATATATATCTGGCACACTTACGATTTCCAGATAATATCGTGAAAATGAAAACTATGCTAAACTAGCTAAATAACGCATCAAACAAAATTGTTTTTAAGATGAAGTTTTCATTAATACTAGTACGCTTTATGCCGGTGACCCACATCGACCTGTTACAGTGCAGAAATCATGTGGTTCGCGTGCAGCAGCAGGATAGAAATTTTCATTTTTCATAACGATATTGAGATTAATATGAAGAACTGGCAGTAAAGTTTAAAAGAATAAACATTATGGTTAATTTAGATGACTAATTTTAAAATTATAGCCACATTTATTATAGTGTAATTAATGTAGCTGTAGATTTAAAATTGGACTTTTAAACCAGACATAATTTATATACCTCTTTTAAACTTTATAGTCAGTTCTTTATATTAATTTCAGTATCAGTATGAAAAATGATTTTTTTTTATTCTGCGGATGCATGCCTTATACTGCAATAGAAAGGAGCTGAAAATGAATACAAAGTAGGTTAATAAATTAATGAATATGAATATATCATCGGTTATTCATTTGAAACTAAGCAAACTTAAGTACCGAAACAAATACATGAGAGACGAGACGTTACAAATATATTTCTAGGAATATCCCGAAATGAACACATTATACAGTGCTTACCAAAAAGTTCACACCATATGGGACTTTTTTAATTAAATGATTTATAGTAAATCTAACCATGGCGATCGAGATGCTTGTCTAAAAACCAAAAATTATATAGAAAAAAATCACGTGAAATCCGGTATACGTCAAATTTGACATATTTTTTTGAGAAATATCAAAATTGTGATTTGTTATCATTGTTTTAAAAAATGTTATAGAAAAAAGTTGTTTCTAATTAGATTTTAGAAACATTTGTCATTTTTCTAAAAAAAAATTCAATCAAATTTTTCTCATACTTAACCAATGCAAAATATCTACAACAAAAAATTTAAAATTATGTTATTATGTTAAAATCCTTATAAATCAAATATACATATCAAATTTTGAACTATTTTTTTTTATTTTTATTATATTTAGATTCGATGAGGTCGTCACTTGGTGCAAAGTTTATTCAGTTTCTTAAAATGAAGAACACCGATTTTATTTTGTCAAAAACTATTGGACTACAGGACGACGTCAAAGTTAGAAAAAGCCCTTACTTTAATGATGTATTTCAGTACTAAACCCGCGATATTATTGAAAATAAAATACATAGCGTAATAATAAAGGTTAACAATTATAATGTAAATCTGAAGGTGTGATTTAGTTACCTGGGTATTAAAAAAATATGTTTTCGCAATAAACGGGGGGTAATCAAAATGTAATAAAACAAAGAAATGGAGAAAGCTCCTAAATAATTCTGGTTAAAGTTGTATTTAAGCAAATATTGCTTATGAAGTGCTACACAGAAATCATACGAATATCGATAAATAAACGAAAACTGATCAAAAACTTTAGTAAAAAAGTTTGATCATGGCAATTTACATTAGTATAATACGTCATGTTATTTTGCAGCCCAGCTAATCTTTTGACACAAGCACCGATAGAAACTTTTTGGAGATACATGCACGTTTTAAGTGTAAATATATAAATATTTTTTACAATTATTTTAGAATTTGTGGGGCCATTATTAACAAATATGGAATACTTATTACATGAAGGGGGCAATTATTTTAGACAAAAATCATGTAATCAGTAGATATTTTACACGAATGAGTAAAGCATGAAAAGCATACGAGGTAGAGGCTTTTAGAGGAAAAACTGGTCCTAGAGTTTCGTCATTTAAACATAGAGTATGTGAGGGATATTACTATCTGAATATACCAATTATATCTTGCTTATTCTTATATCCAAGGTACCTCTCGCAGGGCTGTAGATAATCACAAATTGACAGCCGTTTAAATTTTCCAAATATTATAGGGGAAAGAATATTTTCACGGCATAGTATTTAAATTTTTCATTGTTGCTATACATGTAAGCCTGGTGCAAAAACTTTGGGAAATTGCGCACAGTGCAGAAATATCCGTATTTTAGAAGAAATTCGGCCTAGCATTTATATTTTGAGGCTTAAGCTTTTTTCTACTCTTAATTATAAGCTGTGTGGTTAGTTAAAATATTACAAAATTGTCTTATACTATATTTATGCCTACCAAAACATATTTTTAAAATTTACTTACGGACACGAGAAGGAAAGGTTCGAAAATGCCAAATGTGATTTTGACGAAACGTCAGCAGAACTGTTCTTTTCAGAATGACAGTATTGAACGAATGTACACCCGGAATGAAAACACATAGTATTTTTCCAACCGTGAAGGACTAAGAATCAACATATATATATATATATATATATATATATATATATATATATATATATATATATATATATATATATATATATATATATATATATATATATATATATATATATATATATATATATATATATATATATATATATATATATACGCTAAGTCAATCATACGTACAGGATGGTCCACTTAAGATGCTCCTATACTTTATCTCAATAAATAAGACACTGAGAAAAAAAAGTTAATACAAAAAGTATTTGACCATAATTTAATTTTTTTTATAATATTTTTATGTATACAGAGTGTTCCATTGTGCCAGGACAGTAACCAACTTTTTTCTTTTTAATGAAATGGTATGAATATTTTTAGAAATTCTAATTCTACGCTTGATTTTGAGTATTTTTTGTCATTACATAGCATACGAAATTTTGAGTAGTTTATGAGAAAAATTAACTTTTCTAATTTTTTTCGGAAAAACAGGTTTTTGGAAAAATGTGATTTTTTCACACTTGAAGACTAAAATTGTGAATTTTGGTTATGGATCCATGGAATTGGTTAATACTTAATACTCTGACCTATCAAGAGCGAAAATCTATTATACAGGGTGGTCACAAATGACCATAAAAAAAATGTTTTTGTAACTAAAAAAACTTAATTTTTTTAAATGGAACACCCTATATTTAGCACTTGTATTGTGTTTAGGATTTAATTCTAACTAAACCTAAATAATATCCTATTCTAAGTTTTTTTTAACATTATAATTAAATTTAACATTATATCAACAAGCAAGTAATGCAAGAAAGAAAGTAATTAATTACTTATTACAAAACATTTTCCACATAACCCCCGTCTTTGGCAATACAAGTAGTATAATATTACGGTTACGGTTTTAATTTTCGCAATAATAGCATTTCTAAACGCGTCTTAATTTTACAAGATATCCATGGAAAAACAAAACTAGTAAAATTGTGGCCTGGACACCAATAAATACACAGTTTTTATTTGACATTTAGTTGCCTCTAACTCTTTTTAAAGGAAAAATGGCTTTATACGGTGTCCAAGAGCGTTTAAATCTTCATGAATGTTACATAAGAAATAATAAGTCCAGCATTAACCCTGCGGTAGTATCGGTTGTTGTGTCCTACAAGACGGGTACCCAGGAAACATTATTTTTCACGAATTGTTCGTGATCTTGAACGTGGAGTGGTAATCAATAAACAAAAACGGCGCCCAAAAATTGTCCTAACAGAATAAAAGCAATTTGAAATTATCCTGTATTTTGAAGAAAACAAGGAAAATTCGCAAAGAGATGCATCCCGAGATCTACCGAGAATTAGTAAGACTAGTGTTCAAAGAACTTTAACTGATAATAACTACCATCCGTTCAAATTTTTACCAGTTCAGGAATTATCCCAACAGGGCTTTCAAACAAGACTTTTTTATTGTTCTCTCATGATGGACCACCATTTTGAAACTAACATTTTTAAAAATATTTGTTCATATATGTTTAACCGACAAAATACTCATTACTGGTGTTTCTCAAATGAACATCGTGCAAGAGAAATGAAAAAACAGGGTCGGAGTAGTGTTTGTGTGGTGTGGTATTATCCGTGATCGAATAATAGGTCCAGTATTTTATGACTTTGTTCTGAATGGTGAGAGGTATTTAAATTTGTTGGAGGACGAAACATTTCCGTTAATTGACAATCTGCCGAACTTGTTTATCAACAAGATAGTGCTCCATATCACACTGTAGTGCCTGTTAGAAATTGTTTGAATCAACGGTTTCCATTTTGGATTGGTCGGTACGGGACCATAGATTGGCCAGCGAGGAGCCCCGACTTAACACCCCTTTATTTTCTTTTATTGAACACCCTAAAAAACGAGGTGTATAAAAATAGGTGTAATACTGTTCAAGATTTAAAAAGAAGAATTAGGCAAGAGGTAGAAAAACTTAATGCAACAGACGCGGTTAGAAATGCTATTGCGAGAATTGAAACCATGTATACTACTTGTATTACCAAAGACGGGGGTTATGTCGAAAATGTTTTGTAATAAGTAATTAGTTACTTTCTTTCTTGCATAACTTGTTGATTTAATGTTAAATTAAAATGTTAAAAAAAAACTTAGAATAGGATATTATTTAGGTTTAGTTAGATTTTTAACAAAAATACCTGAATTATTATAGAAAATTGGTCATAACTTCTAAACTACTAATTTTTGGAATATAAACTATATATATATATGGAATGATGCACAATTAAATCCTAAATACAATAAAAGTGCTAAATACAGGGTGTTCCATTTAAAAAAATTAAGTTTTTTTAGTTACAAAAACATTTTTTTTTATGGTCATTTGTGACCACCCTGTATATTGAATTTTCGCTCTTGATAGGTCAGAGTATTAAATATTAACCACTCCCATGGATCCATAACCAAAATTCACAATTTTAGTCTTCAGGTGTGAAAAAATCACATTTTTCCAAAAACCAAAGAAAAGTTCATTTTTCTCAAAAACTACTGAGAATTTCGTATGCTATGTGATGACAAAAAATACTTAAAATCAAGCGTAGAATTAGAATTTCTAAAAATATTCATACCATTTCATTAAAAAGAAAAAAGTTGGCTACTGTCCTGGTACAATGGAACACCCTGTATATATAAAAATATTATAAAAAAAATTAAATTATGGTCAAATACTTTTTGTATTTAATTTTTTTTCTCAGTGTCTTATTTATTGAGATAAAGTATAGGAGCATCTTAAGTGGACCACCCTGTACATGTATGAACTTCTTGCTACAGCATACACTACTCTACCACGAAAAAAAAGACCTCGTAATGTAGATAGGGTTTTGTGGTATGAATAAAAGAATTAAAAGAATCATCTGTAGGAATGCCTGTATGAACAGGCACAATAAATACTTAAAAATTACATAGTTGAAATAATATTTTGAAAATTGAATCAAGAAGCAAAAGTTAATTATAAATAAATTTGATGTAGAATCATTGGAGGCTAATAGTACTGGGCAATAGTAAGAAAATATTTAGTCCTCATTTTTGAAAGTTCGCAGCTACACGAGAAATTCATTTATCAGAAAACATAGATCAATCGTAAGCACTAGAAGCATCAGTACAAATAATTTATGAAACTTTAATTTAAAATGAAATAGACATCAAATACCTTGAATAATTAAGGTTAGAGCGGAAATTTCCAGTTGAACTTAAACTTGAGAATTCAGCAATAGACTCATTATATTATGGAAATAAAACTATAGGTTAGAATTAAACTAAATTTCTAAAAGCCACTTTCAGTTCAATAGATATTGACGAAAAGGCACAAATAGTCTTTTTAAAGCTATTATTAAAACTAATGTGGGGAAAGAGTTTTATTATTCTTATGTATTCAAAACCTATTGAATTATTTTTTATTAATAATATTATTAATATTGGTATAATTAGTTTTAGATTTGCTGCAAATAAGATTACATACGGCACTGATGCCGTGCAGACTTCACTTACCCACAGCAAGTAAAAAATTTAGTACAAAGTACCTTGACATACGTATAACCCTTAGCTACAGACGTGAATTTCTATAACACAAGCACAGACGGCAGTCTAACTGAAACTTGGAGTTTGATTACCAGCTAGAGCTGCGCAAAAATCTAAAAAAACGACAACATAGGAAAAAACATATTCTCTAGCACTTTACGAAATTAAGAAAATATAATTTTCTTTCTGTAGGTTGTATAATATATTGTTCAAATGTAATTTGAGCAAATAGTTAATGAGCATGGAAAACCCACAGATCGGTACACTCGCTCAGCGTAGGTAGATTTTTTTGTTTTAATTTCTTAGGACAGCTTGTTCCGTTCTGTTTCTAATATATCCCGGATTGTTCTAAGTCGAGAATTTTTCTCCTCGTAGCTTTTTCTACTAGAAAAAATAAGAAACACATTCGCTGCACATATCTTCATATGCCTAAAAAAATTGCAATGGCTCATCGCTGTATTTTTCAACCAGGACTATAATAAGCGCATTTTTTTAGCTCACCGCCAGTCTTGAAGTTATTGTCGAACCTAATTATTTCTAATTTGTTTACCTTTGGATATTGAGCTAGAACAAAATGCATTGATGGCACAAGTAACACGGCCTCGCGACACAAGATACTGTCAGATTTAAAATAATTAATAAATTTTTACTTACTTTTATCTCAGGTAAGAGTCAGTCTGACTACAAAACATGCACCGGTCATTTCAAAACTAAATTATTTACGCAAACGAAAACCTAGGCCTCTATAACGTTTATAACACATTGACCTAGGTCCGAACGAGTGAAGGAGAAAATGAACTCTTTAAAAAAGCAACCTATTGGATTCGTGGAGTCTGTTTGACTTTCGTCTGTGTTTAAGGGTTAAGATGTTACATATTTTATAAAATGATATCTAACAAATTACACAGAATCGTATAAGTAGCAGGAAAGAAAAAAAAATCGGTTCTCACACGAAATAATTGTATGGGCATGACATGGCACAAAACACATATAGGTTTTTATATCGCTTAAATAATAGATGTACATACATATAACAACATATCTTCGCATACAACAAATTTAGATCATGAAATTCGGAAAGATCATTTCAAAGTATAAGGAGGAGTTACGATGGAAAAAAGGGTATGTTTTCCTGATGTAAGGAAGAATCTCTTTTTATTTATTATTTTTCTATACAATTTGCAGCAGATCCTTCAGATTTCTGCTACAGGCTAAATGCGCTCTATTTAAGAATGAATGAAAACTGAATTCACAGTTTATACAAAAAAAAGAAAAAAGTTAAGTTCTCTACCGAAAAGGAAATACGGTTACATCAGTTCTCTTCAGATAAACAGGTTTATTTCTAAATTTATAAAGTGATAATTTTAATCTTTTTTTCTAATACATAATATTTTAAATAATTACGAAATTGTTCTGGCGGATTTATGATCTAAAACTATTTTTAAGGCTGTTACGACAGATCTAAAACCTAAAATAATAAGTCAAATATCAAAAAATCTCACTTTTAATATTAAAATTAATGTTTGAGTTCTGGGTCCGCAGTGGTACCCCGGGATGGAAGTACCTTTCGGAGGACAGTGTACCCATCTATAGCAAATTATAAAACTCGGTAAATTTCCTTTACCCGGAACTTTCCTCGATATGAATCTTTCCTTTTATTAGGTATAGTGAAGTGTGATCAAATTTAGTTCAATACATAATCATTTAGTAACACCTATGTAATATATTTTTAAATATTTTTATTGGGCGCCATTTTGTTCCATCATACTGGATTCATACCACTATTTTACCAGTTTCTACCTATACCACACTTGATTTTTGGGCATAATTTAAAATAAATTCAATAAGTAGTTTTTACATTGACACACACCGCCATTTTGTTACGTCATATTCATTCCGATTTTTTAAATATTCTAAAAGGCCGCCATTCTGTTTTGCTATATTATATTAATACCAAAATGTTAGTAGTTCTTTCCTATGTAACACATTTTTGTGCAAAATTTAAGGAAATTGGATAGTTTGTTTTTTTAGTAATATTTTTTTAACGTTTCACTAGACCGCCAACTTGTTCCGTCAGTGGATTTTTTACAAAAATATTACCGGGTTACCTCATATGACTCTTAGTTTTTGGTAAAATTTGAAGTCACTCTATGAGTAGTTTTTAGCTCCGTCGCTGAGAAACTGACGGGACGACGGAATTGATAAAAACATTTTTTGCATCTAAGGACGCTAAAAGCTGAAAATCTGTAAAACCTGACTGGGTGATTTTTTTCACGTTTACATTGGTATTTTATTGGATCGCCATTTTGTCCCACCATCTCATATTAGTACCATAGTTTTACTGATTGATCTCTATATCACAATTAGTTATGGCACACAATTTGTCCATTAAATAGTTTTTTCAGGCTGAATTCTTAAATATTTTATTAAGCCGCCATATTTTTCCGCCATCTTAGATTCGTACCCAAAATATTTCCAGTTGATTTCTTTCTACATAATACTGTCTGGCAAGGAACTATATACCGGCCAAATGGTCTGCAACTAAGGTAATATATATACCTAAAGTGGGTCGAAATGATCCTCTACCAAGTTCACTTAGACCAATAAGTCTAACCTCCTTTCTGTTGAAAAGCCTGGAGAGAATCCTCGATGAGCACATCAGGGACGTAGCTCTTAGGCGACATCCGCTGAGTGAGCATCAATATGCTTACCAAACGGGCAAATCAACAGAACTGGCTCTCAACAATCTTGTTGAGAGCATAAAAAACTCTCTAGAAAACAAAAAGATTGCAGTTGCTGCATTCTTAGATATCGAGAGAGCATTTAACAATGCCCTTTCTGGATCACTCTATGATGCAATTACTGAAAGAGGGGTAGAACCCCTTATATGTGGCTGGAAACAGGCAATGCTTCAAAACAGGAAAATAACAACATCTCTACAGGACGAGACAGTGAGCTTTAGCGCTGCTAGAGGGTGTCCACAGGGAGGAGTGTTATCGCCCTTGCTGTGGTCACTACTAGTGGACAATCTGCTGGCTGTGGTTCGGCTGTGGGAGGTTGATCTGCAAGGCATATGCCGATGATCTAGTCACTATAGTAAAAGAAAAGGCTGAAGAGGGACTCTCAGTAACCCTTCAGAAAGTACTGAACACCACACTAACATGGTATGAGAAGGAAGAGATGTCTATCAACTCCAAAAAAATGGTACTAGTCCCCTTCACAAAGAAAAGGAATCTGGAGAGACTTCGACCACCTTCCTTAAGGGGACAGGTGATACCATTTTCAGCTAAAGTGAAATATTTAGGAATTATTCTGGATAAAACGCTGAACTGGAATGCTCATCTGAATAAAATAGTTCAGAAAGCTAAACTATCTCTGTAGACCTGCCGTAAAATGTGCGGGGATTTATGGCGTATGAGACCAAAAACAGCTATATTGGCTGTACCTAACGGTCATAAGACCAATGATTTCCTATGGCTCTGTAGCCTGGTGGAGCAAGGGACAACGAAGTATTGCCCAAGCCAAACTGAGTGGACTGCAGAGACAAGCTTGCTTGTCAATTACAGGAGCCATTCGCTCCACTCCGACAGCGGCCATGGAACTCCTTTTGAAACTTCCACCACTCCACCTATTTGTAGAAGGGGAAGCAATGAGGACAACATACAGACTCCATCATGTTACCAACAGCATGGTGGATAGCACAAGTCACATTGAATCATCCAATATGCTGAAAGTTGTAAAAAACCACTACATGTTGGGAATGCCATCGGATCTGCTACCAAAAACTGTTAGTGCACAGCAACCCTACTCCGTAATCTTCCCAGGAAGAGAGGAGTGGGATCAGAATAAATCTGATCTACTTAAAGGAGAGCAGTGCCTTTTCACGGACGACTCCAAAACCAAAAAAGTTGGGGTAAGACCGAAGGTTGATCTATCAGTAAGCCTGGGAAATAACACCTCAATATTCCAAGCAGAAGTCCATGCTATCGAATTGTGTGTTAGAATGTTGCAGGATCAACAAGAAACACATAAAACGACAAAAATATTCTCGGATAGTCAAGCGGCCCTTAAAGCATTTGAAGCGAGTCATTGTACATCCAAAACAGCCTGGAACTGCCAAAAGGCACTTGTTGGCCTGGGGAGCGACAATAAAATCGCTCTTATCTGGATAAAAAGAGCAGAGACGAGATTCGTGGGACCTGAACTAGTTTTAGGAGTATCCCACGAAACGGCCAAGCGCAGCACTAGGCCTATACACTGGCCATTGTGGTGTAAGATACCACATGCACAGGATGGAGCTTGAAGACGAATCCGAGTGCCGCCTATGTATGGAGGATGACGAGACAGCCAGACATGTGCTATGTGAATGCCCGGCAGCTGCCAGAATCAGGTTCTTTATTTTCGGTAGAGATATCTTGCTGCCCGAGGACTTATACCTCCCCAAAGGCAATAATAAGACTCATTGAAGACTTAAAGTTGCTCGGGGAAGTATAAACATAGGTGTGAGCCACAATAGACCACAGAGTCGCAGTGGAGGGTCGGTTTTATTCACTCACTTTTAAACTAACCTATACCCAAGAAAATTATAAATATTAACAATATAAAAGTACGGTCAAGAAACTCTTACCATATATATATATATATATATATATATATATATATATATATATATATATATATATATATATATATATATATATATATATATATATAATATATATAATTTTCTTGGGTATAGGTCCGAAAAAAGAAAGTAATTGTGACTGAGGTTTTGGTAGTGTCACATATATTGTCAATTTTAAAAAAATATCATTTTTGACGTTTCGGCAGGAACACCCTTGCCTTTCTCAAAAAATGTTTATCCTAAAACCAAAAAACAAAACCCTACATTTCACAATAAAAACCTATCACTTTTAACTTACCATGAAACGTAATTAATCATTTAAAAATAAAATCTTAATAAAGAACAAATTTCACTTATTTTTACGAACATACGAAAATAACAAAAAAGACGACAACAACATATCGTTTGCTGCTCGCTCTTGGGCGATATCACACTGATTTGGATTTTATTATTTTTAAAGAAAATAACCCATCGTTGGTATGGAAGGGAGGGGCAATATTTACTTTAGTTATATTATACCGAAATAGATTCTATTTAACACATCTATATCCTTTTTGTCATTTATGGCATGTTTGTTTTTTTTTATTTCTATTGACTCATAGATTTCCCTTTTCTTTTTATGTAACTCAGTTTTTAGAATCTTTGTTCGGTCAAAATCGAAAGTATGATTATTTTGTTGTGCGTGTTTAGATAATGCAGTTTGGTTTTTCTTATCGTACTTGTGGCCATGTAATCTTGACTGTAGATATTGTTGTGTCTGCCCAATATAAACACCATCACAATCCTTGCATGGTACCTGATATACTATATGTGTTTTTTGAAATTTTGAGTTTTTTGTCTTAAGTTTTGTGTAATGTTGATTTAGCAAATTATATCCCCTATGGGCAACTTGTACGTTATATTTAGAGAATAAATGATTAAATTGTTCGGATAGCCCCTGTATGTATGGTAGTGTCAAGTAATTTTTTTTTGTTGTTTTATTTGACTGATTTGTTTTTCGGTGACCCAGATTGTTGTAAAATTTATTGATTCGTTTTTTGAAAACTGAATTGATTAAATGCGCAGGATAATTATTTTTTATAAGAGCTTCTTTTGCTTTTTCGATTGATTCTCTTAAACTCTGGATCTGATAATTGGATTGCTCTATCAGCCAGGCCAATAATGACAGATTTTTTCTGGGTAAGAGGGTGATGGGATGAGTAATGTGTGTATCTACTAGACCATGTTTGTTTTGTATACCACTGTGTTCTGATGGTGTTGTTTTTTCTGTGTAGTCTTATATCAAGAAAGCTTATTTTTTGTTGTTTTTCGATTTCAATGGTAAACTGTAATTTTGGATGGTAGCTGTTAAACATTGATAGTATGTAATACTAGAGTGATACAATCGTCAACATATCTATAGAAGAATGGTAAATTAAAATCCAGTTTCGGTATTATATTTTCTTCTAAATTCTGGAAGAACAAGTTGTGCAATTACGCTAGATATACTTGAACCCATTGCACATCCCTCTGTTTGCTTATATATTTTATCTTTGTACAAAAAATATGTCGAATTTAGTGTTAGCTCTACGGCTTCCATAAATTCGTCAAGTGGTATATCTGTGTACTTTTTTATGTCCTTCCATTTATTTTTTATTATGTCTTTTGCTAGATTTATTGGCACGTTTGTATATAGGGAAATTACATCTAAAGATATTAAAATATGATTATGTGGTACATGAAAGTGTTTTATTTTTTCCTTAAAGTGAGAGGAATCTTTAAAAACAAAAATAATTTTAAATTTGAAAATAAGGAACTGAATAGGAAAATTAAAAAAACTAAATCCTTCCTAAAAGAACATCCCAATTTGGAAACACAGGAATATGACAACAAAATAAATATTTTACTAAATGACACCACAACGTACCAACAAATCAAAGCCGACCCAACCAAACAATATCAAAAAAAGAATAATGATCTAATAGAGAAGTGGAATAAAAAAGGTTACATTTCACCTGACACCGTTTCAAAATTAAAAATTAATAATGCTCTTCCACCAAAAATTTACGGGCTCCCCAAACTTCATAAAGAGGGAATTCCCCTGCGCCCTATTGTATCTTGCATTCAGTCCCCTTTCAATGCCTTGTCAAGTTTTTTAAAAAGTATAATTTTAAAAGTAATAAACCAAAACCAGTACTATATTAAAGATTCCTCTCACTTTAAGGAAAAAATAAAACACTTTCATGTACCACATAATCATATTTTAATATCTTTAGATGTAATTTCCCTATATACAAACGTGCCAATAAATCTAGCAAAAGACATAATAAAAAATAAATGGAAGGACATAAAAAAGTACACAGATATACCACTTGACGAATTTATGGAAGCCGTAGAGCTAACACTAAATTCGACATATTTTTTGTACAAAGATAAAATATATAAGCAAACAGAGGGATGTGCAATGGGTTCAAGTATATCTAGCGTAATTGCACAACTTGTTCTTGAGAATTTAGAAGAAAATATAATACCGAAACTGGATTTTAATTTACCATTCTTCTATAGATATGTTGACGATTGTATCACTCTAGTACCCAAAGAAAAAACCGATTACATACTATCAATGTTTAACAGCTACCATCCAAAATTACAGTTTACCATTGAAATCGAAAAACAACAAAAAATAAGCTTTCTTGATATAACACTACACAGGAAAAACAACACCATCAGAACACAGTGGTATACAAAACAAACATGGTCTAGTAGATACACACATTACTCATCCCATCACCCTCTTACCCAGAAAAAATCTGTCATTATTGGCCTGGCTGATAGAGCAATCCAATTATCAGATCCAGAGTTTCGAAGAGAATCAATCGAAAAAGCAAAAGAAGCTCTTATAAAAAATAATTATCCTGCGCATTTAATCAATTCAGTTTTCAAAAAACGAATCAATAAATTTTACAACAATCTGGGTCACCGAAAAACAAATCAGTCAAATAAAACAACAAAAAAAAATTACTTGACACTACCATACATACAGGGGCTATCCGAACAATTTAATCATTTATTCTCTAAATATAACGTACAAGTTGCCCATAGGGGATATAATTTGCTAAATCAACATTACACAAAACTTAAGACAAAAAACTCAAAATTTCAAAAAACACATATAGTATATCAGGTACCATGCAAGGATTGTGATGGTGTTTATATTGGGCAGACACAACAATATCTACAGTCAAGATTACATGGCCACAAGTACGATAAGAAAAACCAAACTGCATTATCTAAACACGCACAACAAAATAATCATACTTTCGATTTTGACCGAACAAAGATTCTAAAAACTGAGTTACATAAAAAGAAAAGGGAAATCTATGAGTCAATAGAAATAAAAAAAACAAACATGCCATAAATGACAAAAAGGATATAGATGTGTTAAATAGAATCTATTTCGGTATAATATAACTAAAGTAAATATTGCCCCTCCCTTCCATACCAACGATGGGTTATTTTCTTTAAAAATAATAAAATCCAGATCAGTGTGATATCGCCCAAGAGCGAGCAGCAAACGATATGTTGTTGTCGTCTTTTTTGTTATTTTCGTATGTTCGTAAAAATAAGTGAAATTTGTTCTTTATTAAGATTTTATTTTTAAATGATTAATTACGTTTCATGGTAAGTTAAAAGTGATAGGTTTTTATTTGTGAAATGTAGGGTTTTGTTTTTTGGTTTTAGGATAAACATTTTTTGAGAAAGGCAAGGGTGTTCCTGCCGAAACGTCAAAAATGATATTTTTTTAAAATTGACAATATATGTGACACTACCAAAACCTCAGTCACAATTACTTTCTTTTTTCGGACCTATACCCAAGAAAATTATATATATTAACAATATAAAAGAAAGGTCAAGAAACTCTTACCAATATATATATATATATATATATATATATATATATATATATATATATATATATATATATGTCATGAAGGAATCATTTAGCGACCGAGGAATTAGAAACACGAGCCGCCAGCGCGAGTTTTTACGCGCTTAGAGCATTAAACGCGGTTTATGACCAAGATGCATACAATGTTTTATGTCCGACGCGAAACTTAAAAAATACTTTTCAACTAAAAAAAATTGGGAAAAATGAGAACACGTGCCTTTACTTTCCTAAAAGTAGAAAAAATATTAACTATTACTGTCATTCTAACGACCAATACTTGCATCTCCAGATAATTTTATTTGATGAAAAATCTCTATAGTTACCAGTGTCTCGATAATTGTTTCCATAAAAATGCCGGTCCTAAATCAAGTAATGCTTGGCATAAAAAATTCACAATACATTTTGCTCATAGCAACCAAGTATACAAAGAGCAAAATTAGAGCCACGGTACACGAAATCTTTCAAATCGTTTTTTTTTTTTAGTTTTGCAATGGAGATCGATTAAACAGATCTCCCCAGAGCAATATTGAAAGCCACTGAAGAGGCGAAGACTGACCTTTTGCCCGCCAAATCCAGAATACTGTATAAAAAGGCCTATAAAGACTATTTTTTTGTGGTGTGCTAGGAACAATATCGCTGAAAGTGGAGCCATAAAAAGGATACCCTATTAGCATATTTTAATGAGAAAGTAAAACGAAACAAGCCGTCTTTCCTTTGGAGTTACTATAGTATGCTGAAGACCACGATTAATTGAAGTACCAACATCGACATTAGTAAGTATAGTCTTTTTAAAGCGCAAGAGCGACAGATATAAACGAAGAAAGTCGAACATTTTAGGCAGAGAAAATATTGGAACATTTCTAATAAATGCTCCTGACGAAATATTTTTGATGATAAAAGTTTTCTTGACTTTTCGAATATGTCGTGCCACCAGGCTTGACGAACTTTATAAACTCGAGGTTGATGATATTCAGGATTTAAAATGTGGTTCTTGTGAAAAAGGATATATTGGCCAAACGGGTAGATCTTTTTTATAAACGTATAAAATAACACAAAGCATAACATATTAAACAAAAAAACCAATTCTAATTATGCAAAATAATTACTAAAAACAAATCACAATTTTAATAATGAATTTAAAATGTTGCATTTCACCAATAAAAGTTACAAGTTAGATTATTTGGAAAGTCTAGAAATTAATAAGTGAAAAAACCGTAATATTTTATTGAATGATCAAATGAACCTAAACTCCCCATCGTTAAATCTTTATACCTAATGTCTGTTTCGGTTAAGTGGTTAGACACTTTTCTCTTATATTACTTGAATTGAGACACAGTGTCTCGAAACAACTGTCAAAATGAAATACATTAGTGGAAATTACTAAACAAAAATAGTTTGCTTATTTACAAGAACCTTAATATTTTGATAGAAGAAGAACGTGAAGGAAAAATAACACAAGTGTCGTTGGACCTTCTAAAAAGTTTTCTCTTTTAAGTTGACCGCATGACGGATTTTCCAAATATATCTGTAATCTACACAAAATGATTTTTCATTTGAAACTAAATTCATCCATGTACAGGGTGGTACACTTAAGATGTTCCTATACTTTATCTCAATAAATAAGACACTGAGAAAAAAAAGTTAAATACAAAAAGTATTTGACCATAATTTAATTTTTTTTATAATATTTTTATATATACAGGGTGTGCCATTGTGCCAGGACAGTAACCAACTTTTTTCTTTTTAATAAAATGGTATGAATATTTTTAGAAATTCTAATTCTGCACTTGATTTTGAGTATTTTTGTCATTACATAGCATACGAAATTTTGAGTAGTTTTTGAGAAAAATTGACTTTTCTTTTTTTTTTGGAAAAAAACAGGTTTTTGGAAAAATGTGATTTTTTCACACTTAAAAACTAAAATTGTGAATTTTGGTTATAGATCCATGGGAGTGGTTAATATTTAATACTCTGCCCTATCAAGAGCGAAAATCCATTATACAGGGTGGTCACAAATGAGCAACAAAAAAAATTTTTTGTAACTAAAAAAACTTATTTTTTTAAATAAAACACCCTGTATTTAGCACTTTTATTGTGTTTAGGATTTAATTGTGCATCATTCCATATATAAAGTTTATATTCCAAAAATTAGTAGTTTAGAAGTTATGATCAATTTTCTATAATAATTCGGGTATTTTTGTTAAAAATTTAACTAAACCTAAATAACATCCTATTCTAAGTGTTTTTTAACATTATAATTAAATTTAACATTGAATTAACAAATTATGCAAGAAAGAAAGTAACGAATTACTTATTACAAAACATTTTCGACACAACCCCCGTCTTTGGCAATACAAGTAGTATACATAGTTTCAATTCTCGCAATAGCATTTCTAACCGAGTCTGTTGCATTAAGTCTTTCTACCACTTGCCTAATTCTTCTTTTTAAATCTTAAACAGTATTAAAATCCAAGGGTGTTAAGTCGGGGCTCCTCGCTGGCCAATCTATGGTCCCGTACCGACCAATCCAAAATGGAAACCGTTGATTCAAAAAATTTCTAACAGGCACTACAGTCCTGTTGGGATAATTCCTGAACTAGTAAAAATTTGAACGGATGGTAGTTATTATCAGTTAAAGCCCTTTGAACACTAGTCTTACATGACATTCATGAAGATTTAAACGCTCTTGGACACTGTATAAAGCCATTTTTCCTTTAAAAAGAGTTAGAGACAACTAAATGTCAAATAAAAACTGTGTATTTATTGGTGTCCAGGCAACAATTTTACTATTTTTGTTTTTCCACGGATATCTTGTAAAATTAAGACGCGTTTAGAAATGCTATTATTGCGAAAATTAAAACCTTAACCGTAATATTATACTACTTGTATTGCCAAAGACGGGGGTTCTGTCGAAAATGTTTTGTAATAAGTAATTAGTTACTTTCTTTCTTGCATTACTTGTTGATTTAATGTTAAATTTAATTATAATATTAAAAAAAAACTTAGAATAGGATATTATTTAGGTTTAGTTAGATTTTTAACAAAAATACCTGAATTATTATAGAAAATTGGTCATAACTTCTAAACTACTAATTTTTGGAATATAAACTACAAATATGGAATGATGCAGAATTAAATCCTAAACACAATAAAAGTGCTACATATAGGGTGTTCTATTTAAAAAAAATAAGTTTTTTTAGTTACAAAAACATGTTTTTTATGGTCATTTGTAACCACCCTGTATAACGGATTTTCGCTCTTGATAGGCCAGAGTATTAAATATAGTAACCACTCCCATGGATCCATAACCAAAATTCACAATTTTAGTCTTCAAGTGTGAAAAAATCACATTTTTCCAAAAACCTGTTTTTCCAAAAAAAATTAGAAAAGTTAATTTTTCTCAAAAACTACTCAAAATTTCGTATGCTATGTAATGACAAAAAATACTCAAAATCAAGCGTAGAATTAGAATTTCTAAAAATATTCATTCCATTTCATTAAAAAGAAAAAAGTTGGTTACTGTCCTGGCACAACGGAACACCCTGTATACATAAAAATATTATAAAATTTGTATTTAATTTTTTTTTCTCAGTGTCTTATTTATTGAGATAAAGTATAGGAGCATCTTAAGTGGACCACCCTGTACATGATGTACGGATTTTTAAAGGTCGCGACGCGACGGGCATCTGTCATGTGACCCGTTTCCCCACCTACTGCTAGAGATACAAGCATGTAGCTTATGAGGTTTAATCGTTTTTTTTTTTCGTACTTTTGACAAGAGGTCACAGGGTAAAGTTGACCACTACGCCCCGACGGTTTTTACTACATATAGAGAGTATACCCAAAAATCTCAAATCTTTTGTACCTGATGGGGTAAGGAATTTACTACTTAGCTTTGAGTCTATATCTTTAAGAAGCTAGCAAAAAATGAGATAGTAAAGTCAAAAACATATGCTTCTAAATAAAGCAATTTAGCTACGCAAGATCTGCGGATTTTTAAAAATGTATTTTTAGCGATCAAATTAAATTAATTGAATTTAGATAGAGGAGGACAAGTTTTGTGGAAAATGCCTAAAATGATGAAGATGAACCAAGAATGCTAGGTTTGTAGTAAAAAATAATCAATCCGTCTTTCCTTTTTTTAATTTTGAGTAAGTTTGAGGTAAACAAAAATTTTTTTGACATTTAGTTTAAGTTTTCACTGGTCTGTATATACCATATTGATCTTAAAACATTTTTACAGGCATAACTCTGATCATAACTGAGGCAAAACCTATTGATTAGTGCTTATCAAACATGAGGAATATATCATGATTTTTTAAGTTCATTTTATAACAACTTCCTATGGAACTCTTAATTCACTCCTATTTTCTAAACAATACATTCAATGTCTTACTGAAACTATTGACTGTCTAGTGGTTTATGTTGGTTGATAGAAAGCTTTCTGTTAAAGTTTCGTAGTAAAAACTACTGTTCACTTTTCAGTTCATGTTAATAATATACTTATATATAATTATAAAAACTTGAGATCTCAACTCTCTGAAGCTCGGTAAACAAGCGTTTGCGAGCTTATGTTTATATGATATTTTTTCATTATATTTAGTCACAGATGCATTAAATATTACTAAACTTAAAATAATAGCAGACTGTTTGTGTAAGTCAAACTAATAGTGTTGAAACAGCCGACACACTACTAAAAACTGAAGTCTATCTTTTCGCATTCTCCAAATAACGCAAGCTTATAACAGCTTTTCTCAAAACTTTTGGTATAAAAGTTAAAATTGAATCTGCCTTCACCATCTGTTTTATTTTTCCGAGACATCTCAGGACAATAGACGGCAATATTTCATTTTTGTGATAAAATCATTAAACGCTTTAATTAAACGAACAAAAAGGGTTAAAGTCTAGGAGAGGTTATAAATTTGCACTTTTACGAAGCAGAATTATTTTCAGAGATAGACAAAAACCACTTTTTTATTTCGCCTTTGTTCATGTACATATAAAAAATCTGGGTGTCTAGGTAAAAACTATTATTCATATGTTTAGTTTATATATTAAGTGTTGAATGTTTGCTGGTTTATTTCTAGACTTGTGTCACATATTTTTGCGGACTTATTGAATTTCTTTTTCCTCATTTCATTAATGAAGTAAAATAATGCCTGTAAATGTCCCAATATGTTATATGGTAAAGATTAAAATTGGAGTTAAAAATATCCAAAAATTTTTCTTCCTAAAAACCAAACGTGACGTATCCCAGCCATGTTTATATAGCGGAAAGCCAGAAATCCTGGTTGAAATATTTTCATTGGATTACCATTTATCGCCGTGAGTGACCACGAGATTACATTACCGGATGCCGTTTTTTTATTTCGCTATTAATAATAACGAAATTTGGTAGTGTTATTACTCTAACAAAACGTCATTTTTATGCATCTGTAACGAGTTTTTCCAACTTCCGGTTTTATAGGAAGTGACTCCAACTTTTGATTTTTAAATGGTACACCCTGTATATTCGTGGTTTTTTGGATTCTACAGATCGTTTTACGTCCGAGTGCACCATTTTTATATCGAATTTTGTCTAATTTTTTTTTTAATAAATTTTTCTTTTCCATCTGGAGTGCCATGATCATTCTAAAATGAGTATGTACTTTACCCTCTTTTAGAACTACTAACTTAATTTTATCTTTGCAAATTTTTTTGATAGAGGGCTCTAAACTTCATTATTTTAGTATTTTTGCCCTAGCTGGAAAAAGCGTTTCTCCATTTTCGTTAAAACATTTTTGTTTTATTAGGTAGGTAAAAATTTTTTAGGTCTAGCAAGCTATGAAAGCCAAATAGAATTGAACGGATATTGGATCCCGCTTAGCCATGGATAACGACCGAAAATAAAACAATTGAATTTTAGGGTATTTAAGTAGAGAAAAATAATTTTATCAAGAAATATCAACAAATAGGTAGGTGTTTAAACATACTAGTAAACCAACTTTCACATTGATAAAACACTCTTTCTTGTTTAGTTTTTGCCGTAAACTAATAAAATCACGTGTCCTGTTAAACTTATTAAAGTAAAAACTGTCCTTTAGATATTTACCATCCATGACAAATTATGCTGTGAGGATATTTAAAGGACAGGGTTTACTTTAATAAGTTTAATAAGACACGTAATTTTATTAGTTTAAGGCAAAAACTAAACAACAAACTTTAATTTTAAATAGCGAATATGATTTTTATATCACTAACGCAGCAAATTGTATCAAGATTGCTTAAATAATGTGAGCATTAAACTAGTTTGTTAAAATACCTATTTGTTATTATTTCTAAATTCTGTTTTCTTTTAATAACCGTTTGTTTTGTTTTCGGTCGTCTTCCATGGCTAAGCTGGATCCAATATTAATTAAATTCTGTTTGGTTTCACGGCTTGCTAGATCTAAAAAAAATTTTGTTTCGAAATTTTGGTGTAACTTAAAAGATGAATATAAAATTTTATCACATAAGGTAAAAATCATTCTGCCATTTGCCACAACATACTTATGTTAGTCAGAATTTTCAGCCTATGTAGCTACTAAATGCCGATCGCGCCTTAACGCCGAACCAAGTATTCGATTACAGCTGTCGAATATCAAACCATGCATAGCCATATTAAGTTATCCAAACAGCCTCACATATCTCGTTAATTCTTTTGTGGAGTTTTTTTTGTTAGTACTGTTTAAAATAAATATACGTTATTAAATGACGACTGATACTTTCCAGTCTTTGCATTTCTTCCTGCAGATTTTGAGGATCAAAATTATAATTGGTGCTCCGTTGAACACATATTGTTCTACTGAAAGGTGCTCCAAGCCTCAAAAGGTTTGGGAACCTCTGCTCTATTACATCTAAAATAAAAATTTAAAGCTGAATTGTTTAAAAACTGTTTATCCAAACACAGGTAAACTATAAATATTAGAATGAGGAAAACCAAGGAGATTTTATTGTGTTCTTTTGAATAATGCCTTTAAAAGCCTGTTGTGGAAAAACCCTGTACTTATCAATGGAGTATAGCGCGTATATGTAGCAGTAAATCGTAGTTGCCATGAAAACAGCTATAGATAGATAGGATAGGGTAAGCTGCTATGGAAACAGTCGTATTTCTGATAGATAAAAAAGTTTGTTTGTGTTTGTTAACGTATCTCTTAAAATTTCAAAACAATTTTAAGTTCAATTTATTATTAACATCAAAAAAATAGTATGTTTACTAAAAGTGGGCAGGTTGATATACTTATCGTGTACGTAAAATGTGGTAAAAATACGCTAGAAGCTGAACGTATTTACCGGCAGGAATATCCTGACCGTCTTCATCATCCAACAAGACAATACATAATTTACCTTGTAAAAAAATACGTGAAGAAATGAGGAAACTGAAATAAATGTATTTACTTTTGTTACTGTAAATCCTACAGCACCCACCAGGGAAATCGGCTTGGAATTGGGCATTGGCAGAGAATCCGCAAGAAAAATTTTGAGAGTCAAGTCATTTAAATATCAGCTGCCTCAACATTTATACGAGAGAGATTTCAATAGAAGACTAAAATATTTCAACTGGTTTTTGAACAATAATCATGATAATGATAATCTAGCGAATTGTATGTTATATTCGAATGAGTCGAGATTTACTAATAATGGAATGTTTAACAGACAAAATACTCGATATTGGTCCACAACTAATGAACACCGAATGATGGAAGGTAATTTTCAAGAGATGTTTGGAATTAACGTATTGGCTGGAATAGTAGGTACTAGAGTTGTGGGTCCAATTTTTTTCCAATGGTACCTAAACGGAGATCGATATTTATGATTTTTACAAAACGAAATCGAATTTTTTTTTTGGAGGAATTACCATTGGAAATAAAAAACGATCAACTTTATTTTCAATAAGATGGGACACCCTGGCATAATGCCATTGTCGTAAGAAATTATTAGTTATTAGAAGAGAGGTTTGGACATCACGTCATTTCTACTCTGGATCTATCCGATGGCCGCCTCGTTCGCCAGATCTTACACCAAACGATTTTTTTAGGGTATATTAGGTATTGCTTATTTAACACAACCACCAACACTTCAGATTGGAAAACCGTAGACAAGCGGCATTTGCCAGTATTACTATTGAAATGCTTGGCACTGTCGAACAGAAAAACGTCTTTCGGGTTCGAACATGCAGCGATATACACGGTCAGCACTGAAAATATAATTGGTGGCTAAGCATAGGTATTTCATTGTTTAGGTTTTAGTTTATTGTTATTGTTATTGTTATTGTTTTAGTTATTGTTATTGTTAGTTTTAAAATAAATATTAAATTAAATAAATACCTTTAATTACTAGATAAATTAATATTTTATTATTCACCGAATAACCCTTTTCCGACATACTCGATATAAACCATTAGTAAGTAAAAAAAAAATCTTTTACCTACCTAATAAAACAAAATTGTTTGAATGAAACTGGTGAAATGTTTCATTTCAGTTTTTCCAGCTAGGGCAAAATACTAAAATAATGAAGTTTAGAGCCCTCTATCAAAAAAGTTTGCAAAGATAAATTTAAGATATTATATTTCTAAAAATCTAAATCTGTAGAATCCGAAAAAACAAAAATATACAGGGTGTCCCATTTAAAAATCAAACCGGAAGTCGTTTGTTAGAGTAGTAACCCTACCAAATTTCGTTAATATCGATAGCGAAATAAAAAAACGGCAGCCGGAAAGTAATCTCGTGGTCATCCGTTATATATATATATATATATATATATATATATATATATATATATATATATATATATATATATATATATATATATATATATATATATATATATATATATATATATATATATATATATATATATATATATATATATATATATATATATATATATATATATATATATATATATATATATATATATATATATATATATATATATATATATATATATATATATATATATATATATATATATATATATATATATATATATATATATATATATATATATATATATATATATATATATATATATATATATATATATATATATATATATATATATATATATATATATATATATATATATATATATATATATATATATATATATATATATATATATATATATATATATATATATATATATATATATATATATATATATATATATATATATATATATATATATATATATATATATATATATATATATATATATATATATATATATATATATATATATATATATATATATATATATATATATATATATATATATATATATATATATATATATATATATATATATATATATATATATATATATATATATATATATATATATATATATATATATATATATGGGTTTTTTTTCGCCAAAAATCACATTTGGCATTTTCGAAGCTTTCCTTTTCACCTCCGATTACAGACTGAAGTGCTAGCGACTGCTAGCTTCCTTTTATGTTTTCCGGATGTTGCTGGTTTAGATTTGTCGATTATTGTCTTCCATACTGTTGGTAGTTTTAATAATTCGTCCCTTTTATTTTAATCGCCTTGTTTTTCTACTTCTATGGCTTCTCGGATTATTCTGGTTTTATGATACTCTATATTGGCAATCTCCCTACACCAATCGAAATTTATTTAGTGGCAGGTTTTGTGATTATGTAGGATTAGGGCCGAGGTTGTTTGTTTGTTTCTGATACTAAGTTTACGCTCTTCTACTCTTGCTGATATTCGCATGTTAGTTTACCCCACGTAATCCGTAAGTCCAGAATAATCCGAGAGCTATAAAAATAGAAAAAAAGGTCAGTGGCGCAACTAGACATCGACTTTTGGGGGGGCTCAAGCCCTGACACTTATAAGATAATATTGATTGTAGGATGAAACCAATTTTAACCATTTTTTTGTACGACTATGATTTAATTATAAACTCCCGATATTGTCTAAGTTTTTATGTTTCGTCTGAATACGATTTGATTAATATCTATGACAACTGTCAAAAAAAATATATTTTTTTAATAAATTAGGACACTTAAAGTTACATAGAACGATGAAACTCGTATATAAAAATTTTAGTGAGTTTAAAGTTATTACTTCTCCTGTATAACATAATATATGTTTTACTCGACCTGTTAACAGGAAACCTGCCAAAGTTCCTCCTCCTTTTTGGTCTACCCTGTATATCAGCCCAAGTGGCACATATAATCATATACAGGCTAAAATGCTGTGATATTTGCTAATATCTCTGGTTAATTAGCTAAAATTGCTTGCCAAAATAACAGTTCTATTACAGAATAAAGACAGAAATATGGCTAAAGTGGGGAATATTAATTTGGCCATAATGGGGTAAAAATGGCCAATTGGTAATTATACGACCCACACTTTTGATTTTATGGTTGGGTTTATTAGCTACTTTTTGACTTTAAAATCGAGCTTTTTTAGCTGAATTCTGATTTGTTTTTAGCCGAAATTTGAGTAACATTTTTTCCGAAATTTACTTAAATAATTTCTCGTTTTTTGCCTTATCTTCATTTATACCATGAATTATTTCAAATTGTGTAGAAATAGTATTAACAGAGCTAATCAGTGTAAGAATTTATAAACCAGAAGGAAATGCAAACATAACAAACCATGGTTTCGTAGAAAAACTATGACTTATTGTGTAAAATATTCATTTGCCGGTTGGTGAGGACAAAAAACACTTGCGTAGGAACTTTTACTGTTAAAATAATCTATGATAGGCATGTAAAACACGCGCTCCTTCTTGAAACTAAACATTTCGTTATCTACAATTTTTTTTTTTGAGATATAATTTACCAAGAAAACACATTAAAGAGTCCCTAACGTAAAAAAACATGCATGAAAATACGTTTTTATTGGTAGAAAGAATATGTTTGTTTAAAGTGGTCAAGTAATGGCTGCTAGGAAATTAGTTTAATTTTAATTTCAATCATGGCGTATCATAAAAAGTTTGGGTTATTTTTTAAACAAATATTCCTTGAAATTGGCCACCTTGTAAGCAAAGATTTATCAAATGGGAATACATTTCAAATGTAGCAACATTTATTAAAATTTTGCCAATAAAAAGGCCTACTTGGTGTGCCTTTAGTACTCACTAAAAATGGCTAATTTGAGACCCAGGAGCCAGCGTAACAAAATTAAATGACGATTACCCCAAGTCGGCGTTTTTCTATAATATGTGGTGAAATATTCAATCTTCTTATTAGACATGTTGTATGGTAAATAATTTATATTTCGTTTTTCTAAATAAATCTTCAGTTTAGTTGAGTATAGTTTTATAGGTTATAAACGTAAATTTGAAAATGTGGCATTTTTTGGCAATATTAAAGCAAAAATAAGCCAAATAAAACTACCCAATTTTAGTTTAATTTTGAAACAAAAATATGATTATAAAAACCATATTTTTTCCTCTCAATTTTTGTTGTCTTAAAATGTCATAATCTGGCATTCTTATATACCTATTATTGCTATAATTAGACTTAAATACTTGCTAAAATATGTTTGGTTGGCATTTGGGAAAAATGCCTACTTATTGATTATATTCTGACCTCGATTTCTATTGATTGAAAATGCCATATTCTGGCATTTTAAACAGCTATGCTTACTATAATTTAACTTCAATACTTAATAGAATATATCTGGTTATATTGTGGCAACAAAATTGACGGATATTTCTACTTTTTGGCCGTCCAGTATTACAAAAAAAAAAGTTTGCGGTTTAATTATCCTACTTGGGAGACGAACAATTAAATAACAGAAGTTTTGCCGTTTTTTGAAATATCACCTCAATTTTATTTTATATATGTATAGTCGAGAAAGATTAAGTATCTACATCAATGACTTCAATGATTTTTAAATGTTAGAACATTTACCCCACCTATTTCTGATTTCAGTTTGACCATTATCGGTTTTGCGTAATCAAAATATCATTTTTTTTACTCTTTAAACCCCTTAAAAAATATCGCTTACACTTTTCACTATTTCTCAAACTTTTATGATCGATAACTTTAAAATAAGCGCGCCCTTACGTTTTCGTAAGCCCAGATAGTGCCCAGTTAAATTGGTCAAAAGTATACAAGATGCTAAATTAGAAAAAAACCTATGTTTATTTCTTAACTAAAAAACGGAAGATGCAAGAGAAAAATAAACTATGCTACGGAAGAATACCTTTTTACCCACTTTTACAAACAAAATGGAGTTTAAGTGTTTTGGTTGGCCCTCGCCAATCGCCTGGCGGGGGGGCTAATTTTGGCGGGGGGGCTAAGCTCCCCCTAGCCCCCCCCCCCGCTAGTTGCGCCACTGAAAAAGCTATTGTAATCAGTTCAATAATTTATAAACAAGAGTTTTTTTTTAAATATGTTTTTACATTTATTTTTATTCTATAGACTTTCAGGATACAAGAAGCAATTCGCTATTTTTTTAACTTCAAAAGATAAAAATTAAAAATACATAGCGCTAAATTAGACCGATAATTTATTTTGCCTTCAGGCTTATATTTCCTATTGACAATATTATCGTTTACCTCATTATGTATTTATGTGAGTGCAGAATATTTATTGTAGGGCACCATCACAGCATATTGTCATTACCCACAAATTAATCGGTTATTTGAATGTTCCTATACAGATGGTTGTTGATGTACTTATAAAGCGTGCCATGTTGAAGCTAAATTATTGTTTGTTATTTCAGTATTTGATTAAAACGATTGACAATGAATACATGTTTGTGATGTTATTTCTAACAATATTTGTAGATCATTGAATCACATTCAAGCTATAAACTAATTTTGCAATTATTACATATGCATAAGCATTAAAAACGGGAATGGGATAAAACATGAATTGTTTACTATAACACAAAAATAATTTTCAATACGTTTCAGTTAAGTAATCCCAGATAGGTATTTGTTGCTAAATTCTTCTATAATAGCTTACTTTTGTCACCTGTAATTCAATTATATAGCAATAATTTTTATCATGTTGAGCTTTTTGTAGTATTAAAAAATTGTTTAAAAATTGTACTAGATCATCATTGTATCCGGTAACTGGATTTTAATACGAAAAATCGGTAAATTTCTCTTACCCGGATCGTTCGTTATGAATTTTTCCTTTTATTAGGAATAGAGAAGTGTGACCTAATTTAGTTGAGTACATAGTCATTTGGTAACACATATATACTATCTTTTGAAATATTTGTATTGGGCGCCATTTTGTTCCAACATAATGGATTCTTAACAATATTTCACCAGTTTTTACCTATGCCGCATATGATTTTTGAGCATAATTTAAAATAAATTCAATAAGTACTTTTAATTTTTGACTTAAATTTGAAGCCACTCTGATAAGCAGTTTTAGGCCCCTCGCGAACTGACAGACAGACAGACGCACTGACGGAACTGATAAAAATATTTTTTGGCATCCAGGGACACTAAAACCCGAAAATATATAAATCCTAAGAGGGTGATTTTTTCACGAATACAAAATGTTTTAGTTGACTGCCATTTTGCTCCGCCATCTTGAATTAGTACCACAGTTTTACTAGTGGGTTTCTATACCACATTTAGTTATGGCACAAATTTGAAATCAGTCCATTAAGTAGTATTTTCAGGCTGTATTTTTAAATATTTTATTAACTGCCATTTTGTCCCGCCATCTGGGATTTGTACCAAAATTTTACCAGTTGATTCACGTTATACTTGACTTTTGTGCAAAATTTGAGATAAATTAGGTAAGGAGTTTTTTAGTCAAATTTTTTTTATAAAGCCGCAATTTTGTTTTGCCACAATGGATTTTCATCATAATGTTTTGGCCAAGATTTCAAATTAATCTAAGGTCCCTAAAACGTTAAAGATCTGAAAAAATATCAGAGGGTGATTTTTTCACAATTACAACACTTTTGTTGTTCCGCATCTCGAATTCGTACCACAACTTTATCAGGTTATTTCTATATCACACTTAATGCGTGCATAAAATTTGAAATTAATCTAATAAGTGGTTTTTTTCATGCTGATTTTTTAAATATTTTATTAGGTCGCCATTTTGTTTTGCTATCTTATATTCATATCAAAATCTTACCAGTTCGTTCCTACTTAAAACTTGATTTTTGTGCAAAATTTGAAGAAATTGGATAATTAGTTTTTTAACGTTTCACTAGGCCGTTTTTAACGTTTCACTAGGCCGCCATCTTGTTCCGGCCTATTGAATTTTTACCAAAATATTACCAGGTGATCCCCATGATAATTTTTGACTAAAATTTGAAGTCAATTTGATTTTTAAGTTATGCTGCGAACTGACAGACAGACAGTCGGACCGACGGAACTGATAAAACATACTTTTTGGCTTCTAGTGACGCTAACACTTGAAAATATGTAAAACCTGAGAGGGTGATATTTTTCTCGATTACAAATATTTTGTAGTGTGATTTTTTTCTTGATTACAACACTTCCCTTTTATGAGGGAAGTCAAAAGTCTTGAAGTGATGACCCATCGTGATAACAGCAAATACATGAAACTAACATCTAAGTAGAGATACGGTGACGGTGGCTTCAGCGGCATAAAATTAAATGTATACGAATTGTAGAGTGTACGAGCGCGGATAGAAATGTCATGCCATGCCATTATTTTACAATTTTGTAATATGATGATTTGAAATTAATGATAATTAATAATCTTTAAAATATGTAAATACATTTTCTAAAGGTTAACTTTCTGTTTTAAGTTATCCCGATTTCCTTATAAAATTTCTCAAAAATCTCTTGAATAACTATTTATATTTATCTTAACGCACTAGTTTTCGCTTACACTCCATCAATTATTCTTTCAATATTAATTGTTTCTCGAGTCAAACACTCATTGTAACATATGCGTTTTTGCAACATCTGTAAAGATCCTTCGAGCTTTTTTATACTACAACTAAGTGGTAAAAGCAAGTTTCTCTCTTCCACAAACGAAATAAGTAAATAATGCTCGCAAAACACATTTGCAACATTTTCAAAAAGTTCACTATATGCTTAGATATCTTTATTGAATTAAAACAAGTACGGTGGCTCATTTATTACGTAATGATTATCTTATTTCAGCATTTGAAAGAATTATTATTAGAAATGTTAAATACAAAAGGATGTTATATCTATTTAGGTTGAACTGAAATTATTAGAGGGCAGTAAGGTTATGTTAATTGTTGATTTATGTGTTATTTCAAATTAGTTTATAGTAGTTTTAATAAATTAGGTGTTGTTTAAACATTTATGATTATTTTATAACAAAATTATCATATGACTTTTGATTTTTAACTTCGTTTTTACAACAGATATTTTTTGAAATTGAAAAAGTTTTTATCTTAATACAATTTTTAAGTTTTCAGCCTATATAGCAAGAATTAATTTTACCGATATTTTCATATTTAAAATAATAGGAATTTAATAATTTTGAAATATAGTATTTTTTAAATTAAGAATAATGATTCTTCACATATATCATTAAAGAAATGGTTTACTATAAAAACATTTTGTCGACGTTTCTAGAAACTTGATGATAAACAATGATATAACTTACCAGTTTTTAACGGAGTGTTAAAATATTCAAAGATTTCTCTGTAGTGTAAACTGACTACATAAAGAAATATAAAAATTAATATTAAAAGTTAACATAATATGAAAGAATCATTTTACATTCGAAACAAGAACAGCTTAAAAGGATTTAAAAGCAGAGCACGAACCTAAATTTCAACTGAGTTTATTTTGTCTCTAGTTTAAAAAATACAAAAAAACCAGAGACATCACGCATTGTATATGGTGGACTTGATGGACTAACAAGTTTATACTGACCGACAGAGATTCAATAATAACAAAAATTCCCAATAGAGTATGCTGAACTTTCCGTAAACATTTATTCCTTTGTTGTTTGAAAAATCTCTCTAGTCGTATGGCTTTACAATGTTTTTTTACATGTAAGCGACAAAGCCTTTATAAGGCGGGAATACACATGTGGCCTTGATAGAAAGGTTTATGGATTTCTAATAGATATTATTTTCTTGTTTCTAGTAATATATAGAAACACTTACAGACGTATTCACTAAATGGATTTAAATTTTACACTCTAGTCTTAAATCCCCTTAAACCGTATTCACAATGAAAAGTTAGCCTTGTTTAAATTTAGACCAACGCTACTAAACAAACTATTAGGGGTTTAAATTTTCCAACATGGTCAAATCTCCTAGAGCCATTTTAGACCGGCAAATGTCAAATTTAGATCCCAAAGTTAGTCCAAAAGTTTTAAACTAATAAGTAGAAATAATCTGTATAAAACCGATCAACAAAAGTAGCATTGTTTTTTAAATATATGTTTTTAATTTATTGTTTTAATATGAGCCCTGCGAATATTTTTGATATACTAATTAACGGGTGACGAACGGATCTTGAGCTGCAACATCTGAAGGGGCGGCGGTAAAACGTAAAAAAAGACATCGCCTTGTGTGGGTTAATATGAACTCGATATATTCGCCGATTTTTCCAGTCGTCGGAATCTTGAATATTTTCAGTGAATATTTTTTGTCTGCATAGTTTCCATAGCCCACGACTCGTTCCTCAAACTTTAATATTAAAAAGAAAAAAAAATGGTAAATTTTCCATTTGTTAGGGAGAGTAAAGTATGGCACAATTTAGTTCAGTACATAGTCATGGTATATAATGTGCCTTATATACTGTGTTTTCAAACATTTTTATTGGACGTAGTTTTGTTTCATCATATTGGATACCTACCAATGTTTTACCAGTTTCTTTCTACCTATGCCACACCTGACTTTTCGGCATAATTTTAAATAAATTCAATAAATAGTTTTTACATTGACACATACCGCGCTTTTGTTAAATCATGATCAAATTGATACCAGTATATCTATTAACTAATTATTATATTAAGTAACATTAATTTTTCACTGAATTTTGAAATAAATGTGTTAAATAGTTTTTAAGCTATGCGACGAACTGACAGACAGATCGACAGACGGACCGACGGAATTGATAAAACATATTTTTTGGCATTTAGTGACGCTAACACTTGAAAATATGTAAAACCTGAGAGAGTGATATTTTTCTCGATTACAAATATTTTATTTGGCCGCCATTTTGTTTCACCATCTTGATTTAGTAACACAATTTTACAAGTTGAACCCTATACCAAAATATAATTTGGCACGCAATTGGAAATCAATCCATTAAGTAGTTTTTCTAGGTGAATTTTTAAATATTATATTATGCTGCCATTTTGTTGCGCCATCTTAGATTCGTACCAAAATTTTACAGTTGATTCCAACATAATAATTTGATGTTTCAAAATTTGAGATAAAATGGATAAGTAGTTTTTTAATAATAATTCTTTTAAAATTTCACTAGGCCGCCATTTTGTTTCGCCATACAGGAATTTTTACCAAAATGTTACCAGGTCATCCCCATATGACCCTTAATTTTTGACCAAAATTTGAAGTCAATCGGGTAATAGACAGACCGCCAGAATTGAGAACACATGGTTTTCGGCATCTAGGGACCCTGAAATGTGAAGATCTGAAAAAATCTCGGAGGGTGATTTTTTCACGATTACAATACTTCCCTTTTACGAGGGAAGTAAGAAAATATGGCATCGGTGGAATACGAAATCGGGCAATTTCGGCTAGAACGAAAAGCTTTGGCCACTAGACCATCCTGCCTCTCAAAAATAAAAAAATGCCCTCCATATTCAAAGAAAACTATTTTTGAACATGTGAAAATTATAGTAAATAAATTAATAAAAAGTAAGGATAACATGGGTAAAGTTCTTTAATTCAAAATAAGAGTTAATTATTCGAGTGGGAGCTGCTGGCAAAACCGTAAAAATTGCTTTGTATTTGTGTTTTAATAATATATTGTATAACCAGCATGAAAATGATCATTCCATGCGAGTTTTCCACTATACTATTTCTGGGACTGCTACTATTACACAATAATCCATTAATAGATTAATAACTATAAAACACTTCAATCTCAACCTTATTTGAAAATAATAATAATTGTTTGTATTTGCATTACTTGCGTTGCTAGGCGGTTGATATGGCGTGGTGACGCGGCGCCAATCAACGCCACCTTTGTTAAAACATACCCGTGCACAATGGGAACTTTGTAGTTGAATCACCATGGTGATTGAAACACAATAAAAATGTGTATAAAGCAATGCACTACGTTCCGAAATTACTATTGAACATACAACAAAGGCTTTTATTGACAATCGTAGAAAAATATATTTGTATACAAGTTTATTGTAAGGTTGGTAAGTTTTAAAAGAGAAAAATAAAAAAGAATAGAAAAATAAAAATGCGAAACCGGTTTTATAAAGCAAGATATATAGTGAGCAGTCTCAAAACGAACAACGGTATTAAGTTGGTAGTGCTCCGTAATGATTTTTATATATACTTACTACTTACATACTGTTGTTAAGATATATAGTAAAAATAGTACGTTCTTTTTTGCGCACTTTTTTTTACATTGCATTATTTATTTTTCTTTTACTAAAATATCCTCTTCATCTTCATTTGAAAAATTTGATTTGTGTTTTCGCCAGGTATCCGTCATTTTCACAAAAGCAAATTTAAGAAATATTAATCAAGCCGGCTGTGGATAGTGTTGTGTTCATCAAGAGGTCTAAATATAGGGTTAAATTTAAACCTGTTAGACTAACTTTAGAAGTAGTACTCATTGTTTAATGAATACGGTCTAAAACTCAAACTAGTAGGAGTATAAGGAAGGTTTAAATTTGAATTTTGGTCTATGTTAGTGAATACGGATATAAATGATTATAAAGAAACGTCCATAATACTAAAAGCATATCGAAGTGAATTTTAATTTTCGATTCAGCTGCTGCACATCCATATTATCAATAAAACGACCTCACCCAATACCAATAAATATATAAATATATAGATTAACAAAGGATGGATTTTGGTACACGTCAAAATACAGAAAAAAAAATACACAAGATTTAGAATGGACTTTGAATCCCAAAAGAGGCCCGTCAATCATGTCACGTTAGAGTGCTCGGGTATTTCAAATCTGATTTTCGTTGCTTTGACATGTACTTTTACGGCTTTAATGATGGTTTATGGCTTTAATGATGATTTTAATCGACGAACCTGAGCTAACCTAACGCTAAACAAACAGATCCATCTAACATTATAGGTAATGTTAAAAAAAGTCCTTGTTTTCAATTTTTTTTCGTACTTGCATATAGGCGGCTCTTTGTCGAAACCTGCAGTGAGCCGAAAATTGGAGTTATCACCTTTTCTTTCTTTTTAGTCATCAATTATTTTATGTACGAGCATATAAGGGGTCTTTTGTTGAAACCGGCAAGGGGCTCAAAATTGGTAGTTACGGCACTGTTAGTAGATCCGTAGTTATAGACCGCACGCATAAATCACATATCTGCAATATAATAGGTCGATGTGAATCATCGGCAGAAACCTCATTAGTCTAGCAAGCGAGGTGGATGTTCAGACAGATAAGAAATATGGGGGTTGTCCTTGAAAAACGCGTCGTCGTATAGTTAAAAACCGTTGCATTTGTTGAAAACAAATGAAATAAGATTTACTTAAATTTTATAACAAAATAATGGATATTCTAGAGTTTTTTAATAAACAAAAAATGAAGTTTTTTGAAACAGAAAAAATTAAACATAAAAAACATATTGTCATAAAAAAAACACATACGGTTACTGACAACATTTTTTTCTTCGCCGTTTAATAACATGATAAAGAGTTTTAGAGTTACTTAGATACTATCTCCAGGTTCAGTAAATTAGATACTAATCCTATTTTTCGGCATAATACGATCCACACCGCACGTATTCTGTAATATTTTTTACTTATACCGCGACCTGCTTACTTTATTTGAATTGATATAAATAAACAATTTTAAAAAGGTTGTCAAAATAATGTAGAAATTACATCGTAAAGCAGCACATAAAAAGAAACGAAATAGAAAATATGGACATTTCTTTTCTGTTTTAAATTAGATGAAACTATAACGAATTAAATAACAATTTTTTAATAGAAAGTAATTCAGTTCGTCACAGCTATTAGCTGATAAAACAATATCCTATTTTACAATTTCTTCGTTGATTTACCTCGTCAACATAAGCTTCCCATTATGACACTGACAAATGATACAAAAATAAGAGAAAATAAAAAAAGCTGGCTTGGTACAAACTGAAATTGACAAAAACTTTGTTATGTTATGCGACGTTCCAAGCCAAGGAGTATAAAGCCTGCGATTTGCGCTGTCCTTCAAGTTTACTTAACGTAAAGCAATAAGTGCGGTTATATGTTTGCCGCCATCCGTTTGAATCTAGCCGTCGAAAAAATTGCGAGCTGCAACCAATGAAATTGCTGGATTTTAGAGGGTCTTTCAAAACGTTCGTTCTTTATAAAAAAAATTGACATTAATATATATAAATTGACATTAATATATATACATAACATCCTCGTCCATTAAAAAAAAACTGCTTGGAATCATTGTCTTTAATTTTAAGAAAATAATGGTAGGAGTTTTGAGTATTTCTACCCCAATCAACAGGCCGACTTCGCCACCATCTTTGCCGCTGTCTCTTCAACAACTTTACAGCTGCGGTACACATTTATATGTCCACAATGTCTAGTCTAGGCATCATTACTATGATTTTGATTACCCATTCTCAGCAAATTAAAAAAAAACGCACATAAACCTAAAAACAAGCGATAAATATAAACATAAAAGTAAGGTTAGTTCCACAGGTAACGCAAAGCGCAAACTTTTTCAATTTATTAGACGAGTTAAGAACCTTCGTAAATGCTTAGGTCAAACGGAGGAAGCAAGACGGAAATTTTTTCAATGTATGACCCAGGCTTAATAATTTGTGTATTTCTGTAAAAGCTTATGTCGCTGTTCAAATTCAAAAATATATTGTTAGGACTTTATTGTTGCTCTAAAATTAAAGTTTTGCAGTTACGTCTTCTATTATATTTAATGAACTTGCTCAATATCATTATTAAATTAGAAAGCTATACATCACAACTATTGCAGGTGGTTATTTAAGAAACCTTTTCCAATTTATGGTTATGTTTTAACATACAATACAATCTTAAAATTTTTTCAGTTTTTCGTATTATATATCAGTTATTTTTGTGAGTTGTTTGTCTCAAACAACTTTACTTTGAACGTGCCCAATTGTTTTTAGATCATATGTATATATACCAATTTTTTGAAGTTGACACTGATAACTATTCCTTCCTAAATTTTAAAGCCTAGGTTATAAATTGAAAAAGTTTGCATCTTGCGTCGTCGGTTTGAGCTAAGTGATTACGCTGGTTCTTAGCCCGAATTATAGATTGACAACGTTTGCACGTTCCGTCGCCCGTGGAATTAACCTTACTTTAATATTTATATTTATCGCCTTTTTGTGTACTGCTATTTTTTCTTGCTTATTTTTCACTTTATGTGCGTTTTCTTAATTTGCTGAGCATGGATAAGCAAAATCATAGTAGTGATGCCTAGTAAAGATTAGGCATTGTGGTTATATTAATATGTGTCGCAGCTGTAAAGTTGTTAAAGAGAAGGCGGCAAAGAAGATGGCGAATTCGACCTGTTGATTGAAGTGGAAATACTCAAAATTTCTACAAGCATTTTCTTAAAATTAAAGACAATGACTCCAAGCAGTTTTTTTTTATAGACGGGGATGTTATGTGTATATATTACTGTTAAATTTATTACGAAGAACGAACATTTTAAAGAGCCCCTTAAAATCCAGCAATTTCATTGGTTGCAGCTCAACGCAAACGACGATTTTCGCTATTTAAGTAGTTAAGTAAACGTTTTTAATCTATAACCCAGGCTTAATAATCACAAAGCTAAAATTCTGACAGATTTGTGTACACCATCATATGTATTGGGACATATACTTACCATCAGGATTAGAGTTTATTATAATTCGCTACTTGTATCTCGTAAAGAATGCCTAATTATAATAAGTTTTGTTTTCAATTTATAAGTGGCTAAGATTTTTTTAAATTTTTTATGATCATTTGATATTCTTACGTTGAAATTTCTTTAAATGCGATCTAAATAACTTTTAGCATCTTAAACAATACGTTTGGAAACTTAACGCTCACGAACATTTCATGCTTTACCACCTTTCACGCATCACTGTACACGACTCTAGTATGTAAGCTTAACTCTTAGTTTACACTTGATAATGATCGGAGATACATCTCTAATCAATAATTTAAATTAAAGGAAATGCAAGCAGGACAAATACATTTTATTAAGACAAACTTGTTGTTAAAAATATTTTTGCTGTCATTTGCGTGAAAGAATTTGCTTTACTCTGTAATTCCATAAATATTATTACGAAATTAACATTTTTTATAATTTTTTGCCATAGCAAAATTCAGCAATAAAAGAAATACTGTAACGCCACTGATATTTCAGTAGTATCAGTTACTGAAATAATTTTTAAGAAATCCGTCTGCTGCCAACCATTACAAAAATTGTTAGAAATCATCCGACAATGTCCAACTTGAATTAATTTTAAAGCAGTAATTACGATTTAAATAACTTTTTTATGTTTCGTACGTGTTTTTACTACGTCGTCAAAATGAAACTCAATATATCCATAATTAATTATATATATAATAATTGTAATAATGTTTGAAATTGACGAAAATAATAAATTTTTCCACTTAGAAGTGTGAGATCTGTATTTTAATAAAAATCAATTTAGAGAGTGATTTGGGATGGGAGTACTCGAACACTAAAAAATGTTTGCTGTTTTAACTAAAAATAAACCGGAAAGAATCCTTCTACTAACTATCGTAAATATTTTTATTCAATCCTAATATTACCAATGTTTTTAAGTTACTTTTTATTAGGCTACCTATATACATGTACCCTAGATAATCCATACACTCTAATATTTACTTTAAAGTTCTTGTCAGAGTTATATATTATTACAAAAGCAAATTACATTGAACCAAATATTTGCTTTTCATTTCCTGTTTATACAATTATACATACTACTTGTTTGTTTGCCAAAAATAGTTTAGTACACATAATTAGTCAATAAACCAGCAATTGATTACTAAAATCTACAAATTCTCTTGATAGAAATTTACGACTTTTGAATTCAGATTGAGATAGACAAGACTGGGAACCTACACTAAAATGACTTTGTTTTCGAGCACAATAGATTGGTATTTTAAAATAAATTCATTTCGTTTTGTTAGCAGATTATTTTTCGTTAGTGGCTAGATACACTGCAAAAAATGCTTTTGAAACAATAAAAAACCGTTATTTAAATTTTTTTGCATGCTAAATATGTGTAATGTGCTTTAAATGTTTAATAAATAAATTAAAAAGATTAAGCTTTATTTGTTTCTTTATAACCGCACAACAGCACATTCGCTTATATAATTGAAACTATTCATATTATTACCTATGTCTTTAAAGTAAGCGTCTAAATATGCTATTTTAAATAATGCAGGGATTTCATATGAATCAAAACCGTTAATATTATTACTTAAATAATTAAACCAGCATTCTGAATTATTTTTTTAATAATACATTTATTTTCGTTAAAAAATTAGCACTGCCAAAATGTTAAATAATACCTACGCTTAGTTGTTTTACCATATTAAACGTACGGGTATACCATATACACACTTTAATTTTTTGATCCTAATTAGGATTTTAAAGATTTTTATATTGCACACTCTAAAGCTAAATAGTTTATTAGATATTAAGTTGTGAACATCATCATTTTTCAAACTTAAAAGTGCCATGATTAGGTCGTTTGTAAGACTTAATCTGCAGCAAAATAGTTTGCACTTGCCTATCTTAATTTTCATTACCTAATTCAGTTTACTTTTCTGGAATTTCCGGTCAAACATGGAATTTATCATTATTGAATAGATAATGAAAAACTAAGATATTAAATTTAAATTTATTCATTTTTCTCATGTAAGTTACTACAAAACCATTAAACTAAGCTAAGATATATACAAAATAAATAAGATATAGGTAAATATCAAAAAAGGTTAACAACCCTTATAGCTGAAAATGAATATCAAAAACTGGTAGAATTAAACCATACTAAAAATACATGTCATACATACATTTGCGAAAAAAAATCAAAATCATCATAATATGCTAAATATGAGTAATGTGCCTCAAATGTTAAACGAATAAATTAAAAATGTTAATCTTTATTTGTTTGTTTATAACACCACACTGTTACATATGAAACAAATAGAATTAAATTTTTTATAACATGTAAAATATTAAAAGATAATATGTGTTTAACTAAAAAAAAGAAGTTCGCTTATGTAATTGAAACTATTGATATTATTAGCTGTCTCTTTAAATTAAACGTCTGAATATGCTATTTTATAAAATGCAATTTCACATGATCAAGACCATTGATATTATTGCCTAAATAATTAAACCAACATTCTGAATTCTTTTTTAAGTAATACATGTATTTTCGTTGAAATATTAGCACTTGTGCCAAAATGTAAGCATGTTAAATAATACCTACACTTGATTGTTTTAACATACTAAACATACGTGTGTACCGTATACACATTTCAATTTTTGGATCCTATTTAGGATTTCAAAAACTTTTTATATTGAACACTCTAAAGCTAAGTTATATAGTTTATTAGATATTAGATTGTGAACATTATCATTTTTCACATATAAAGGTGCCATGATTTGTAAGCGGTTTAACCTGCAGCAAAATAGTTAGCACCGTACCTATCTTAATTTTAATTACCTAATGAAGTCCACTTTGTGCGGTTTAACCGAAAGTTTAAAATAGTGTCTATAAATTTATTTCCGGTCAGACATGAAGTGAATATTATTAAATAGATAATTAAAAACTGATATATTAAAAAGCAAGCAGTTTTGTTTCCAGTCCAACCGAATAGAAATTATGACAATTTAAGTTACACAAGATATTAACTTTCACATGTAAGTAACTAAAAAACGATTAAACGAAGCTAAGAAGATTAATGACCCTTATAGCTGAACAAGAATATCAAAAACTAGTGAAATTAAGCCATACTAAACGTACATCTCATTCAAACATTTGCGAAAAAAAAATGAAAATCATCATAATATGCTAATGTTATGAATAATTCTCGAAACAAACGTAATACAATTATATAAAAAGTACCACCCAAAGTATCACCCTTCGAGATTTTTTCGGATCTTTACGTGTCAAGGTCCCTACTTTACGTTTCAAGGTCCCCTCAAATTTTGTGCAAGAATTAAGTATGATATAGAGATAAATAGTACACCTGTGATACAAATTCAAAATAGCGGAATAAAATGGCGGCCAAATAAAATTTTTGTATCGTGAAAAATTTACCTTTACAAGTTTTACATATTTTCATATTTTAGCGAACCTAGATGACAAATATATGTTATTTCAATTCCTTATCTGTCTGTCGCTCTCTCTATCGTTCGCAGTGTAGCTAAAAACTACTTTGCCCATTGACTTTTTTTGTCCAAAATTTAGAGTCATCGCCAATGATAACATTTTTGGTAAAAATCATAGCGGAATGAAATTGCGGCCTGGTGAAATATTAAAAACATTATTGTTAAAAATGAAGTATCCAGTTTACCTCAAATTTTGCACAAAAATTAAGTGTTGCATAGAAATGAATGGTAATATTTTGGTACGAATCCAAATTGACAGCCTAATACCTTTAAAAAATCAGCCTGAAAAACTAGTTGTTAGATTAATTTCAAATTTTGTTAGCATGAAATGTGACATGGAGATGAAATGGTAAAATACGAATTCAATATGACGGAACAAAATGACGGATATAACTTGTTTTAGAAAGATACATTTTGGTAATGTAGTGATTAAGTTGCTTATAAATATAACACATTTTGGGTTCTTACGTATAATATATACATTATAAAATGTAACAACATATATATTAAGCACAAATACAAAATAAGTAAAATCAAAAACTAGAATAATATGTACTACACTTAAAATTATTTTAATTGTCGTTCTAAATATAAGAAATTTTTAATAAAAACAATTATTTTCAGAGCTGGGACACAGAGTAAACTAAAAATACGGAAACTAAGTTTTAGAATCATTTAAATTTTTGTACTTTGAATATATTTTCATTAAACACGTTATGACTATTTTTTGCTTTTACTCCTGACCTCATTGAAATTCCTGATTCACCAGCCTATAAAAAATAACCTTATTTACTGAATTTTGGGCGTGCTATATCTGCAACATCAATTATTAATTAAATCTAAAAATTTCAGAAAAAAAGTTAAATCAAGTTACTAAAAATGTGCAAAAATATACTAATTGTTTTTTAGTTTTTAGTAGTAAGAAATAAAAAATTATTAAGGACAATATATTTAAATTAAAAGTTTGAGATATTTTTTATAACATCGTAATTTCTCTAAATCTCGAATAAATATATATATATATATATATATATATATATATATATATATATATATATATATATAAATTTAAACATGTTTTTACATTCTGTCTACTAACTCATATTGTTTCTCCTAAAAAACGAACCGAATTTTGACAAAAAATGCAGTAACTTATTTACTATCCTGTATGTAGTAATTCGAGTCCTTACAAAGCAAATATAATATCCATGACAATGCTCAGGACGTTGCATGTAAGATTGAGGGCGCTGTATACGCTTTTCGATCATCTTAGTTTTAACACAACATACAAAATTCGTTTGTTGGCTTAAAAAAGAAGGTAACTGGAGAAATCAAAACTAATAATTGACATCCATAACGAAATAGTTAATTTGCATTTATTATTTTATATAAATATAAAAAACAATTATGGAAATAAGGAAGTAGTTTGGATTAAATTATGGAGCAACGTGTACTTCGGTAAATTTAGAGAAGCTAATTTAAGACAATATCAATATTTCTCGCAATATAGTTTATATTCATTTAAAAATCAACAGGTAACCGTCATGAAACGTCTCAAACAAGAAATCATTCTTCTCAGTATGAAGTTGAACGTTTTACAGAGTGGCCATCCAAACTAGACCAAAACATATGGAAATAATTAATAGTTGTTTTTTAAATAAATTTTCAGTAAATAAACAAATCCTCTCGATATTATATATTATACATTATTATTATAAACTTCTTCGCCAAGTACAAGAACTTTGTATTGACCTCTTCGATCTAGTTTAGTAAATAGAATATTAAGAAGCTCATATCCAGAAATTATTCGCACACTGCAAGCTCAGATTTTCAAAATGGTTTTGAAATTAATAAAGTGACTCAAAAATGCTATGAAGATTATTTTTAGCAGAATAGAATCTATTTTTCATTACTCTAGATTCTACCTAATATCCAAAGGATACTCTGGGTTGCTTATTTTATATCAATAGTTATTAGTTATTCAGATTATTACAGTTTGCTCTTAAGTTAAATTGAGCCAATCATGAATGAGTATTAATATCAAGGTATCAAGCAATGTCGAATACGGTAAGAACTCTAGTGGATGACTTCCCGTAAAGATAATGCGCTTTCACTGGGTTTTCTAAAAAGCGTTGAATAAGATTTTGTTTAACCATTGATTATTTAGAGAATAATTTGGCCGCTATTTTGTTCCCGCCATGTTAAATTTTTAACAGTTTGTCCCTATTTCACACTTAATGCTTGCACAAAATTTGAAATTAATCTAATGAGTAGTTTTTTCAAGCCGATTTTTTAAATATTTTATTACGATATCATTTTGTTTTGCAATCTTATATCCATACCAAACAGTTACCAATCCATTCCTATGTGAAACTTGATTGTTGTGCAAAATTTGAGGCAATTGGATAACTATTTTTTTTATTAATAATTATTTAACGTTTTACTAGGCCTCCTTCTTATTTTGACGTATTAGATTTTTACCAAAATATTACCAGGTCATCCCCATATGACCCCTAATTTTTGACTAAAACTTGGAGTCACTCTGATTAGTAGTTTTTAAACTCTGTCGCAAACTGACAGACAGAGATAGACGGACCGACGGAATTGATAAAAATATTTTTTGAATATTTATCTAGGGACGTTGAAACCTGAAAACATGTAAAACCTGAGGGGTGGTGGTGAAGGGTGATGTTTTCCACAATTACGAATATTTTATTTGGACGGCATTTGGTTTTGCAATCTGGAGTTAGTGTCAGAGTTTTAATACTTCATCTCTATACCACAAATAGTTATGGCACATAATCTGAAACCAGTTAACTCCTACATAATTCTTGACTTTTGTGCAAAATTGGATAAGTAGTTTTTTAGTAATAATTTTTTTAACATTTCACTTTGTTTGCCACATCAGATTTTGGCAAAATGTTACCAGGTCATCCCCTTAATTTTTGGCTTAATTTGAAGTCAATCGGGTTAGTATTTTTTAGCTATGCCCCGACAGACTAACCGAATTTAGTTCTTAGTTAAACATAACAGCTGCAGTAGGAAAGGTCCACGTGGGTCGCCCAAAGAAATCGTATTACCAAAGCGAGCAAGAACGAAATATGACACTTGACTTGGAAATAATGAAATTTTTTTTAAAGAGAACACAAAATAACTAACGTTTTAGTAAGTTTATTTACCTGCAAAATAATTTAAGTGCGTAAAATTAGATGACTTTGCTCTGGGGGTCACTTTAGCTGATAAGAATATTTTGTTAATTATTATAACAGCTGATTGAAAGTTTAAAGAGCTTTGAATAAGATATGTTGAGGATACAGACAGATTTAATTTGAGAAAGTTCATTCTTGCAAATTATAAGCAAATATAAAGTTATAGATTTTTTAAGAAACAAATAGAAAACTTTGCATGTCCAGAGATGTCTGACGCCAATAGACCTTACTGTTAATATGACTGGCTGCCTAAAGGTTCCTACATGTCACAATATTCTAATATTCGAGTAGTAGCTTATTAGTTTATCAGATAGAGAGCGGCCAATGTCAGACCAGGTGTTTTTGTTGTTGTTCTGACTTTGGCCACCTGTTTGTAGTGAGCAGACACCGTAGATTATATCTGTTTCCGAGATCCATGCTTATTGTATTAATTAAAAATGTATGTATGTACGTGTCATTAATTTTATCTTAGTATCTAAATATTTTTCATTCTGATTGTAATTTTAGATAATCATTATGGGACGATACAAAAGAGTCGTTGATAGCCGCCGTTAGTCAGATTACAGTAAAGAAGAATTAGAGAAAGCCATTGGTTTAATTAAGGCAAGACAATTGCCACAACCAGATGCAACTAAGCTTTATAAGATTCCTCGATCGACTCTCCAAAACAAAATTAACCACCGACGGTGGTAATTTTGAAATCGAAATTAAAGAAGAAAAAGAAAACAAACTCCGATTCGGTTTCTAATTCAGAAATGTCCATTTATTCCAAAGAAGAATCAATTGGATTGGTCGACAGCGACGAGGAGGGGAAACAATGGAGACAAGGGTTCTTATTCTATCGGAGACTTTGTAATTTTCACTTATGGTCGAAAGTATTTTGCCGGACAAGTCCTAGAGATTCTTAAACAATCTTAATTAATCTATGGTGAAAAGTGGTTTATTGCAATGGAGATGGCCGTCAAAAGAAGACGTGTTATGGTACCAGCGTAGAGATATGTCGGAAAAAATTAATCCCCCGGTGGTGTGCAAAAAGGCTGTATTGCACCATTCCCGAAATGGAAAAATATTTGGATTTTTAAATTTTTGTGAGGTTTTTATTTAATTACCTACATGTTAAGAGTTATATTGTATGGTAAAAGTTTGGGTTACAAACTTTTAACATATTTTCTTTTTTTTTAATAGTCAAAAAATTATTTAGTGATGATTTTTTATATACAAACATAGACTCATAATTTAAACCAAATGTAGGCATTATAGTTCGACCACAGCTCACTTTTGAAAATTAAATGAACCAGAGTCACCCAGTTTTACGGTATCCCCTAATGGCATACATTATATATATTCTTTGTATTTGGTAAAGTAAATGATTTACTTTTCACGCTATTTTTTTAACTATTGACTGTACCAAATACAAAAAATAAACATAATGACGAATATTAGGAGATACTTACATTATTTGGCAGATAAATTATTAAAACGTTTTTTTTTTGTGTTTCTTCTATTTTTACTCAAAAACATTTATTAGCCCCGTTTTAAAATTTAGACACATTTTATTATACTTATAAGGGCATCTACTTTTTTATTGAAACGAAACTAATTATTTAAAGTCTATTGTGATATGTCATAAATTATATGATAATCTTGTATCAATGAAGCTAGCTATATATTTTGAATGGGACTATGTTTTTGTCCTGACATTTAATTTTTTTATTATATAATATATTATTTTTTAATAATATGCTAAAAATCTATTAAATATAGCTATTGTCTGTTTTAGAAGAAACGTGTTATGTCTGTCTAATAGATTTATTTTACAAACAAATTCTTTTCTGATAGAATAGAATATTTGTATTTATGTTTGTATTAGAATTTCCTGCAAATATCTATATATTGCATTAAAGGTAAAAAAGTAAAGATCTATTTTTGTTTAGAAATAGGTAGAATATAAAAGGTGGACTGTGCTCGCCACAATATTTTGTAGCACTATTGTTTCTTGTTTGACGTATTTGACTCTTAACTAACATATCTGCTTTCATTCAAATCTTTAAACTATCACTTATTAGGAAAGGATTGTTTTTTATACTTTTAGTTAAGACCAGGTCTGACCTCACAGTTAAAGGTTTAAACTGAAGTATAAGAACCGAATAAATATTTCTTTCTAAATATCATAATTACAAAATATAACATTGTAATACAAAAGTATTAGTTGCCCGAACTTTTTAGTTAATCTGGGGATTTTTAAGTATTTTTTTGACAAATACTCCTATTTAGTGCTTATTTAAGATGTCATTTTTATCTTAAAAATTAATTATACAGAGTCTTCCCACCAAGTTATAAATCAGGTTATTTAAAAATAAGGCTCATTACATAACTTTTGAAGATTTTTGACAAAAACAGTTTTGGTGTATCAGCATATTAAACTGCTCAAGAACCTCAAGTGTTTAAGTGTATTAATTTCCAAAGAAAATAAATTTTATTTTTGCATATTTGTACATATTTTTTAAAATTGTATGTTATTTACTTTTAGTTTGATTTGACTAAATGGTGATGGATGCCTGACTAGCATTTAAACTTTGTGTATTTTATCATTTTTGATAACTTGTAAAAAACGAGATTTGTTAAAATTCTACGTCTAATTGATCTTATATTTTAATCAAACCTCAAAGGTCAAATAGTCTAATTTACTAAAGAATGTAAAATAAATAAAAACTATTAATAAAAGTAAAAATACAGAAAATAAAAAATCGAAAAGACTAAAAAGTCAAATAAGTTTACACAGAACAAAATATGAAAATAAAGAACAAGCAGCCTGGCGTTAAAACAGTATGAACTGATCCTTCAAAATGAGCAGCAGGTATAAAGATACTTTGTTGCCCTTTCCTTTATAGATTTGCTAAAATAAATATTTTAGTTTAACTTCGAACAAGTGCATCCTAAAATTACCGGACATACAGTTCATTTCCTGAATGTCTATCCCTGGATGCACCTCATATATGAGAAGTTATGACCTCTATGGAATATGTTTCTATAAAAGAACTGTAACGTCAATAAATTATGCTTATATTTGAGGTTTAATTTTAATTCGATCCTCATATGTTTAAGTGAAGTTTTTGGAGCACTAATTAACACATTTTCTTTTTTCTGGAATTGAGTTTTCCGTCGTATATCAGATTCCTTATTTGATTGTGTGTTAACAAACAAAAGATATTAAAAATAAATTACATTAAGTAAACCAAAACACTTGTTTAAAATTCTACTTAATTTGTTTACAAAGAATACAACACACGACAATTGTTTCGCCAACACTGTGGCATCATCAGATGTTAGATCTTAAATAAAAGTGTATCACAAATTGTAGGTAATAAATTCACGAACCCGTTATGCGGATATTATTTAGGTAAAATATTCTATATTTTCCGTTATAGCCTAATAAAGATTTAACATTGAGGAACTATTTAGGTCCAATTGATCGTTTAATAATGTGTTGTTATTGTTATGTTTTTTTATTCTCATACTTTCTAGTAAATTAAATGTTTTACTTTTTCGTTCTACATGTAAAATATCAAAGTTCTGATAGAGGAAAGTATGGTTTTCCTGAATTAAATATTTAGAGTAATTTGAATTATCTTTACGCTTTCTGTAACAAATATATGCTTATTTTCATTTTTTAAACATTCTGCCTGTTTTTACAATATACGTTTTGAACAGGACTCACAATTTAACTTGTAAACACTGGATGTATTCTGTTTTTTGATTTTCGTCTTATGGTTTTTGATATATCTACCAAGGCTGTTGTTAATCCTAAAAGCAACAGTTGCACCTTTATTTTTATAAAACTTAGCAATATTGGATGTATAAGTAAAAGAATGAATTTTCTTGGAACTTATTAGTAGGATAAACTAACCGTAATGCTTTTTTATATTGTTTCTTTTTACCATTTTCTATTGTAAGATTTTCATGATAACCGTTATTCACTGCTATTTGTTTTATTATATTTAACACTTTAGTACAACTTACATTTCTACTATTATATGTCGATATTTCATGAGCAAAAGGATGGTTTGAAGTATTATGTATTGTAATGTTTGTATGAGATGTCCTACATAGAAATTTTGAAACTCGTGTTTATTATTCTTAATAGTTATTGTCTAATATATTCATTACTTTATTATTTACTAATTCAACTGTAAAATTTATATTTTTGTGGAAGTTATTTTTATAATCTAAAAATGATGTTAATCGTCTGTCAGTACCAGTAAAACATGCCAATAGATCATCAACATACCTATACCAATAAATGAAATATTTACTAAGGGAATATTCATGAATGTAATTTCTAAATGATCGATAGATATCTCGGCTAAAATTGGACTTAAAGGGTTTCCCATTATTAAACCTTTCTTACTTATATACATAGTGTCCTTATTCAAAATAATTTTGATTCAAGTAGGTCAACAAGAAGTCCTCTAAGATATCCTGTTTGTGAACTGAATTAACATTATTTTTGGTAAGGAGTTCTTCAACTAATAGTATAACATCAGATGGTGGTATACTCGGGAATAAAATTTGAACATCAAAGGATATCAGTTTGGCATTACAAGGTATGGTCAAATTATTGATTCTACTTATTAATTGAAAGATAATTTTTATACTGTATTTAGGTTTAAAACTACAATATTTTATTAAAGCGTTTATTGACTAGAACTTCTGCCAGTGCTAGATATAGGATACAACTGGTGTAATTGGTTATATCATTTTTATCGTTTGTTTGGTAAATATGCTAAGATCTTTAACTGCATTTTTTACTAGTTTTTGGAAAAGTTCGAATGTTTTAGTATCTGTATCTGCTCTCGTAAAAATTATATATGTGTTACATTTACTAACTATTGATGTTACTACAGAGTAATCACTAGAGAAGTGGCCCTTAATATTATCTAATTTTTGGTTAGGTTAGGTTCTTCTATTGTAAATTAACATCAGCAAAATTAACCAATCTATGGTGGAATTTATGATCTGAGAATATCAGGTTTTTATTATTATTAATATTAATATATACTTTATTTTTTACATTTTACCTAAACACTAAATGAATATGATATCGTTATTTCTAAGGTCTTTATTTTGCGTTTTTTATTGCAAAAAGTCAAGGAAAGTATTGACAAGCAAAATGATCAAATGAGATGATTATATCCCGCATAAACAAACCAAGGATTTTAAGGAACATGGACAAAGTGAACAAATGGTTATTAATAAAGCCGGTAAATTACTGTAAAACCGAACAAGTTTAAAATAGTTTTTTTATATATTAAATTTTGCTATTTTTGGAATTTTTGCGGTGGTCTAGCAATGTAAACTTTACCTAGTTAGTTTCAGACACCAATAGAATCGATTATTTATGCAATAGGAGATTTTGTTTTGAACATAAAGATCTCAATAAAGGCTTAACAAGAATGTCCATAAAACACATAACAGGGGTACCAAAAGTTCAAGAAAATTCACTTTCATACAAACAAACTTTACAAACCGGCGGCAAACTATTTTCTGCAAAGAGGTTTCAAGCAGCGGTGTTAAAGTGGTTTTATATATGCATAATTTATATACGCTAGTCTAAACGTGGTTGAACTTTCGTGCATGTAAGGGATTTTCAAGTAGGCGCCGATCGTAGCCAAGTAACTTTTTTAATGACAGCTGTTGAGTACTGGATGGGGTTTAGTTAAGCAAATATCAAGTGGTTTGGAATAACAAAAGACTTAAGCTTTTCCTAGTTAAAAGCAACATTTTTAAAAATCAAACTTTGTAAGCTTTTGATAATATTAGTAAAAGATTTAATAACCATTCCACCAGTTCACTCAATGGACGGTGATATAATTTTCTAGTTCTTAAAATCTACCTTTTCATTTTGTGTTATGACCATATGTTTTTAATTTTACGTAAAAAATTAATATACTTTTTATTTTTTAAGGTTTATAATTTATTTAATTAGGTTTTTTAAAAATTAAAAATAGAAAAGTGGTTTTTAAAAGGATTAATATTTTATGGTGATAAAAGTAGATTATTGAACGAGTATATTATAATAACCATTACATGCAAGTAAAATTTTATCCATGACTAATAAATAAGTAAGTATCTTTTTATCCAACTATCTATATTCCAAGTGTGTATTCATTGTTTTTTGCCAACTAGACAGACCAAATGCCTGCACCGATTTTCAAGAGAGAGGCATCAAAAGATTCCTCTATATCCTGCGAGTATTCTTATATATATTTATTGAACTTCTTTCTTGGGTATAAGTTTATTTGCAAAATCAAACAAAATGGAGTTAAATTGACGTATCGCCTCTCATAGCTTTTTCAAAAAATGGTCATTTTTTATTTTGTATATATAAAGCTTTCCTTTTCTATCTCAAAAATGCATGCCGTTTGTTTATTAATATTTGATTGGTAGGTAGCAAGTCAGTGATTTGCCTGGCAATTCATGTTTTACAGTTGTAGATACAAAAGTGTTCTTATCACTTTTGTACTAAACCTAAAATGTTATATGAGTTGCCTTGTATCACTTTAAAATAAAAAGTTTTTTTAATATGTGTCTGCAAATGCTTTATTTTCGAGATACAAAGTGTTTTTAAAAAAATATGATTTTTTTAGTAATTCTGAAACATTAAATTGCATTTAAATTTGACACAACCACCTAGGTATTTAAAAGCTATATTTTAACAGTATTCAACAGTTTTTATTTCATTATTTCAATCAAGGGCGTAGATATGGGTAACCATCCCTGACTTTCTTAATAAAGAAATAGTACGCTACTGAGTTTTTAAAACATCACTAGCTTCATCGTTTGCGGCAAATAAAAATACACAAAAAATGTCCCTTAGAATTTTGTGATAGGAAAAGTCGTTTTCGTATATATATATATATATATATATATATATATATATATATATATATATATATATATATATATATATATATATATATATATATATATATATATAGCTCTCAGAAACTCAGCATATTGAAATTATGATATTGTTGAGTTGTGGAGGTAAAGTACGGAGCCAGTATGAAGTTTGTGTGTTGTTTAATGAAAAGTTTTACTGTAACGAAATGAGCAGACCTTTAATAAGTTGCTAATATCAAATTCAGTTTTACAGACTAGACATAGAGCCCCCCATGACCTAAGTTGCTTTTAAAAAAAAGTGGGGTTCCTACATATTAAGGTTTTGCAGGGAGCTGAAAATATTACAAATAAGCGAACAAACATTTGGACCACTTCAATGTTCCAGCGTGTTTACGAAAAATTACACATACAGAAGATGTGAATTTTGTGCACTTCTTTTCAACAACCATGTATATCTTTTTATTTGATGTTCAATTAATTTTTTCGAAGTTTTTTCTATGTCATATAACAACGGATATATGAAGCAGTTTTACTCTTTTGGATCATACGGTACTTTGCCTAGCAGTGTTTTTGGTTATAAATATGTACTTCGAAACATACGGGAATATACATGTATTTAGGTAAGTTTAAAATTTTACTTGACTTGATAGTCCTGGTTTTACTTGACTTTGACATGAGCAAATATATGTAACGATCATTGTATTTTCCTGACAGTGGTAAACTAATTAAGGTATATTAATATGTTTTCAGACTATTACTCGATAATGTTAGCCTATTTATGCTACAAGGTTACCGAAAAGGAAGCCTAAAATAAACTGTCCCATACATTAATGTGTATGCCAAACAGATAGCACAAGAAATAGCTACACATAAAAGATCTAAATTAATTAAAAAAAGTAATCATATCACAATAACGTAATATGAGAGAAGACCATTGTTATATGTAGATGAATAAACTCATGGATTGTGACTGATGGAGAACAGGCAGCTTGATAATATGGTATTGAATATATATTAGGACAGTCAAAAACAACAGCTTATGTTTTGTCTAAAAAAATAGCGCAGTTGAGCTTTCCTGAAAAAGTAAAAACTTTTAAGTTTTATAAACATGAAAAATTTTTTTAATATAATAAAGAATCTACTTCAAAAATTCTCAGAGTTGTATCTTTGTATTTGTACGTTATATTTGACTAGAATTGAAATGTAATAAAGTTCTTATATATATATATATATATATATATATATATATATATATATATATATATATATATATATATATATCTATATATTACTGAAAAAAAACACTGTAATATCCAAATGAAGTTAAAGCCCTAGTCATTACGTTAATAAAAATGTATTTTTCGACATCATTTCATCCTTTTGTGAAAATATACTAACTCGTATTAAATTTTCCTTTCCTGCATTAAACTATAAATTAGACTATTTGTATAAATTAACTTAAATAATAATGTAACCTCATACAAAGAGCCGAAATATTACTGTTAAATTAGTAGAAAACATGAACATTTTTAGTAATTTAACTGAAACAGAGTAACAGTGTACTGTATCACATTTACTAATCGTATCAGAGTCAGAAGCTTATCTTATTTTCTTACATACACTGCATGTTTCAAATCTCTTTTAATAATCGCATACGTTTGATTGATGTAATATATAAAATGTCGTTGCTGAACTTTGAAATTTGATATTTTACCTGGTTCGCGTGTAGTAAACCTCGATCTAATTTTATTCGCTAACTACTAGGGGGCACATAACTTAGCAACTATACAATTTTGTTGCAGTATTGTTTTAATTTTACTCCCCAGGTAATCAGTCACGTAAAAAAAATTGACAACAGTAAGACATTACCAAGGCCTTTCAAGCGAAAATTGAACTAATTAATGTTTTCTTAAATTGTGCAGCATGAAATATGTGATATGCAGTATGTCCAGCGATGGAATTATAAACGAGGTAAAATTTTTACGCAAAACAACATTTTTGTATTTTTTTAAGCCCTCTGTATAAAAAATTAAATTTTTGATAAGACAAACCCTATTTATTTTTCAAACCAAAATTTTTATCATGAGTAACCTTTTTTCGTATCTTGCAAAATGCAACATTTTTACTCTAATACAAAATATTATTTTTAAATTTTTTATGCCCCCTGTACAAAAAATCAGTTTTTTTTGTAACGCGAAACTTATTTATTTTTTAAGCAAAAACTTTTATGAAGATTGACTTTTTTCCGTATCTTTCAATTTTTAGTCCATTTGGATATTTGATATGATATTCTTACTTTGAACGTGAATATAAAAGAGACTATTTAGATTTTTGCCAAAAACAAGAGACATTTTGAGACCTCCGTACCAAAAAATTTAACTTTAAAACTAAAAAGGTGAATTTTTATTTTTAAGAGAAAGTCGACTTTACTGTTATATTATTATATTTTGACAAGTAGAACTTTTAACACATCATGGATAAAAAAATTAGTAATTGTTTGCTCAATCAGCTAGAGGGACGTTAAAAACAGAAACCGACCGTAAAATAGAATAAAATCCTCACGTCAGGCAGAAATTATATGACATTCCAAACTATGTTAGATGCTCAATTTTGTTTATCAAATACAATACCGGGATTATGGATGTAGTAAATTATCTACAAAATCATACGGCAAAAAAAAAACAAATGATGAAACTTGTATTCCTGGTTATGTGAATGCTTCCCGAAGAAGAATTCGGCGCTAAAATATTGTTCCGCTAATAAAATTTGATAAATGTACAGTTAGTAGTAACCTCGCTGATTTTAACGATTTTTGGTACGACAGTAGATTTTATTTCCGAAATATCCGCTATCAAAGTTCATAATTTTATGCACATAGTTTTTACCTTCTTTTCGGTTTCCTTTACGTACGGAAATTTTCAAAAAAAATTATTTGAATTTTTCAGAGGTTGTTCCTTGTACATTAAAACCTGATTATTAGATTGGAGTGAATTTGGGCAAGGTATTGAACATGTACTGAAATACAATTTTTCATGATACATGCTTATCAGTATTACCGATTAGTGGTGTACAAACGAGAAAGATTTTTTTTCATGGTTATTGTCATATATATATATATATATATATATATTTATATATATATATATATATATATATATATATATATGTGTATATATATGTCTTTATTTTTTTTATTGGCAGTTTGACAGTTTCATATGTGGCATACATTATCTAATTAATTTTACGCGAGATATTCTAATTTTCAATAATTAGGAGCACTATTTAAATGCAATCATAATTTAGGCAAAACATTTTATTCAGAGAAAAAGTCAAATAAAAAATCCACGCCCTGCTTCTTGAAAATGCAGCTGATCTGAATCTAGGTGTATATAACATTTTCATTTTAGCGATGGCGTATATTTTTGCAGCACCTTTTATATTATTTAGTTAAAAAGTTATTGTTATAAGTTGTTTGTTGAAAATTGTATCCACTCTCAAAACTGTGTATGTTCCTTGCCAGAGGCCAGCTAAGGCCTTGCACAGGACTTTTGACATTACAAATTGGAATCAAATAAACTGGTTTTTATTTGCAATATTTTTATTTCCCTCATGAGGGAGAAGTATTGTTCGAATATGCAACCACATTTAAATCTCATTTATCAAGATATTATGAAGAAATAATTCTGGTGGCGCGAAACTTAGAAGCTGGGGTGAAAATTTCGTGATGCAATGATGAGAAAAAATTATTGAAGGAACTTAAAACAGAAGCTTTCACGGCTTTGGTCAATTAAGAAATCATGGTTCTTGGGATTAGACCATGTAAAATTGAAATTACTATCCGACGTTTCGTCTTCGATTGCACGAGGCATCTTCATGGATCTTTACTCCAAGAGATCTAAGTACTGAATTGGTAGAGGCATATCCAGGGCCTACCGCATTTTACGTTGGGGTGCTGGATCTCTAATAACGTTTTGATTTTTAAAAACAATTGATGTTGTTTCTGAGGCTAGCGTGAAAGAAAAAAAGTAATGTCTGCAGGATTATCTTGAAGTAACGCCAAGAATAGCTTCGACTGCCTTTTTCTGCAGAATAAATAAAATATTCAGGTATTGTTGGCTGGAAACACTCCAAAATGGAACGCCATAACTGAGATGAGCGTCGAATAGTGCAAAGTAGACTATTCAAGCCATTACTGGGCCGAGCTCTCGAGCTGGAATTCTAATTGCAAAACAACATGACCAGAGTCTCTTGTTTAATCCTAATATGTGATCTACAAAGCGAGGTCCATCATTAATTAAAACTCCCAAGAATTTGGTATTTAGCTGCTCACGACTACCACCCAACTGTAAACCCTACATATTACATTTGAAGCCAGTTACATTTGTTTTACCTATATTAAATGAAAGCGTATTAAAGTTGCACCAATCGTGACTATGCTTGAGGTCATTTGTGATATTTTCCTTTAGTTGATGGATATTTCTGTGATGCAACACAACCGACATATCGCCAGCAAAAAACATAAAGTCTCCAGATATTTTAACGTAAACAAGATCATTTATATAAAGCAAGAGTATAAGGGCTCCTAACACAGATCCTTGTAGAACGCCACAATGAGTACCCACGACTTCCAAACGCCTGCCAGAATTCACCACTGACTGACTACGACCATCGAGATAGGACCTAAACAAATATAGGGAAGAACCTCATAGTTCAAGCTTTGACAGCAATATTTCGTAATTCACGCCAGGTCACAGAACACAGCTATCACCACGTCCCACCGGTTCATGTGGGAGTAAATCCTCTCAAGCTAACAAAAAATTACATCAACTATTCCAAAACTGGTTAGACGTAATTATACTTTTTGCTTCAAGATAAGTTAATTTGTTTTTACTTCCCTAATAAAATGGAAGTATTGTAATCGTGAAGAAATCACACTACGAGATTTGTTTTTAGTTCTTTACGTTTCAGGGTCCCTAGATGTCAAAAAACATGTTAAAGGAAAACTAAAGCTTATATGGGGATGACCTGGTATTATTTTGGTAAAAATCCAATATGGCAAAACAAAATGACGGCCTAGTGAAATGTCAAAAAAAGTTATTACTAAAAAGCTACTCATCCAATAAAATAATTGAAAGGCTCAAAAAACCATTTGTGTTAGAATTAAGTGTGACATGAAGATCAACTGGTAAAATTGTGGTGCGGATCAAGATGGCGGAACAAAATGGTCGGTAAATAAAACGTTTGTAATCGCGAAATTTACAGACCTTAATGTTTTAGTGACCCTAGATGTCAGAAAACATGTTTTTTTTTTTTAATTCTATCTGTCTATCTGGCGGTATGTCTGTCTATCTGTTTGAGCCACAGGTTAAAAATTACTTCATGGTAATATTTTGTTCAAAATCCAGTATGGCAGCTTAGCAAATTGTTAAAAAAAATATTACTAGTAGTAACATTTTAGTACGAACCCATCATTGCCAAAGAAAATTGCAGTTTAATAAATTATTTAAAAAATCAGCATGGAAAACTACTTATTAAATTTGATTTCAAAATTGGTGCAGGAAATATGTGTAATATACCAAAATTGTAAAAGTATGTTATAAATTCAAGATGTTGGAACAAAATAGCCGACAAATAAAACGCTTGAAGAAATCAACGTAGTAACCTCTTTTCTTAATTAACTTCAAACGACAAAAATTAGATGTGATATAAAGCTTGAATGATAAATTTTGGTATGAATTTAACATAACAGAACAAAATGACGTTTTTATGAAATTTTTCAGTGTAAAAAACTACTAGAAATTAGTAAAATGTTGGTACGAATCCAATATAGTGTGGGACAAAATGGCCCTAATAATAATGTTTGAAAAGACAGTATATATGTGTTACTATGAGTTGAACTAAATCGGTCACTTTTCATTATTCCTAATAAAATGAAAGATTTTTAACGAGTGAAGTTCCGGGTAAAGAATATCTACCGATTTTTTTATATTAGCCAGCTCCACACAATTATTGTAGATTTTAAAATACAAACAAACATGGCGTGATTATTTATCATGTATCCTTTGTATTGATTAATTTGACATTAATAAGAAAACTCCAGAACAGCCTACGTTTTTTCATTAGTTTTAATAATTTCTAAAAAATATAATCTCATTTTACTCGTATATAACGGTTTATAAATGTATTTAAACAAAAACATTTAATACTATATCTGTTATTATATGTATTCTGCTGTATTTCTTTAATGTTTATTTCAGTAAAATTGAAACTGTAGAGACCAAGAAAGTCTAATTCTAGGTAAACGTATTGTTATCACAACTTTTATTAAAATAACCACGAATTTAAAACAAAATTTTAAAAAGACTTATCTAGGTAATAAAACGCCAAACAGGAAACAATACAATTCCCTAACAAACTATCTAAAAGTATTGTTTCGACTCACAACGTTTTTTTAGCAATCTCAATAACGCAAAAAATGCTTTCAATCAGAAGGTTTAAACTGTAAAATGAAAAATATATCTCAATAATTTATGGGTTTTGTCTGATTCTTTATCTAATGCTCACAAGCAATACTACATAACAATAATGATATTAATAGTTTTCAGTATTTCGTGTTTAATAACTCTAAGCAGTTGGTGACTTCAACTTTAATAAAAAACTCTAAACCATCTTTTTTCTTAATTTTAAAAATTTCTAATAAAACAGTATACAAAATATATTGATATTTTATACAACGCTTTGTAAATATACTGCGTGTACAAGGGTTTATTTTTTACCAATATTTTATTATTGGTAAAAAATTAATTCAAACTTTTTAGAACCTGCATATACAAGTCAACAACATGTTAAAAAATTTTTGATAATAGACGTAGTTTTTGAGAAAATTACTGATCAGAATAAAAAAAAACACACATTGTGATTTGCCCTACGTGATAAGTTTTTCGATTCTTATTTCTGAATTATTCCGGTATTTATTAAGATAAGTTAGAAGAAGTAACTCTTAGAACGTTATTCTAATTACATCCCTATTTTAGTTACAGGCCATAAATCCCTGATGATGATCTGGCATAGGTAATTAATAAAGTGAAGGATGATATTACACTTCTGGTACTTTCTGTGTATTTGCTCTTTAATGAAATTAAAATATAGGGATAAAAAAAATTCAATTTCACATAAACGTATTTTTATCGCGAATTTAAAAAAAAAATGTGGACAACTTACCTAGATAATAAAACGCCAAACAGCGGCCAATTCAATTCTTCAACAAACTATCTATCTAAAAGTATTACTTATGCTCAGAATGTTTCAATTTTTTTAACACTCCTAAATAACGCAAAAAAATTTATTAAATTGTCACAAGCTTAAACGGTAGAATGATAAAATATATTTGAATAATTTACGAATTTTTTTAAAAACTCTTTAACAAATGTTCACATGCCGAAGTTGGGAAAACTTTTAAATTTCCGGCGCGACAGTAAGTTTTCCGCTACCAGTCGGCTGAACGAAAGATAAGCGCGCACTGAATTTAAAGAGCTCATTCAGCGTCGAGACGCCTAACGGACGCATGTCGACATTCAACTGGTTTATTAGGTGATATATACGTAATTTTGAATGAACGCTCTTGCTTGACTTGTTTTGAGATTATGATTGACAGAAAAATAGTAATGATGTTACATGTTTATTTGCATGTAACTAAAAGTTTTTTAAAAAAACATTAACCTAGTTCTCTAAAGTTAAACAAAACTATTACAATTGTATATAATATTCTCACCGAGATGTAGCTTATAGGGACATATCTACCAACGGTATATTTAATAATAAATATGTGTTTTTTGGTAAAAATAGGAATTATGAAGAAATGGGCTGTTATTGAAACGGTGCCGCAGTGGCGTGTTAATTGCCGTTTCTTGTTTTTTTGTTTTTTTTTTCAGGAATCTATCTATCCTGGCTTCTGCTTTGCAATCAACGGGGACAGTGATGGTCGATATATCGCGTTGATACAGTTTATTAACTCGGTTACCCTTTTAATAAAAAGAAATATTATGAGGAATTTCATTGGCTCTATAATGTCCTAAGAAAGTAACCCACATTGCTTTAATATATGAAAAATATAAGTATATCTACTATCAATTATATCATAGAAAATCAAAATACTGCAGAAAAATCTGACAAGTATTTCAAAAATTTTGGACAGATTTTAAAAAATTATTTTTGGTTCTCTCCTTTTTTTACCTTAAAAAAGTTGATTTATATATATTTTTTTCTCTTTCGTAAAAAATAATACATGACTAGATACTGCTAAAAACATATTAAAACTTACTTAATGCATATTTTAAATGCAACTTGACCGTACATAGTAAATAAATAATAAAAGATGTTTTGTACTTTTTTTTTAAAGAATATGCAGATCATCTTAACTTGTACATAATATTTTTTTTCTATTTTGCTATCATAAAGACGTCTTTTCGATACGCAAAGTATTGTCGTACTGGCCCTCTTTTCGACATTACTTTTTTTCTCTACAAACTTGGCCATGCTAAATCCCGGCCACCTCGGATTTGAAACAGGTCACCGCTCAAAATTGAAAAATAAAAATGGTACGAATGTAATTGCCACCGTTAACATGCATTGTTAACGACTTGAAAATATTCAACAGTAAATATGTTTTTTTTTTATTGTTTGACATTGATTCCTTTGTATAATTAATTTAAGAAAATACTATTATAATAATGTTTGTGTATTTTTATTCCAAATTATTTCTTTTACACACAAATAATTAATTTTCCCTTCTCAATCGGGCACTATGCGATGTGCGAGACTAAAGTTCAATTTCCAGGTATGAGGCTATATCAGGCTAAGCGCTGCGCGATGGGAAAGGCGTCTTTATGAACCCTTACATTTACTGGTATAGATATATCTACATCGCCGAAGACAGGCTATGTTCGAGGTGTGGTGCTCCGTTGTGGACATACATTAAGAATTGGTTATGACGAGAAAATTGTATATCAGGCAAGGATGACATACACTATGGCGTCTTGTATCCTGCTTGTGATTGGTTAACATCCTTATGGGTCTATGCTACGCCATCGCGTGTGTTGACTTTAGACCGTATAAAAATTGTATATTGGTGGTTTCTATTTGAGTAATATCGTCATAAAAGTACACAAAATCTAATAGAGCGGCGGCGCAGAAGCGAGTTAGCTATTATTGCGTTGATATAAAAAAAGGGACCTCTTTTGTGGATTTCAGAGCACTATACGTAGCAATAATATTTACGTTTTTATCAATAATCTTAAGGTATTATCTACAAATAGCACTATACAACTTAATTTATCCTGTGATTATACCTTAGTTTACCAAAAAAAAACCATATTTTTATATTACATTCAAGAAAACATGAAAACGATCGTAAAAATATGCATAATAACCTAAATAACTTATGATTTGTTTCTGTCAGAAGTTGACATTTTATATGTTAAGTGAAAGCACTGTTGCCAGATTTCAAGAATAAATATAATGTAAGTCTTGCAATATTAATTAATTATTATTAATTAATCCGCGTTTGGGCAGATGACTTTTTTAACAAAACTTATTTTTATTTTATTAATTAATAAAAATCCTGTTTAAGTTAGGTTAGAAATGGTTAGGTTTGCTGTAAAGAAAGCGCGCAATAGCGCGCCAACAAAATCCAGAGTAACAAAAATTTTTTTAACAAAATTTATACTGTTAGTTGCATCTGTCCCGTTAGCGTTAGGTTAGCCCAGATTTGTCATTAAAATTATCGTTAAAGCTATAAATATCATTAACGCCATAAAGTCACATTTCAAATCATTGAAAATCAGATCTGAAATACGCGCGTACTCAAAAATGGTGTAATTGGTGGGAGTCGCAGCGGATTTAAGGTTTTTTTTTAACAGATTTATAATAAAACAAAGATAAATCCAGGGTTATGCAATCAATTATCCATATATGCAATGGTTTTTTTAATATACATTTTTAAGAAAATTTGAAGGCATTGGCAACAGTGTAGGGAAATTGTGTTCTTAATATCATTGTGGCGTAATAAACGAGATATTACGCAGTGTATTTCCTGAATATTTATGATTTTCAAAATACATTTTCCCTTCACACAAAAATGAACACTTTAATGGTTTTTGAAAATTTTCAGAATTCAAGGCTACGTATAGCGTTATAGGTCCCTTTTGTGTAGTTTTGAAGAGATGTGTTTGTTATTAATAATAATTTCGTTTGGTGAGCTTTAACAACATTTTCTTGACGAGTTTTTTTAAATATGATCTTGTCACATTAACTGAAGATATCGTCCAAAACATTTTTTCTTTGTATTTATCTTGTCTTGTAAATAGCGGTGAATTTAATCACGATCATTAGGTACTTCCACCGTAACCATCTGCCCAAAAATGTATTGTAAGTTGATTGTAGGATTTGGCCTATACGAAAAACAAATACAGGTCAACAATGTCTCATGATAGGAGCCCCAAGAATGTAATTAGCTTAGGACCGCCGAAAACCACGATCCGCCACTGAAGGCAAGTTTTCAAACAAACAAACAAACAAACAAAAGTATACTTTATTGCCGCAGAAAAATTTTACAATTTTATGGACAAAGCAAAATATACCTAAAAATAAGACATATCAAAACATTAATCGAAAATAATTTCGACAGGTCAGTGCTTTTTTTAAAAAATGTAAATTATCAATTTACCAAATCGTAAAACACACGTTAGAATATAACATAACATTGCAAACAGTAAATGAATCATGATAACCTTATAAAAGTAAACAAACAATAATTGTGATGTTAAAACAGAAGGTATATTGAACTAGTGTAGAATGTAGTATACAAAAAGAATTAAATTGTTTTTAATCCAATACCTAACAAAAATAATTAAGTTTTAAGTGAATGTTCGACAGTTCTTTTCCCTATATAATGATTTACAAAATTCTATGCTACGAGTTAGGACATGACTCACAAAAGATTTAAGTAAACAAGCGAGTTTAGTGACAATTTAAAGAGACTTACTCACTGAAAAAAAAATCATTAACGCTGTAAAATGGTCTCTCAATGAGGTATGCTTTGGTGTTTTTTCGAAATTGTGCAAGCATAGGGATAGATTTTAAATGTACTGGCAGATTGTTGTAAAGTTTTATGACGTTGTAAATAATTAAATAAAAGATAAATATCATGCCTAGAGTTTCTGGTAGGGTATACATGTTGTGGCCTTTCTGGGAGGGTGTTTATATGTTTTCTCAGCAAACATACCGTTTCCAAAATAAATAATGCAGGAAGTGTTAATATTTCATGTTTTTTGAAATAGTATTGGCAGTGAGCTCTATTATTTAGACCAAACAAATAACGAATGGCTCTCTTTTGAAGCATAAAAATACTACGAAATTGCTCGGTGGTATAGCAGCCCCAAAAGGGAAGGCCATAGCGGAGGTGGGATTCAAATAAAGAGAAATAAGTAAGTCTGGCAGAAGGAACGTCTAGTTCTTTTGAAACTGATCGAATGGCGAAGCAGGCGGTAGAAAGTTTTTTAGTTAAGGTGTCAATATGATTAGACCATTTTAGGTTGCTATTTATATTTAAGCCCAGGAATTTAACCGACTCTACGTATTCAATATTGCTGTTATGTACCTGAAGTGGTTGTAAAGTTCCCTTATGAGATAACGCCACCGTTTTATCGACGTTAAAACAAAGCATATTGGAATCGGACCAAGCCTTAATTATAACCAAGTCTTTGGAGATACTAGAGTGTAAAGACGTTGTATCAAAATCACTCCATGTTATGCTTGTGTCATCAGCAAAAAGGGAGATTCTTCCATTAATTTTAAGGTTCGTGATATCATTAATGTATAACAAAAAAAGAATAGGTCCCAAGACTGAACCTTGAGGGACTCCACTTGTAATCAACTTACAATCAGAATCGGAACCATTAGCCCTTACAAGTTGTTGCCTTTTTCCAAGATAAGATTTGAACCAATTTAAAGAAGTACCACGAATTCCATAAAAATTTAGTTTGTTTATCAGAATTTCATGACTAACACAATCAAAGGCTTTCGCATAGTCACAAAAAACTGAGGCAGTTGGGTGGTTGTTATTGAGAGATAAGTAGACGCCTCTAAACAACGTGAACATGGCGTCACTGGTGCACTTGTTGGGTAGAAATCCGAACTGCTCTGGGGATATTATCTGATGTTTCAGGAGAAATGGCATAAGACGGTTCTTCAGTAGCCTTTCGATGATTTTTGATAGCACTGGTAGTAGTGCAATTGGGCGATAATTGCAAGAGTTAGTTTTTTCGCCGCCTTTATGAAGTGGAATAATTATAGCTGTTTTAAGGCAATCAGGGAATACACCTTTTATAAAGGACTCATTTATTAATGTTGTAAGGGCCTCTATGACTGGGAGTGGCAAGTTCAGGAATATTCTAATTGATAGGCCATCAGTGCTACACGAAGATTTACTTTTGATATTATGTATTAACTTCAATAGTTCAGTGTTGCTAACGGGACTTAAGAAAAAGCTATCAGCTAAATTTTTTGAAGGAGGGAGAAACGAAAGAGGGTCCAAACTTGGCGAGATACTAGAGGTAACATTTTTGCTTACATTAATAAAATAATCATTTAGATCATTAGCCCCTGGCAAGATTTGAGTCACAGGGTTTGATTTGTTTCTGAGGTTATTGATGATGGACCAGGTTTCTTTTGAAACGTTATTAGAGTTTGTTAGACGTTTTCGGTAGTGTAATTTTTTTGCTGACTTAATAAGAGTAGTGTAGATCCTCCTATAATTAGAGATATAGTCGGGAATAAGAAAGGAGTCGGTGAATTTTTTTATATATGAGAGCGAGCGCATATTTTTAGCAGAAATTCGTATTCCTTTCGTGGTCCACGGTTTATGCCGCTTAGGTTTGATATTCTTAAGCGGGAAGGCCTTGTTAAAAGCACTTAAAGTTTTATTTAAAAAAGTTCTGAAGTTTGTGTTGACATTATCAGATTCAAAATTCCAATTGGTGTTAAAGCAAATATTATGAAATACTGAGAAATTTGCGGCCGAGAAAATTCTGCCCCGATGGCGAGATCTTGGTAAGGGCCTAATAGGTAAACTAAACCTGGAAATTACCGCCTCGTGATCGGAAAGACCTGAGTTATAGACCTGTGATTGCACCTCTGATGGAGAAAAATCAGACGCCATGTAATCGATGATAGAAGAAGAGTTTTTTGAAATTCTAGTTGGCGAGGATACATGCATTGAAAGACCGAAAGAGTCGAATATAGAAATTAGATATTTCTGGATGGCACAAACAGTAGCATAGTCAATATTAAAGTCCCCGCATAGAATTTTCTTACCTTTAATCGGTAGGCTGTCTAGCAAACTTACCAGGCTATTTAAAAATGATTGTACATCAGAGTTTGGTGATCTATAAATACAAATTACATAAAGATCAAGGTTTTGATTATATACTATAGAGAATTCAAAAGAGCTATCCGCTAACAAATGATCATATTTAGATACCGACATGAAATCTCCATTTAGGGATAGAATCAGTGTTCCCCCATGAGCTGAGTTTTTTCTGTCATATCTAGCTACTGTGGTATACCTCTCAATATAAAAGGGTTCGTTTAGATTCAGCCAGTGCTCAGTAATTGCAACAAGTTGGGGGAACTCCAATTCTTCCAGAAATAGGTACAACTCGTCAGTTTTATTTCTTAGAGAAGCAATATTAATTAGAACCATATTAAGACTAGTAACAACAGGAAGTTTTGAGGAATCTAGTTCCTCAGGACACGTCGTGTTTTCTAAAAATTTTTTTTGGGAGAATTGCTGGTAAAATAGTTTTTATGGCATTCTCTGGTCCTCTGAAGATGAATCGATCTCTCCGAAGATATGTAGGATCCATAGGCTGCAAGATCCGCTTCCACTTCTGCTGCGCTAAATCCGTAAGCAGCATGAAAATCGAAATATATCTTATGTAGGGTTCTATAATCTATAGGAATGCCTTCAGAAGCCAAAAACAGCCTGGTGCTTGTATTTGTAAACCCTTCAAAGTGAATTGGCGCAGGTTGGTCATGCAGGAAGGCGAGATATAACTTGAAGGCCTTTAAAATGGCTGGTTCTCTTAGTCTAGACATGAGGAAACGGTTATCAGAACTTTTTTCGGTTCGCGTAAGCTTCACTGTTGGGGGAGACATTGGATCAAAAATAGGTTCTTGGGCAGTAGGAGCTTTCTTGGAAAGACTGTAGCAGTTGTCGCTCAACAAGACATTTGCTTTGCAGGCAGCAATGGCCTCTTTGTCAGAAGATATTATAGTGCCCTTTTGAGAAATTGGAGAGGAGACAACCAGTGAACTGACGGAGCTCGAGTTGGTGGGCAGTTTTTTCGGTGTGGAGGGAGGTGGGAGGTTCGGTGTAGATTTTTCTGTAAGTTCGGATACAGCTGACCGTTTTATTACTACGCCATGTGGCCATAGATTGCTGTCTAAAAGCTTTTCAGCTGACTTTTTTGACTGAGTTCCAATTTTAAAATCAATATTTGAGATATGATTGATTAGGTGGTAGCATCGAATAAACTCTGTAGTCCCAAGCTTTTCCTTAACGTAGTGAACTATGTTGTTAGGCGTAAACCCTGCAGGAAGATTTCTTACGACTACATAGTGCCACCGTTGTGTATTATTACAAGCCAGCTTGCTGGAGCCTTCAGTAGTACTGGGAATATCCGTAGGTGTTACCTCAGTTTGTGTAGAGGCGGTGGAGCAGGTAGTTTCCATAGTTGGTGTAGGCAAGGGTATGGTGGTAGGGTATGTATTTTTGATATGCTTACACTTATGTTGGCTTTCATATTTGGAGTATAACTCCTTTACTAAGTCAGTTACACAAGTTAGGTTGCTCTTAATGTTAGCAATACCTGCTTTTAATTCAATTGAAGAGGAGTCCTGTACTTGGATTTTTATCACTTCTTCGGCATTGTTGAAGAGGATTTGGGAAATATTGAAAATATTCTGTTCCATATCCCTTAGAGACTTTAATAACATATCTGGTTTGTAAGCGGAAAACTCCCTCGAGAGATTATGGATATCGTCAATTTTTTTCTCCATGAGATCCCACCTGGATTCACTCTTCACTAAAATGTCATACATTTCAGAAATTGTCGGTACACTACTTGACAATTGAGATACACGGTTTGCGACTGAATCAAAAAGTTCATGTGGAATCAAATTTTGAGATACCTTTGTGATTTTATCGTTGAGATATTTCACACTAGGGGAGTCGCACAGGGCGCAGAAAAATCGGAGGTGGGTTGATTTTTGTAATATCAAGATTTTTGTGGTAGCCTTATCAAGGCCCGTGCAATTCATGCAAAAAGATCGTTTACACTCGCCACTACAACGAAGTTTATTGTATTTGTCTTTCTCTGAAAACTCTTTACGGCAATTGTCACACTTGTATTCAGCCATATTTAGAAAATGAAAAATTCGAAACAAAAATACACAGCGAATTCTAACCAGGAGTATTATTAGTCTTTCTACAATACCTGTGAGTCACTGAGAAACAGATTTGACAACCATATATTTTTTATTTTTGGGGATTTTAATCTTTCTTCGGTGGAATGGATTTATGAAGGCAGTACCCTGGTTCCAAAATGTTTATCATCCTTAACATCTGAAACTCTTATTGTGTCAGTGAGTTTTCTTAACTTGCAACAGTTGCTCATTACGCAATCACATGCAGAATTTTAGATTTAATATTTTCTGATGACTTCGTTAATGTTTTTATTTCACCCTCTAACTTCCCCCTCGTAAGTATTAACCCATATCATCCAGCGATTGAAATAAAGTATAAAATTAAATATGTTCCTCCAATAAAAAATTAAAAACAAGCAAGGATTTGGATAAAATTTTCAGGAAGTATTTAAGGCTTTGCCGGGGTAGCTCCATAATAAGCATATTAAAAGAAAAATTAGAAAATGGAGGAATAGCGCTATTTTAATTATTTTTTCGTGCGAGAGAGCTTCTGCGATTTTTTTTAAATGCTTTAACATATTGCCTTAAAATTTGGTGTATGGTATACAATTAACCAAAAAGAGTAATTTGGGTATATTTTGAGGTACATCCCCCGATTTAGGGACGGGGGGATTTATGTTCTTACAAAGTTATTTCGGTTACTATAGATCTTTATGGATGTTGGAAATATTAAAAATAAAAAAACTATTTTTAGCACAAAAAAAATTTGTATCAATAATTGAAGTATATGGTAGTAAAGGGCTGAAGGGATAATATAAAAATTTTGAGTTTCATATGGGTTTTGGAGTTATTAGGGACACGAAGCACAATTTTAGTAATAATTTTAATTTTTGATAATATGTATTGCTGGTGATAGTGCTTCCAGTAAGTTTTTATGCTAGTAGCGGGGTCATCTCATAGCTGGCACATTAAAAGTAAACTAAAATGGCGTAATGACGCCATCCTATATAATTTTTTCCTATTTCGGTAGATATTAATGAATAGTGATAATAATAAATGACTTTATTCTGGACACAGAACATTTCTTGTGTCAGTAAATAAAGTGTGTGGCTGGGAGAGGTGAAATTGGTAAGAAGGTATGATACAAAATGTCGTGTTTCATAATATCGTGTTCTTGATTTTTAGAAGCCAGAAGTTCAGGGCTACTAATCATTTTAATTTTCAACAAAAGTGTATTACTGATTCTCTATAAATTTGTGTAGATGGTTCTTTTTATATAATATCAGTTACCGTGATTGTAATGTAATAAACACCAGTATATCGTCTTTTGTTTACTTTTTTAGAAAATTCTGAAAGTTCAGGGAAAACCAGAAAAGTTTTGTATACAATATTTTTTAATTCCGCTAAAGGTTAAGCTTGTAGCAAATAAAATATAACCAGATACTCTGTACTTAATTATTAGGTCTCACTTGGATGTCGCCTTCATAAAGTCCGATTTTTAAAATTATTTTTCACTTTCTAGTGCATTTTTGACATCGACTTTATTTTTTTTATAACAAATGTTGTATTCCGTACGCTTCATATTATTTTATTATTTCGAAGTCATGAAACGAGACAATGTTACAGTAGGAAGTTCGGTTGAAGTAAGTATACGGCTTAACTGATTTCTTCGATGCATCGCTTCGTTCACAATCCTAAACTTTCCTCATAATGAATCCTCTTTTTTATCAAGAGATCCTAAAATCATTATTGCTTTATTTAGAGAGAAAATTCGATTAAAGCTAATGTTTTACTGAAGCCTATCCAATTTTAAATTTATAAAATAAGCTTTGTCTTGCTCCTGAGTTTAGGAATGCAGAATTATGACAAAGGCCATTAAAAATGGGAATTTTCAAAAGCAAGATAATTACCTTCAAAAAAATTCAAACCGCGTACAGCAAATTTAAATAACTTTGAACAGGACTTGACTGATTAACACGGTTTGTAGAGCCCCTTTTACAGGTTTTGAATTCGGTGGTTACACCAAATTGAGATTGGTCTCAGATTTCTGAACTACGAAGGGGAAATTGCGTCTAGATATATCTTGATGCCAAGTCAAAATATCATTCTTGTCACAGAATGTAAAGGTATTTTTTGCAAAAATAGAAAATCATATAGCACACTCTATATATGTATCTAATTATGTAATTTATTTTATTATTTATATCTATTTTTCATAACTTTATTTACATAGTCTATAAAAAATAAACTGTGGGTTATTATTTTCCTTCATAAAAACAAGATTTTATTTTTATTTTAGGAAATTGTAATTCTACCGAATATTTAAACATCTGTTAGGCCGCTATTTTGTTTTGCTATAGAGGAATCGCACTAAAATGTTACCAATATATACCTCTTGATTTTTAAGGATACCTCCAAGTAAATTGGATAAGCTGAGTTTTTAAACATTTAATAAAGCGGTCATTTTGTTCCGCCATAATGGTTTTCATACAAAATTTACCACTGTAGCCCTATATGACACTTTACTTCTGGGCAAAATTTGAGGGCTATTCGACAAGGAGGTTCTTAATAATGATTTTTTATTTAAGCCTGATCTAGGGTCCCCAAAACGCAAAATATGCAAAAATCTCGTAGGGTGATTTTTTCACGACTATAATACTTACGAGGGAAGAAAAAACTTAAATATTGAAAGTAAAAAAATTGGTAAATTTTCTTTATCCGGAACTTAGCTATAAATTGTGTTTCCTTTCTTTTTTGTGTTCCATTACAGATTGGTTTTGCCCAATTACTCTGAACTTCCATCATAAGGGATACCTTCTTTTGTCTGGAGAAGTAAAAAATAACATAATTTCTATATGTAACTACTAAATGACCAAATGCGAAAATAAAAAGGATCATACTTTACTATTCCTGATAAAAGAAAGTATTAATGATAAGGCAAGATCCGAGTAAAGAGAAATATAACGATTTTTTATATCGTTTCTTCAAACATTTTAACATACCAATATTTTACCAGTTTATGTCACACTTGAATTTTTGTGTAAAATCTAAAATCTATTGAGTAGCATATCCAACGTTTAATTTTTGTGCAAAATTGAAACCGATTAAATTAGGCATCTAGCGATTTTGAAATGTAAAGATCTGAAAACATTACTGCAAAAACCTCCCTTAAAACAATTTTGACAATCTATAGATTATTAAATTTTACGGCTCCAAGCATTTAAAAGATATATTGGGAGATCTACATCAACAAATCAATTCAATTGGCTTGGCCCGTAATCAATTCAATTCAAAGACACAACACTGGTTTTTCTTTCTGTGAGTAGTCTAAACGTAAGTGTCACTATGTTAAACAAAGTGTATCTGTGTTCCCTCTTACATGTATTTTAAACTGACTCCAGAAACAGACAATTAGGGCCCTAAAGATAGTTTAAAATATAACCGAAACGTCGTCGTAAAATAAACTTATTTCTTATGAGAACTAGATACCCATCAAGTCCAGCTTCTTGTCTTTTTGGGTCACCAATCCTACAACAACTGTCTTGGAGCCCACGACCAGTATATTGTATAGATCGTTGCGCGTACTACCTATTTTTAAAAAAAATGCAATAAAAAAAACCTCCAATTAAGCAAATTAGTAGTGAAAACGTGATTAAATTATTTTTAGTTTTTGATTGAATAATTTTTCGGTTATTTAGGAACAAAAAGTAAAATCTCGATTCATAATATTTATTTCTCCCTACATCAATCCCCACATTTTGAAATTTTGCCCAGATATTACTGTTTTCAAAACTGCAAACTGGGTTTTTATTGATGTTTCAAACGGGGTTTACAAGTTTTATTTTGAAAAATAAACTGAAAAGTTTAAAAGTTTTATTTGAAACCGACAGAATTTGCAACAAATAGCAAATGAAAAATGGAAGGTAAAAAATGTGCATTTGACAAAATCACTACCATAAGAGGCAATGCATGTTGTGTGTTGCAAAGGGAAAGAACACTTTGACTCAAACGTGGAGTCAATAGGAATATATTCCCTCTTACGTAGGGATTTTTTTCGTTTTTTTAAAGATTTAAAGATGAAGGTATCAAATCTGGTAAATTTATAGACATAGACATAGAATTTATTTCAGCACCATTAAAGTCAATATTTAATGAGTTTTTAAATGTATTATTAAGTCTAGACCTAATTCCCCGAATTAATTGTGCGAATCTTGTGCCACAGTGATAAAAATCCGAATTATGCAAGAATTGTGATTAATTTACGCCCTACTTCTTATAGCCTTTTTTGCAAGCTAAAAATGTATTTAATGTTGGATTGATTACAACACAAAGTCATACAATAAGAAATATGAGCAAAATGCAATTATTATTTTTTAATTACAAACAACGCCAAAGATACTCGAGACTGCAATGATGCGATGTGAGTGGTTCAACTAAAAGATATGTTAAAATTATTTAAGGTAGAGAATCGCACAGTGTCAAACCAAGCACTTTTGTACCCTCTTCTTTCGCAAACTGCAGATTTGTTGAGAATATAATTTCATATATTTTATTTGACTTTATTCTTAAATAATTATGGGAAAACCAAGTATCTCTTTCTCTCTCTCTGAAGCCAATAATCTACTATTGTTTTTAAGTCACTAATGCTTTCACCCCTAATGGAGACGCATTGTTTTCTAGTTTCGGGGGTATGCCTCGAACAGTTGTAAGGGCATTCCTCTGATACCGTATCCATAAAGATTCGAAAAAGAAATACGCGAAATACCGTCAAAGCCTTTCTCAGGTCACAATTAATTAATTGCGCTTGATCTCACTTTGAAGATTGTCCACTATGTCAACCATAATCCCAAAATTCTCCTGCATACTAGATTTTCCCCTCCTAAATATATACTGAGACATATTTGAACATTTATTGCACCTAAAAAAATGAACTAAACGGTTCTTTATAATAATTTCAAATTCCTTTAAAAGAATCGGGAGAATTGATATGGGCCTATATTTTTTAAAGACAGACACTATCCCGGATAATTTAATAATAAATATTAATAAACATTCCGGGAAAATATCCCGTCCTATATCACTATTAAATAAGTTTTAATATTCATTCAGAACGGCTGTTTTAGCGCCGAATAGTTCGGCTCGGGTTCATTTCGGCACATCAGAAATATCCCCATTATCAAAAACTATATAAGCGGCATGGCGTATAATTTTGAAATGACAGATAATTAGAATTCTAATGGTATATTATTATGTAAAATAAAAATTATTGTACGAAATAAAAATAAATGATACTAGATACTGACATTCATTCAGAATTTGGTAATATGGATCCGTAATAGAAATAGGCATGAGTTTCGCCTAAATATCAAACATCATTTTTATTTATTACATAACAATATACTAATTCTTTGAATCGAAACTGTCAGCGCCGACATTTTCGATGTCATTGGCGATGAAACGAACGAGCCGAGTCGGTCCACCAGAACGTACTATACCTAGTACTAAACCCACTATTTAAATTGTATATATTACTGGAACTGGTTTTTATAAAGTGATAATAACATTCCAGATATCAATGTCGTTAATTGGTAAAAATGTCAGATATTTGAAGCTAACAAAGTGGACTTTGTTTTGGGCGTAATTGAACATTAAATTCAACAAATTGTCCATAATGATCGCACAAACATGGATCAAAGATGCCTGACTCAAAACAAGAACTATGCAGATTAGTCAATATTTTGTCTATGCAGCTGGCATATATATATTTAACTCTAGTTAATTCAGATACAACAACCCCTTGTCAAAACTTTCTAAGATAAAATTTAATTCAATATGAGGAGAAGAAATACCTAGGAAACTAATATTGAATACATTTCCCACTGTCTGAAATTACAGCACAATATATCAATTTTCGCTAAGGTTTTCTGTTTATGGGTCCACATTTTCACAGGTAAGCAATTTGATTTCTCCAAAACCACTTGGCTTCTTTAACAAGCGGACTACAACTACCAATTTTAATTTTATTTACACAGGTTATGGTGTGTGTGTATAACGGTGTAAAGTTTGTTGGGGTGAGACCTGTTACTGATACGACGAGAGAAACAATGATGACTTTTTCCTATTTCCACAACCTTTTTATTTCCATTGCCAAGTTGATGTATTTGGCGATCTTCTCACTGTATTTCGCATGGATGTTCTCGTCGTTGAGGACAGACATGTCAATTAGACAAGTGATCTTTTCTTTTTTGGATTTAAAGGTGATATCGAGTCTGTTTGCGGGGATTGTTTTATCTATGTGGATGTCAATGTCCCAGTAGAGCTTGTAGTCTTCGTTTTCAAGTATGGATGTTGGTGTATAATGGTAATAAGGATCTGTGTTCTTCGTTAGTTTGTATGTTGTGGCTAATGCTTGATGAACTACCTTCGCTGCTGAGCATTGGATAATCAGTTGCAGGTTGATATGATTTATAACGACTTCTCGAAAGCCTTTGATCGTGTCGATCATTCTATTTTGTTGCACAACTTGAGTAACTTGGGATTTAGCCATTACCTGATTGAGTTTTTCAGATCGTATTTGAATGATCGGTTGCAGTATTGGGAGATTCTTAGCCATAAATCAGAGAAATTCTTATTTTCTTACTTATTATTAACGGTATCAGTATGGAAAGATCCAGCAACTTTTTAATATTTGCGGATGATCTGAAAAATTTTGTTCTGAGTAATTCGAGACCAATCCGATTGTGATGCACTACAGAGATATTTAAAAGCTGACCAGCTCTGGTGTACGAAGAACAAGCTATCCTTGAACGCTAACAAATATCTCAGTATAACCTAAACAAATAAAATCAATTATATTCACTTCCAGTATAGCACAAAAAACTTGATAATCGAGCGCGACTTTCATTTGTATTAATTTCATTTGCAAAAAAGCAATGAAGATGTTAGGTTTTATTACAGAAATATCAATAGTTTCAACAACACTTATACAATAAAAACCCTTTCATGTTTATAACAAGTACATTAGCCAGTTGGAGAATACCCAACGAAAAATTTTGAAGTTTTTAGTCTTTAGGCAAAGCGGCATATTTCCTTCCAGGGGTGTAAGTCTGAATGATTTCCTCGCAGAGTTTCAGATGCCATCCTTAGTCAATCGAAAAAATTACTTTGCAGTTCAATTCTTATTTAAACTTTGTAAGTCTCTAATTGATTGTCCTGACGTGTTGGCTCATATCAACTTCCGCGTTTCATCGCGTTCTATTAGAACATCTCTATACTTTTATCTATCTAGACTCACGACTAACTTGTTAATCAAACACCACTGTTCAGAGCTACGAGTATTTATAATAGGAGCTGTGGTGACATAGACATGGATCATCTGCCCGCGACCCAGTTTACCAAAAATATCAAAGATAAGCTTTCTAGATTTGTATGCATTTATTATATTTTTGCGTAAACACTTTCATTCATTTCATCTTGTACTTTAATTTGTGTCTACATTATGTTAAGTTAAGTAAAATTGTCTCATAAATGGATGTATATCGGTCAGAAAATACAGATTATTATTATCATTATTATTAGTATTGTTTTCTTTGTCTCACAGTATTCCTGTGCTTGTATTTTATACTGACGGGATTATACCAAGTCAGTACAAAAAAAAAACAAAAAAAAAAAGGAAAAGGAAAAAAAACAACTATTGTGTATTAAGAAATGATCTAACGATGCTACATGTTTTCAAAATGACTGATTTCTGGATGTTCCTGTGAATGTCTGTATTAAGTCCTTGAACCAAATGCGGTGTAAAGTTTGTTGGGGTGAGACCTGTTACTGATACGACGAGAGAAACAATGATGACTTTTTCCTATTTCCACAACCTTTTTATTTCCATTGCCAAGTTGATGTATTTGGCGATCTTCTCACTGTATTTCGCATGGATGTTCTCGTCGTTGAGGACAGACATGTCAATTAGACAAGTGATCTTTTCTTTTTTGGATTTAAAGGTGATATCGAGTCTGTTTGCGGGGATTGTTTTATCTATGTGGATGTCAATGTCCCAGTAGAGCTTGTAGTCTTCGTTTTCAAGTATGGATGTTGGTGTATAATGGTAATAAGGATCTGTGTTCTTCGTTAGTTTGTATGTTGTGGCTAATGCTTGATGAACTACCTTCGCTGCTGAGTTGTGACTCGTAGTGTATTCAGTTCCGGCATTATTCTACGTCCACTCGTTATGTGATCGATCGTTTCCCTCTGCTGGTGACATCACTACACCTCTCTTCTTCAACGATTGTGTCCTTGATGATATGCTTTTGGTAGTTTCTGGTTGCTATGACTTTGTGCTGGGTGGCAAGGAGGAAGCCTTCTGTTTCGGGGAACAGCTGTCCTTCTCGTAACCACGTATATAAAAGCTTTTTACGTATTTATTATTATCAATACTATTATTATTATTATTATTATTATTATTATTATTATTATTATTATTTGTTTATTTTTTAGCAAAACCTGGTTCGGATATAACGTCAGAACTTTGGTATTTAACATGTTTACCTACGTTTTAAGATAAAGCTTGAAACGGGTCTATTTCAAAATCTAAACAGAAATCCTGTACATATTTCTTAGTAACTATGTGTAGACCTAAAGTGGATCAAATACTTTACTTTTCCTGATAAAAAGAATGATTCATAGCGAGGGAATTTTTGTGTAAAGTAAATTTTAGTGTCGAAGTTAAGCGGTAAAATTAATAATGCATGAAACTTGTGAAACTAAAATAATATGCCAAAACTATTCCACACGCCGAACTACATACTATAAAGTGAAAACATTAATATTAAACCCGCTTTATTGTAAATTTAGTATTATGTATTTAAATTGGTTTTAAAAATTAAATAGAATAAACCAAAAGGCCATTTAATTTCATCAAATGTATATGTTATTTGGTTTAGTAAATGCTTTTATACCGCATTTAATAAGCTTTCGAGTTTTACGAATCGAAAAAAAGCACTTCATAAAAGGAAAGTAGACGAAGGGGTATTTTAAAAGTGAAATGTTAGAAATTGCAAATTAGTAGTAAAGAGAGAACGACTCTAATAGAAATACAGAAACTATTATTTGGTATATTTAAGCATATTTTCAAGGTGTATTATTAGAGAACGACTCTAATAGAAATACAGAAACTATTATTTGGTATATTTAAGCATATTTTCAAGGTGTATTATTAACAGCTAACACAGCGGTTCTCAACCGCTCCGACTCCTAGGGGTTCGTTATGGATTTTGGAGGAGTCGCATTAACAATGTTAATATACCTATAAAATAATACTTTTTTCTGCATTTGGCAACATGGCTTTTTCTTCTTGTCAACAGTTGCGTGTTGCATTGGCAACATGGGTGAGGCGAGGCACAGATTGTGTTGTTGTCGAATCGAATCACAAGTAGCCAGTGTTACCAATTAGCGGATTAAAATCCGATTTGCGGATTTTTTCAGAGTGAGTGGATTTTTTTCGGATTTTAAAATATTGCGGAGTTTTTCCGGATATTTTGTTAAAAAGTGGATATTTGGCGGATTTTTGTGTTCTAATATAAACTATGTAGAATAAGGGACGACAATCGGGAAATATATTAAAAATTCCGGGAAGATTGAAGATAAATAGGCACAGTCGGCAACTGCGCAATATCTGTCGAGTTGATACTTCCTGCTCCTCCCTAATAAAACGGGTTGCGAAACTGACACATATGTATTCCCTTTTTATTTAGGACTGCTATCCTTCTCTAACGCATTATTTAAATGGCAATAAATAAGAAATGAGAGACTAGAGCGTGTCCACCATATCAATATTTTATTTGTTTGCAGATTTTGGATGTTCGAAGCAAATAGCCAACACTGGTTATTCCTCGATTTTTTTATGTATAAAAAATGCTATTTGATCCTTGTTCTTTTATTCCTAGTTTTTATATTATTCTACCTGTACATACTTTTTTCAAGTACCTGATTATGACTATGGTTTATACTAAATTTATATAAACACAAGCGGCACGGATCCGGAATACAATTGCTAATTTGATTGGCTAACTTTGGTCACGTTTCTAGTGCGGACATGTTGAAGATTGTTTCAAGAACGCATAAATCCTGTATATTCAGTGGAGCTGATCACGGCATTGCTTAATTATTAGAGATATCAGAGTAAGTTCCTTAAACTTTCGCCGTGGAGCAGCGGCAAGGCATTCAACTTAGAATGCAATGGATCCCCATCCCGTACAGGCCGTGACTTTTTATATTTTTTTTTAACTAAAATCTATAGTAAAAAATACATGTTAGGTTAGGCTAGGATTGGTTAGGTTTGCTGTAAAGAATTCCGAGTCTATATTAAAGCAACTATTTAATCATAATCATGAAAGAATATGGCAATACTGTAAAATATACAAGATTTGAGCTTCTGATCATTTCGATGAAAGGTGATAGTTTAACTGGAATATTTTTCCGTAATTCCGAACAGCAAATTAAAAAAACAATAGATACAGATTTTTTTAAAATAGTTAATAAATGGTCTACATATTTATTAACAATACAAAAAAAAATTTAGGGCATACGTACCGATAATTTAATTTTATCGACAAGTTTTCAGCTAATTCATTTTCGTATATCCCTATCTCGGAGGTTTTTGAACAAAAATCGGATTTTTTGAGAGGAATGGAGGATATTTTTGTGTGGGAGCATTGGTAACACTGCAAGTAGCAGCGCAGACGCCGCCGTAGATTAGCAAACCGTTACACGGTAAGTGTTACAAGTCATTTTTTTGTTATCGTTTTCCCTAATTTTGTTGTTTTGTTTCTAGATAGCTAATAGCTCTAATAGTAAGTAAAAAATATATTTATATAATTTTAAAAGTTTGAAGTTTATTTACGTTATTTGTCAATTTCTATATCAATAGTTTATACTCGTAGGTAGCTTTATACAGGGTGTTTTTAAAGCTGATAATATTACCCAGCACCATGTCCGCTCCAGCAACACTGGATAATATTGTAGATTTTTCAGTGTAGTTTTTTTTTCAGAAATCAACGTGATGGAGGAAAAAAAACGAAAATATTCTGAGGAATATTTAAAGTATGGATTTTCCACTGTTATTAATAATCGAATAGAGAAGCCGCAATGTGTTTTATGCAATGTAATTCTCAGTGCCGAATCTATAAAACCCTCAAAGCTGAAACGTCACTTCCAAACAAAGCATTCCGAACATGTTCCGAAAGATTTGGAATTTTTCAAACGGTGTAAAAGTTGTTTAAAACATCAAAAGTTGGATTCTTCTGGAAATTTTCATAGTCAAGCTGTAGTCCAAGCATCATTTGAAGTTGCTCTGGAATTCAAACCCTGTCTACTAAAATCAGTTAAGCTGATTCTTGAAGAAGCGAGCCAAATGAAAATGCGTAATATATCTTTGTCAAACAACACAATTCAGAGACGCATTTTGGATATGGCAGCAGACGTATTGGATCAAATTTTGTCGCAAGTAAGAGCATCTCCTCTCTTTTCATTCCAACTTGACGAGTCTACAGATGTACTTGTTTTCGTAAAATATATTGATATATATGTTGATATATTAAAGAAGAGTTTTTGTTTTGTAAAGCACTAAAAACCACAACGAAGAGTGAAGACGTGATGGAGGTGATACGTTTGTTCTTTGAAAGTAATGAATTACTGTGGGAAACAATATGTAGAGTTTGTACTGATGGAGCACAGGCTATGCTTGGATCGAGGTCAAGCTTTCACCCAAAAGTTAGCGAGTTTTCACTTCAGACAAAGGGCTTGCTCTCTGTGATTCACTGGTTTGTCCTTGCTAGTAAAACCCTACCGAGGCCTTTACAAGAAATGATGGATTTTTTATTTCAAAGAACTCTAAAACTTCAGGGTAAGGCTTTGCACCTTATCTATTTTAGAGATAATCTCCAAGCATTTGTTCCCAAACTTGGAAACTGGAGACGTAAAGCAAATCTTGGAAACTTTTCAATGTTTGAACACTTGTTCACATCGAATGAAGCACCAGAGTCAGGAATTGTGGAGAATATAAAAGAGGGAATTGATTACCATCTTCAATTCCTTGAAAATTAAATTCAACGTTATTTTCCCGAGCTGTCTGATCAAAAAGCTGCAGTAGTAAGAAACCCATTCGTGCCTCATTAGATGTTGTAGACGTTCCTAACGATTTGCAGGTTGAATTTTTAGAATTAAAGAATGATACCGCAGCACGTGCCTTATTCCAAGAAATTATTCGTTCATAATGTCGCTCTGCTTTCTCTCCGGATACTAGTACCATTTGCTTCCACTTACCTTTATGAAAGTGATTTTTCAACTCTTGCAAATTTAAACAAAGGCCAGAAATAGACTGAATGTTCAAGATAATATTAGACTGGCTTTGACATATACTCAACCAAGAATTCCAAAACCTGTTGTTCAGATGCAAGCCAGTTTTTCCCAACATACTCAGAATGCATAAAGTTTAATTAGAATTTAACCACGGTAGTAGAAAATCAATGTACCGCTACAATATAGACGGTTGTATCTAGTGCTACAACTAAGTTTCTATATTTTGACGTGTCTGTTCTAAATGAACCTAGCACCAATTGCTACCCCCGTTATTTCATGTCTTTTGACTGTGGCATCAATTACTTTCTGAGGGTAAAGCAAGTCTCTCGTTTTTCCTTCCCATAGGAGACTGCACTCCAGGTACAATGGCTGCAAGTCATAAAGGTTGTCTGAGACAAGGTCAACTGCGCATGGCCCATACTTTTAAGCGCTGCTAGAATTAAGTGAATAACAATTACAAAAAAAACTGTAATTTTATTATCGACAGAGACGAAAATTCTAGCATTGGCCAACAACTTTCTGTCGCAGAAATGTTTATGGTTTTAATTCAGAAATTGCATTTTGTTTGCCATATGGTTCCAGGGTATATATATATATATATATATATATATATATATATATATATATATATATATATATATATATCTTCTTTCCAATTATAAACCAACCATCTATTAGTGTTTAATTTCCTATTTTCACATCATATTGAAAACATTATTTTCAAAATAAATAAACAGATTCTAGGTAATTATGGTTTAACCGGGTTCAGTGCATCGGAAGCTCTAACGCGGAACTTGTATTTTAATAATTCCATAACATATACGTTTCCAATACAAAGAAAACGTTACTTACTCTGAATAATAATCAAATACGTACTGGAACAGTATATATTTGATTATTATGCAGTTTTCGTTTGGATGGTTGATTACGTATACATATTATAAAGGCAAGATATGCGTAACTGCAAGTGGTAGATCAGATCACAGGATTTATTTTATTATCTTTGCATTAACTTGGAACTAATTATGAAGCCGAAAGCAATTTTCTTTAATATATTACCTCCCAGGTAAAGGGAAGTATTATAATCGTGAAAAAAATACCCTCTGAGATTTTATCAATCTCTACGTTTTCGGGTTCCTAGATGCCGAAAAATATGTTTTCTCAATTTCGTCAGTCTGTCTGTCGGTTTGCCTGTTCACGGCATAGCTAAAAAATTACTAATGCAATTGACATCAAATGTTGGTTAAAAATTCAAGACCATATAGGAACGACCTGGTATCATTTTGGTGAAAATCCAGGCACAAAATGGCGGCTTAGTGAAATGTTAAAAAGTTTATACTCAAAACTACTTATCCAGTTTACCTCAAATTTTGCACAAACATCGAGTATTAAAATGTTGGTACGAATCCAAGGCGGCTTAATAAAATAATTCGAAATTCATCTTGAAAAAACTTAATGGATTGATTTCAAATTTTGTGCAATAATAAATTATGGTATACAGATTAACTGGTAAAGTTGTGGTACGAATTCAAAATGTTTTTAGTCGTGAAAAAATTAGCACGTTTTACATATCTTCACGTTTTAGCATCCTTAGATACCAATATTCGATGTAAATTTTACCCAAAAATCAAGTGTAGGATATGGTAGAAACTGGTATAATATTCATTGAATTCCAATATGGTGGAACAAAACGATGCCAATGTTTGAAAAGACAGTATATTTGTGTTTAAATGGTAGTATAGTTTTTTTAAGCTATAATTTAATTAGTTTTTAGCAGCTTTGGTTAAAAAAAAGACGAATGTACTGGATATTCGGCGAATAAACTATTCAGTAGAACAGTTTTTTGGAACCAAATTTTAAAAGAAGTTTTTGAAAAAATGGTTTCTAATTGGGTCAGGAACTCAAGTTGAGCATACTTTCATGTGCTTTATCCATTATCGCAAAAAAAAAATATTTTTCTACTTTTATATTTCTTGCCGCGTTAAACTTTTCCTACTTTTGATTTATACACTCTTGGGTTATGTATTAGTCTACAGTTGGCATTATGCTGCTCCGTGGTAATAGAATATCAAGTCCGGTGAAGATTTCGGATATCCTCATTTTCAGAGCGAAGTAAACCAAAAAGCCAAAAAATCCTCACTTTCCTGCGCCTGTGCGGTGATCCGCCACTGATTAAGGTCTCCCTGAATCGAAAGACTCCCAGGCTAATGCCTGCTATACCTGATGTGCGTAATCCAGCACTAAGAGTACAATTAACAATACTAAACCAAACATTTCAAAAATCTCTGATGGAAATTTGTCCGGCCTCTAACTTTCAATAGCCCATACATGGGTATTGAGCAGTAATGTATTTCATTGCCTCAACCGTTATTCTAATAAACTTGATAAACAATGAGGTAAATTCTGATTGGGGGCTATATATCACTGAAGTCACTCACTAAACTGCACTCTATGGGGACGGTCTTGCGCCGTTGAAGCTTGGACTTACCCCAAGTGATAAGGATGAAATTGATGTTTACATAGATTGTTCCACACGTTGCTATAAGAGGCACTGATTTGTTGTGGAATATTGTTGGGATTCTATTGGTTTTGCTAATAGAACCCAACTTGCCGCATTTTTAACTTGATTTTTATTTCACTATATTTACAACAGGAAATAATAATTACGAATGATTTAACTACTACATACTGAATCTAAGATAAAACTTACCTAGCTCGAACAAGTTTTTATAACATGTTCTTTTCCCTCTTGAATATTAATTTCTTCTTTTTGTTCAGAAAACCAAGTCTCGTAAAGAGTAAGTTTGAAAAAGGCTATCAGGGAAAATGTATTCATGGAATTGATAAATAATTAGATATAAACATATAATTTTGTATTATCCCAATTTTTAGGAAGTTATGCATTTAGGCATAAAATTTTCAAAGAACTGCAATAAAAGAAACGTTAACCCTTTATTTAATAATTAGCTTCTTGATTTAATTAGTATTCCTTAAAAATATCTTCAAAAAGTCAAAAAAAGGAAATAAAATTAATAACTGAAAAACGTGCTATTACTAGACATGAATAAGTTTAGATATTACGCAAGCAGTTTATATTTCTCTTACAATCTTAAGTGAATACAACATATCTGGTAGTGGTAGCTGGATCTTTGTTAACGATTTCTAAAACCTTTGCATGAAACTGTAACGATCTAAGAGGCCGAGGTCTTCCAGCATATCCTCCACGATTTTAATGTAAGTGCCGTGTGTTTCTAGCTCTTGCAACAAGATAAACAAAACTGCGTTTTGCGGGATGAAATCGTTAAAGGAATTGCTCGACAAATAATAGCGACATTTCAGCAGCAACCTGGTGTCACTCCCCATACGCTAACAATATATCAACCAATTAGTTATTGCTATAAATAAATAATATTATAAATAAATTAAATTTAAATACATTTTCGGCACAGGGATGTATTTGTTTTTTGTAATGGCCATACGAACATTATTTTATCTGGAAAAAATGTTATTTGAAAGTTTAGCTTACTTTTTTAAATACTACGTCATATTAAAAGAAAGTTCCAGCTTAAAAAATATCTCAAGGCCTTTGATTACTGAAAAAAAAATGCAAATTCAGTTTCTCCCAATCCCTGCTATCGAGTCTCGCGACTCCCTATGAATCGAAAATATTCTTATTTAAGGGTATACTAAATATTTAAATTTGACTTGGCGGTGTCTGCTCTAAAATGTTGATACTCTTATTTACTTTCTATTATTCGCGACATATAAAGCTTAGTAGTCTACGCGTAGAGAAAAAGATCAGTTCCAACTAACAAAACATAATATATTAATATTATCATTTGAATTTTTGCATGGCAGCTTTAATTTACTTTATATAATATTCTAACCAGACCTTTATTTTTCTTGCCGAAAAAATCCTATGCAATGCTCCTTTCAACCCTTAACTTTTAGTTATTAAAATTTTCGATCAATGAATAATGGTTAATCTTAGTGTCCTATGGTATTTTCCTTAATACCCAAGTCTATTCGTAAATAGCTTTTTCTTACAAAAATAAATTAAAAACTCTCCTTTCTCAGTCCATTTACGGGTATGCAATGGAGAATTACATCAATTCCGGCTTATCAATGTATATATAGATATTTCATATCTATAGAAATACGAACATTAATGGAAGGGTGAATTTATAAACAGAAACTTTGTACACTCGTATTTCATGACCCACTTTAGTAAGAGCAGTATTCTCATAGTCTTTAATGTAGTACTACCACGACTACTACTTAAATTTTAGCTCACCCATCAAGTGAATAAACAGATTCTCCTCTGCCTCTTAATTTCAAACATTTCACTTTAAATTCAAAGTGTGTGACGTCAAATACCGTAATTATTATGCTTGTTTTTGTCCTTTCGAAGTTACGCGGTTTCAAACATATACAACTGATGTTAAAAATGGCTGCTGGATAAAAAGTGGAACTGAATTGAAATTATGTTTGTTGAATAATTTTTTAAAATATGTATATTTACTTCAAACGCCAAAATTATCACATTTACGTTAGGTGTTTACGAAACATACATACGTTGTGTCCCAGGCCCTACTAGTAAATTCAAATATAGATTAAAACTTTGTTCAGGCTTACGACATAAAAAAACATTATCCTACTGAAAACACGCTATGTCCCAGAAACCGATACAATTAATTTATTGCAAATAATCGGAAAGTTTTAGAAATAGTTGCAAATTTAGACTTTTAAGGATTGTACAAATGTTTCGCTTTTTTCTTGTCGCCACTACGCTTATATTGATGACGGCGTTTATCCTTTTAATAATAACAATTTACTCAATTAAATAACTCCTCTTTATCAAATTTTGATATCCCTATTAATACGAGGGAAATCGACATTTGGAGGTAAAGTTATACAACCTGTATAGATAGAAGCCACTATGGCAATCAGCTTAATGCCTATAATAAATATGCCTTAGAAATAGATGCATTTCTGAAATCTGAAATAAAGTACACATTCTGTAACAGGTTGATAGCGATTTATTGTAGCTTCAGCACCTAGGTCCCACCTTATGCATCTAGGTGGTGATTTCAGAGAGGCGATCATAGTATTGAGTTCTCGTAGAATGACATCTCTGCCTGACGAGACAGCAGGATACAGTTCCTAAATCATTTCTGAAATCAAAAAATCATGCGCAAAATTACACCCGAAAACTCAAAGTCAAGGCCGGAATCACATTTGAAATCCCGAATTAAAAACCAAAGTCAAGAAATCGATCTGAAGTCAAGCCCAAAATATTTCGAAATCATATGATTTCGCCATGCCGAGATCCTAGTGATTTTCAAAATCCATGTACGTTTTTTATGTAGTGATACGAGCCTCGATGGCTTGTCCATTGCCTTTACACAGTTAAATGTGTAACCGAATGTGATATTGTTAGCTAATATATATTTATATAGAGAAAGGCAAGTGACGAATATTTTAACACGTCAAAATACTGGTCATTTTAATAAACAATGCCTTGTATATCCTGGAGTCAAAAGATAACCATTTCTTCGAAATAAAAAGGTATATATTAAACTTATGTTCTTGTAATTAAGAACATCCCAGTATTAAACAAAAAAACTGTTGTATTTCTACCTACTTGTTGAAGTAAATATACGGGGATTTTGTGCTACAGTGATATTCATGTGTGTAAAAATGTATACATAGGGTCACACATATTTTACTAATGTTATTTTCCAGTATTGCTCATGGACTGTAGTTAGCTGATTTTTACTTCGGAGAAAGTTATTGATGAATCAGGTTTATGTAATCTCGACTAAATAAGCCATAAATACGAATTTGTCTAGTAGTGCCTGAATAAACTTCCAAAAAAAAAATCGGTGTTTAATTTAGTCTTACAGTCTAAGTTTTAATTCAGAAATCGGGATAAAGAACTTATCAAAAATGTTATTGTTTATGTATAAAAAGTGACGTTAATATTAGTTTGTTTGTGCTAGTTGAGACGAAATATAAATAAAAATTAAATAATATTAGTTCTGCATATTAACGTTGAGAAGTGAAAAACTGACTTTTACAAGAAAATTATTAATATGATAAGATGAAATATCGCACTTTATGTGCAAGAAATCTAGGGAACCTAAAACAAAGTAAAGTAAATCACCATGTCATTGTTTCCTTTGTGAGGAAAAATAACTCGAATAAAGGAAAAGATAAAACCTAAAAATGTAGAACTCCTACCCAAAGGTAATGCAAGTTGAGGAGTGATATAAAATAGAGACTTTTTCAGACTTCTGCACGGAGGCAGATTCTGTTCTTGCAATGAAATTTTATTTTATCTGGATGTAAATACGTTTTATTGCCATCCATGGAATAAAGTACTTAGTTCCACGACGTCGTCGCTTACGCTAGGGCATCACGATGCCATAACAACATACTTCTCGCTATACGGCCCCTAATTTCTTCATCTTATCTTTTGAAGGGAATATCTAATAATGCTCAAATGTTTTAATATACTTAAAAGACAGCTTTTATTCTAGTTATCTAAATGTGCCGTTTTTTGTATGTTCCCAAAAACAAAATTTTATCAGTTTTTGTCCACTTAAAGATAATGCGAATAGGTTGATTTGATTAAAGGGGAGATAAAAATCTCATTTATATCTTTATATCCAAGTTTAACAGCCGTATACACTAAAGAGGTTTAAATTTAGACCAGGTCTAACCTGACGGTTATAGGTTTAAGATGACATGTAACAATAGAACAAATAATTTTTCTAATTGTCGCAGTTATAAAACATGACAATGACATAAGCAAAACATAGCTGGCGAACTGAGAGTTTTAACTACCATGGCAACTAGATCTAGATCATATATTTTTTATCCAATATCAATAACATAAAGTAAAGTTTAAGCTCAAAACATCTGTTATTAGGTATTAATTATTATTATTTTCTCTAAGATATAACATTTTCTTTGAAATATAAAACTATAAAATATTCCTCAATATTCTCAACTTTTTAAGAATTAGTAGCGGAAATGCAAATTTATTGCATATAACAAAAATATACTTGACTGTTCTAAATACTGCCTGTATTTATAGTCTAGTAGTCATTAAATATTAATTAAGATCAAAATTTGTACATGGCCCCCATCTCACTGCGATTACTGATTGGGCCATGACGTATAATAGGCATATAATTTGTAAAACTTTCACTGCATTAATTATATCTTATAAAATATTTTTAGATCTTTTTTTAATTATACCTAAGCATATTTGCATAACGAAATAAAAATGAAGGCATTGAAAAGATTAAACGTTAATTCCACTTGATACATCACATGGTAAATAATATAATCAACATGCTGATTTGTTTATATCGTTTTATATAAATAATCTAGACTGTTTATGTGTTTCCATCATACATGACGCCCCACTGCTGTTTAGCCTTGAAATCATAAATTAAAAATGTTCAAGTTGAATGGCTGACTGGCGATTAAAATAGGTAAATAGTAAAAGTTTACTTTACGCCTGAATAGTGTTTTTCTTCAAAAGGAACTTTAAACTGTCCATATTCAAAACATTTTAGATGTAGTACCTAACTTAGAAGTTTCGGTAAAATAGAATTGTACAAATGGCATTCTAAAAGGAAAATGTGTCTCTTGGTCTCCGGATCAAAATAATAAAATTTATAAAGACAAAAACATGGTTACAAATCAGAAATGTGAAAGGACTAGGATCTTAAGATCAGGCAATGGGGGCGAGTTTTGTAACAGGGATTTCTTTGACAACTAGTGGAATTATTCATCAAAAAATATTTTGCAGAACAGAATGTCCGAAAGAATAATAATATAATATATAAAGAATAATGATGTTTGATGCGAACCTTGAAAAGAAGTTTTGGGCCGAAGCACTTCACACTGCAGTCCACTCACGAAACCGGTCATTAGCTTCTAGATTTGATAAAACTCCATATGAGCTGTGGACAGGCAGAATGCCTGATGTGAAAAATGTTAGAATTTTCGGTAGCACAGTGATGGTACATGTTCGCAAGGAAAAACGATTAAAATGGGACAAAAAGGTTGTTAAGTGTATTTTAGTAGGGTACGATGACGAAGTTAGAGTTTATCAAGTTTATAATGCTGTAACCATAATAGAAAATATCGAAGATAAAGAGAACATCATGGTAAACAGTACTTCAAACACAGACGCAGATAATATTGACCAAACATCAGTCCCAGTGGGAGACCCAGTTGCCAATGAAATAAGTGAGGATGACGTACTCTCTGATAGCTCAGGTTAACTTTGGGGGAATGCTGTAAATAATGAAAGTGATTTGTCTCCTGATGAACAGGCTCCTATTGTGTAGAGAACATCGGAAAAAGCGCGAAGACCAGGGAATTTTGAAAATGGTTTCAGCTGCATGTACCTAGAAAATTACAATGTTAACACTGATCCGGAAACTGTCAAAGAGGCATTATCGCGACCCGATGGTGACCAATGGAAAAGGCCGATGGAAGAAGAGCTGCAATCCTTTGAGGAAAACCAAGTATTGGAGCTGATTGACATTCCTGAAGAACAGACAATTGTGCAGTGCAAGTGGGTTTTCAAAAGAAAAAGTGATTGCTTAGGCTAAATTAGTTGCGAAGGGATTTACTCAACCAGGTAATGAGTTTGATGAAACTTTTTCACTCGTTGTAAGACATTTTACTCTTGGATTATTAATAGCCTTATCTATAAAATTAGATTTAGATATTATGCATCTAGATGTGACTACAGTTTTTTTAAATAGAATTCTAAAAGGAAATGTCTTTATGATGTTGCACGAGAGATTTAAAAATCGAGATAAAATTAAATAAAGCTATTTACGGTCTTAAGCAGTCTGCTAGAGCATCGTATAATAAAGTTGACGTTCATCTTAAGAATTTAGGCAATAAGAAATCTGATCATAAGCCTTGTTTGTATACTATACTAATATCCAAGGATGAGATAGAAACAAATAATTTGAAATATAACCTAGGACAAAATTTTAATATTAAGGTCCTAAGACAAGTTAAGAAATGTCTCGCTATATTAAAAACAATATATAAATCAACTTATAAAACGAACTAATATGTTGGATTGCAAAATTGTAAGTACGCCTATGGAAGTCAATGTAAATCTTATAAAAACGCAGAAGCCATGTAACGCGGAATTACCATATCAGCAGCTGAATAAATCTTTGATGTATCTTAACCAGACCTGATATAGCAACACACTAAACATTGTGATTAAAGTTGCGTAAAGATAATTCGGAATTAGAAGGTTTTGCTGACGGAAACTGGGCTGTAAATTTAAACGATCGAAAATCGCAGGATATTGCTTTAAACTTTGTGGTTTCGTAATATCATGGGAATGTACAAAACAAAAAACTGTAACGTTATCAAGCACTGAGGCTGAATACATGGCGGTCTCAGTAGCTACGAAAGAAGCTATTTACTTAAGAAATGTAATAGCTGAGTTAACAGAAATTGTTAGTTGTGTTACGTTATTCAATGACAAAAAGAGCACAATTAAGTTGTCTGCTAATCCGATGAACCATAATAGCATATAGGCCCACGTCATCATTTTATTCGTGATGCAATTTCTGATAACTTAGTAGAAGTTGAAAGTGTAGAGCCCAAAATGCTGTTTTTGTTGTTACGCCACTGTATATTATTTAGGCGACATTATTTTAACACATTAGCAGAATTGCTTTTTGAACATTTCTTATATAGCTAATAATGTATTTTAACTTCAAAAAGATCAAAATCAATTAATAATAATAATCGTATAATAACTAACCCAGCAAGATAAACTAATATTCTAGAAACAATAATCAAACCGACGAAACTCCTGATAATTCTCTATAAGCAAGATAATTTTACTTGACGTTTACTTTCCGAGTAACCCCAATCAAATTCAATTGAAACAATTGTCCTAAAACCCAAACAACTAATGAAACCCGTCGGATTTGGTCAGGTACTCGGAAAGTAGGGTTAACGAACGCTACACAACGCAAAGTTGTCAGCTTAAGGATTATTCCCCGATTTATCTCTGAGATACGTTAACGGATAATCGAGTATTGTTAAGGATAGTAGTTGGAAAATTTATATTTAATAAAAGAACAATAAAAATTCCACATCTATTTTCAAAAAAAAATCGGTAACTTGATTTTTACTCGGAACTTTTTTCGTAACGGATTCCACTACTCACATAACACAGTTTATATATATATACAACTAAGAAGGAAGGCCGGCGATATCTTGAAATTTAGAATTGAAAATTATTCTTAAATATTTTGTTATATACAGGGTAGTGCGTTTTTATTATTAAACATGTTTTTTTAAGGAATTAACCCTGTATATTATTAATTCTCCGATTTAAATAACAATACTAAACATTTGTATAACCCAATATATGTCAATTGTTTTCAGGTTACTGAGGTTTAAAATGTGTCGCTTTGGCAACTTTGTTAGCCCCTAGGGCCCAAACGGTTTTTATTAATGCAAAAGTGTTGCACTTTTCTATCTTAGTTTTCAATTACCTATATCTTGAATCTAGGGGTCTAACTGGAAACTAATGTTGCCATAGTAATACAATAACTCGAAAATAACTGAATTTTGATGCATAGTGGGTTATACAAAAAAATATTAAATTTTTTTATTAAATTCAGAAAATTAATTAATACTCAAGGTGTATTCATTAAAAAATATATATTTGTTTGACTAATAATAAAAGGGTCATTATTTCCAAAGTGGATATTTGCAGGCAAAAAAGTTTTAGTTTTAAATATTTTACATTTTTTACTTTACTTACTTTTTGTACTCGTACGTGTTCCAAGAATCTAATGAAAATAGTGGTCACGAATTAATATCATTACTTTTGGAAAAAATGCCAGTTTTAAAAAGCAGTAAGTACGGAGGTGAGAAATATCCATCTTATATATTATAAAAGATTTTATTACTTCTTTGGTGAAATTCTTACATAAAAAAAACTGATTATATGTTAGTTTTTTATGATAAAAAAATCTAAAATAAAAAAAAAAACATTAAAACGAAAATAAACAAATAAAAGTTCTTGGAAAAGCTTAGCGTAAATTAATTACGGCAGGAACAACAAAAAAGTGTTGGCTCCTTATGTGAGGTTTTTCTAGAACAGACACTATGTCATCATTTGAAATCAGCCCGATATCATCGACGTTTGGAAAAATAAACAAAAATTTCCTTTGGACGATTTACGAAAGTATTTGACAGAGTATTCACTCTCATTTTCTACGGATATAATGACCGCTACATAATGGTAACATTTATTTTTTTCCTGGAATCTTCACCACTACATAGTCCTCTGCATTTAAATTTAAAGGACGTCTGACAAACGCTGAAAGAGGCAGCTCATGTTCCGAACTAGTTTTCACTAGGGCTGTAAACATCGTCATAACTGATTTTTTTATTTATATCTAAATGGTTAAAGTTAAGGTGGCTAAAAGTGATCAGTTTGAAAGATTTGTAAAAAACATTATAAGAATAGCCAGTACCTATTGTAAATCAGGTAAAGTTAAATAAAGGATACTTGTTTGGTTAGAAATATTTGCTACGTCACTGAACTCGCTGCTCATATTTTCATCACTGTTGTTCGCATCTTCAACGTGGGAGCAGCCGAGGGTACGGTCTGGAGCGTCCTGAGGGGTAGGGGGCTTGACGTCTTCTGCGTCATACCGTACAGACCCCAAGTCATAATGCTTGCACACTTCTTCTACGTTACAATCAATGCAGGTTAATTTTCTAAAACGTATTTCATTAGGTTGTGTTTTAGAGCATAAAACCTATTGTATTTTCATTGTCCCTTTAAAAGCTTCTAATGGTTTAGGTAGTTTCATATCAAAATTGCATATTTCTTCTTTGTCTATTGCCAAAGTTTTGGTTCCTTTTAAAGTTTGTGATTTCTCTAGTAATGTCTAGTAGTTAGGTATATCCTCTCCTCTAGCCACAATATTATCAGCGGTTCCCTTCACACATCCTCCTTTTTCATCTGGCGCTCCCTTGCCGTGGTGGCTCTCAAAATCGTGCCATCTAACGGAATTTGTACCTAGTAATTTGGCCAGCAATGTCAAGAGGAAAAACATTTTCTTGTTTTTATATTGGGTACTTGGTCCATCACTCAAAAAGTGGACTTCATTTAAGAGTGGGAGTTTTTGTTTTATATCATGGATAATGACTTGGAGAGACTCAAACTTCTGTCCTTTGCTGTGTTTTTGGTATGTTACAACGGTATATAATATTTGTGTTTTGCGAAATGGGATGGATCATTTTGCCTTGTGTATCAAAACATCATGGTTTGACAGGTTTTTTTTTAATTTCATGAATTTTTTCGTACTGATGTAGCATGCTAAAATGATGGGTTTAAAAAAAAATGGTAAACTCCTTTGAAAATCTAGTACCAATTCTTCTTTTTTACAATAAATAGTTTCCTTAACTTTTTTAACGCAAATCTTTTCTTGACCTTTTATAAATAGTTTCTACTTTTTTGACACCCATTTTTCATATTTTACATGCTCACTAGGATTATACTCTGAAAATTCAACTTTTTTAGACTTACATTCAGGACATTCTCTTTTAAAACAGGTATCTTTTGGTTTACCTTCCGCGGAGCATGTATTACTTTTTATAATTTCGTTGCTGTTGCTTTGTCTAATGATTTTGTAAAATTTTAATTTTGAAATAACAAACTGAAAATTGACATGAATTTCACACAAACATGTATCTCGATCTTTTACATTTAATGGAACAACCCAAAAAGTTCAGCAAAATTTTGTATGTAAATCTTTTATAGCGTAATTTAGATATCGCTTCTGTTTCTTAATTTTTTAATTGTTACAGTTTCTTGTATGTAAATCTTTTATAGCGTAATTTAGATATCGCTTCTGTTTCTTAATTTTTTTAAATGTTACAGTTTCTTTTTTTCCAGGACACATTCGGCTGGAATCATCACTTTCATAAAAGTTTTTGATTTTTTGTGAAACTTCTGTCCATACAACAGTATAATAGGCACTTAGGTACCAAATTCTTAAGTCTTTCCTGAAATCGATATTTCTTTATAACTTTTCCTGAAACAGTCTCTATTAGTTTTCTTCTAGATTCTCTGTTATTTTTGACCAATATATTTTCTTCAATTTGAGTGGACAAAACTGCTCCAAAAAGTAAATCTTGTTTAACTTCAGTGGTAACTGTTTGACCGTCAAGCATTCTCTCAACATTGGAGTTGGGAGAATTTTTGTCTGAATCTCGATTTTTTTGAAGCCTTTTCTTGTACTTTTCTTTCTTAGCCCTTTCTTTTTTCAGTTCTTTCTCTAACTTTTGAGTTTTTAATTTCTACTTTCTGTTATTTCTTGACCTCCTTTTACCAACTCTGGATCTCCCCGAGAACAAAGGAGTATCAAAAATATTAGTATCCTGTTTAGGGGTATGCACATTAATTTCTTGCGGTGAAAGGGGACAATTTGTTGTCTCCTTGTTCCTGTACGGGTCCCCGCATTTGACGTTTTTTGTCATAACATTTTTTACTTCTAGTTCTCCAGTCTTTTCTTAACTTCCTTTGCACTCGAGGAGTAAGCTCATTATTTATGGATTTTATCTTGCCCTGTTCTTTTCTTCTTTTGTATCTTTCTCTCTCCAATCTTTTGGTCTCTTCATATCTTTCTGGATTATTTTTTAGTGCCTCCATATACTTTCTTACTCGTAATTTTACCTTTTCTCTTATCTCTTGCTCCTTTTTGCCATTATTGCTTTTTGTCCGCTTAGTCATATTTCTCTAAAGAGAATAAAACAAATGAAAACCTCACTTCCGTACCACAAGTATCACCTCCGTGACAATAATTTTGTGACAGAAGTGAGGTTACGGTAGTGAGAATTTTTATAGTCTTTCACATATATTGCGTTCATTTCAAATATTTTCTTTATTATACATTTAAAAATAAAATGTCTATTCAAAATTACATTAAAAGCATTACAGAAAAAAAAATTATTTGAAAAAGAAAACCGTAAAATCACTGTTACGAAAGTGAAAAAGTTGAACTTACCACATTCAAAAACCGTCACTTAAACCACGAATATCTATTTTCAAAACCCTAATATACACACCTTTCTCAGGCGACAGAAGGACACTAATCTTGCGGTCCGGTCTCGCAGTAAATCAACTTACAACTCAAAATACAATTGACGAAAAGGTTAAATTAAATTTTTTGCAAGATTTTGAGTTATTTAAGATTAAGCAACAATTTATTTTTCAATAAACTGTGATTAAGTCCGAAAAAATGGGTTTGTATATTGTAACCCCTACCTGGGCGCGCGTTACGAACGTGAGAAATGTCACTTTGCAGTCTAAAAAAATGTGTTATAAAATTAAAAACATAAGATTTTAGATCTGGTCCACTAAAAACTTGTAAGCCTCTACGATTTAAAACGTTTTTTCTTTAATTTCACAAAAACATGTGAGCAAAATCTCCGAGGACTCAAATATATCTTTTTAGAAATAATGACCCAAAAACGGACCACCATATATATACCAAAAGGTTTAAGAATTATTATTTTTTTCCTAATATTAAATTTTTCTAAAAAACTTTTTTCGTAACTCATCTATATTTCAAGATATCGTTGTAAAGACGATAAACATAGTCATTTGGTATTAACTTTTTATACATTTTATAATTAATAATATGTGTCTTTTGATAAAGAAAAAATTTCATTACGAGAAGATTCTCTTAAAAAACTTCGCCTAATTTTGTATCCGAACACAATTTCCTTTATAGCAAAACTTTGGTGTTATTACAATGTATACAATATCTATAAAGTTATTGCCAAATAAATATATGTATAAATAAACTGTGTTATTTGTTTGTTCCCGTAAAGTTCAGTTCACCGATTTTTAAAATTTATTTTTCTTTATATTCATTCTGTAGACACTTCCTACCATTTTCTCAGCCAAAAATCACTGTTCTCTTAAACAGTTATTTTGCGCATTCGCAAATAAGAATTTATGATAATACTTCTGTTCTTTTTACATAATTAGCAATCATTCAAATTAAAACAAATAATCTAAATCCTTTAAAATAAATACAATACAAACTACCATATTTAGAACCTACATCTAATTTATATAAACTTATAGGATATCTAGACATAAATTTGCTTTATAAATTAAAAGTTTTTATATCATTTCATTCTATAAATCATAAAATAAAACACACAAATATCACATTATATAAGACAAATACAATACACCATCACAATGCTAGACAAACAGGCGATTTACAAACATTATTAATAAAAAGTAATTTTGGAAAATAGTCAATTCTGTATACTGACATTATTATCTATAACCACAAAATTGCTTTGTATTTAAAAAATATAGTTAATCAGATTCGCAGTGATCTCTAAAGTAAGGAATTAAAGCTGAGCCGAACCGGTCCAGTTGCGATTACACCTAATTAATTAGATTTCGTGCTTTTTTTTTGTAATGTTTATCTTGAACTACCTTTTTACGGATGCAAAAAATGTTTTAACAAAAATTGAAAGTCTAGATAAGCTTTCCATGAAATATAAATGTGCCGGCTTCCCATTGTCCGCCCTTGCCCCCAGCATTTTACAGAGGCATAAAACGAAGTCAGTGCATTTTCACAGCACAATCATTTAATTTGCAATGCACCGTTATTATATAATACATTAGGCATTCTCGATGTGTTGAAATAATTTTTGAACCATTTTATTATATAAAAATCAATATTAATATTTTTATACATCTTTTAATCTTATTTATTTATAATTTTTATTAAAAATATATTTTTATCTATCTTTACAATTGCGTTCATTAGGTGTTCAGAATTGGCATGAAATATAGATTACAACTTTACAAAATTTGAGCAGGATACGTCAAATTGATTCTACTTTTGGTTCCATATCCGTTTGGAGCGCCTCTCAAATCACTTTTGGCATTTTTTAGCCTCGGTAAATGAGTAGTTTAAAAAAGCAAGAATCGTAATTATTTATGATAACTCAATAGCATCAAAGGATAACAAAATTAACGCCCGGGAAAACACAAAGGAGAATTGATCAAGGATGAACCATTGCAGACAGGCGAGAGAAATGCTACCGAACCAATGCGGATCTAAGGCTACTTGGTTTATATCAAGGAGTCGACAGATTGGAAACCTAATTTGCATTTCGCGGGCAGCCGTTTCTGTTCTAATTGTGTGGCAGAGGAGGAGGATCACTATTATCTTGTATGCAACAAGCTGGAAAATCTTCGACGTCGAGTCCCTCTCTAAGCATAAATGACAAAACCTCGACAAGATGTTCTCTTTCATTAGAAGCACAGCCAGCCTTCGTAGGAAAGTGAAGTAATGTGGATGAAACCGGGGATAAGAATAAATTTGCTTCCTATTACTACTACTACTATTACTATTACCACTAATACCCTAATAAAAGAAGCACAAAAATAACAAACTAGTAATCAAAACAAGAAAAAGAAATTGACGACAACTGGCAATGAACTCACAAAACACTAAGAGGTATTGAAAACTGCAAACCAGTAAAAAACGTTTCCCCAGTTGGACTGTAAAGAGTGTTAAAGTTCGAGTTACGAGTATTGGGATCTCGGGAACCGTGAGAGATGCAAGGTGGGTTAAATGAGGGAAAAGTTGTACATTTAAAGACTTATTATTATATCGTCGAGAAATTAATAAACACTCGAGTACTAATTGTGCTACAAGGTATGGAACCTAAGACAGCAACTTAGGCGCTCCATGGAGATAAGTTTCAGTATGAAGCTGGGTACGGCTGTTTTCCCTACTTTATCATATCATATTTCACTTGAAAGTTTTAAGTAATTATGTTGTCATGTATATTAAATTTTATAAACAAACTATTAATTTCATTATACTATAAATAGAAGTACTTTACAATATGTATTCAGTTACAGTTATCAGCATTTGCCTGTAATAAACAAAACTGCAAGTATTTTGAGTAACTTTAACTCAAACAATATTTGCTTCCATAAAAGTGTGACCGCTGGAGGCAAAAACGTTATTGGCACACTCGGTAGGATTTTTTTTTGGTAGCTACCTAGCCAAGAAACATAGTGCCGTTTCCGCGTCGAATAGTATTTTTCTTGTCAAGCGGCTAAATCCTCTCTTAGCTTCAGGGAACGTAGATGCCTAAGAAATCAAACAATTTTTCGAGAACGTATATCACTATTCACATTTTTAGAGTTCCATTTTTTTTGTAGAAAAGTAGCACAGTCAGAAGCAAAGGCGAAATTGATGGTCTAAAAAACGATTTCAATAAAACTCAGGTTGTTTGAGGAGAACTTAATAATGATTAAGATATCAAAATATGGAACTCAAGCAAAGGACAAAGATGAAAGTGTGATTAAAGACCAAGGCGAACTAATATTTCAAGTTAGAAAGATTTCCTCTATAAAGGAAGATAATGATGAAATAAGATAAGTTTTTGAACGAAAAATCGCTGCACGAAGAGACTACAATAATTATAGGCCAATAAGTTTTTTGTCAAGTATATCAAGGATATTTAACTAAGTATAAAGGACAAATTAATTGATTTACTTGATAAACATACCTTACTATCCGAGGCACTACACGGTTTTGTAAGACTGAAAGGTACTGAAACAGCGCTTTTTTCATAACAAGATTGTTCATGCAATTGATAAAAAGTGCATCATGGGGCTGTTTGTAGATTTTTTGGAGACTTCAATATGGTAGACCATCAGATTTTGTTGTCAAAGTTGGCAAAATATGGTGTTAACCTCGAACAATCATTGTTTCAATTACTTACCTCTTATGTAATCTTGAAGAGCACTTTCAATATGTAAAAATTATTAACAAGAATAGTACATTTAAACTTATAACTCTCGAAACTTATATCCTTGTCAGTTAAGAACAATATAATCTTAAATAATACGAAAACAAATATTCTTTGTTTTACCCATTCAAGTGAGTATACTGGCGACGATAGATTGACATTATTTGAAAACTCACCTGATACCCTGGCGCCTATAAGTGAAACCAGGATGTTAGGTGTGGTTTTTCACGACATGCTTACATGGATTGCTCACGTTATGGCGTTATGTAGCATGCTTCGAAGAGCCTGTTAGGCATTAAACAATCTTAGGAATCACTGTGGTCAAGACTGTTGTATGTTGACGTGCCATGCAAATTTTCACTGAAAAAATACGCGTTATGGAGAATAGATCATATTACACATAGACAGTGTAAGCCACTACTCAAGATTTTAAAAGTTTTGACATTTTTTGACATATATATTCTGGAAATATGTCTACATGCTTTTTCAATGAAACAGAGCATCCCACAAACTTGATACGCTTGCGAAAGAATTATTGTTGCCGGAAAGTCATCGTACCACTTTGTTTCAAAAAGGCACCTTGTATGCTGCTTGTACATTTTTTAATGCCCTTGACGCCAATATTCATAGATCCCCTAGTGTTGTTATTTTCAAAAATAAAGTCAGGAAAATGCTTTTGGGAAAAAAATGTTACTCCCTCCAGGATTTTTTTATGACTTAGAATTATATGTTTTTACTTTTTTTTTCTTACATCTGACTTTTCCTCCGGTTATTGTACACTGTATATTTATTGTATATTGCGCTTTTCAGTTGAAGAAATAAAAATGATTGTTATTATTATTATTATTTTTATATAAAATATAAAAACTCTACAACTATTTTTTACAAACACGTCCACTATATTTGTTTAACAACATGTTTCACTACAAAATATTCCTTTACTCATTACTGCATACTGCACCTGACTCTATCATTTGTTAATTTGGTTCGGAATATTAAACTCATAAATTCTAACGTTTGTTTCTTACGTGCACTTAAACAACCAACTACTAAACATACTAAAATTATAATTCTGCACAAAATATATCTAAAGAGGAATGGCAAATTACGTATATTTTTCAAGATGTCATGTTGCTTTTAGTTAATATATTAGACAAGGAAGTTCACAAATATATGAATATTTTCGATGTCAGGATGTCAATATTATGAAACATAATACACACACTAAAATGGCTTTTATTTTCCATCTCTGCTGTAACGTGATATTACTACTAGCTTTTCAAGACGGTATTTTTTGAGCTGCTGTATCAGGTGTAAAACGAAAACTTTTTTCACGGCTGAGGAAAATAAAAAAATCATGGTTCTCATGATTACACTGTATTAAAGTAAAACGAGTTTAGAACACTCTATAACATCTCATATCCCAAATTTACATTTATGATAGGCGCAGCGAATATCATAAAAAAAGAAAAATCATCAGTTACTACCCAACGATGATTCCCTATTATTCTCCTATAGAGGATTTAGATTAATTTATTTTCTAACGAAACAATATTTCACTTTTGTTGTGAATTTATTATTTCGGTTTTGTTTATTATTATTTTGTTATTTTGGAATGTTCCATTTAAAAAAGAGAAGTTGACACCTTTTAGCGCACCCCGTATATTATTTAACGTCAAAAAGTGTAAAAAAAAATAAATGAAATATAACGGGTCTCAACGTTTTCCACAAAATTTTTTCTGAAAAATCGAATTTTTCAGACTTTATCATCACCCTGTAAAATGCTGTAATCACCTATTTCTTATAGATTTGCGGTCAGAAACCATTTAGACAAGCTGAACCAAATGTTGAAGCTTCCCTCTCTAGTTGCTTGCCAACACCACAGAGTTATAAAGAGAAAGAGGCAGCTAGTGCTATTCAACTTATAAGAATTATTTTCGACCCATATAGAGAGGATACGTAAAACGATGTACAGGAAAATACACGCGGCATAGGGGAAAATACACAAATAATGCTAAGCGTTCCAATCGGGTGCATAGAAAAAGGGTTAATTAAAGAAAATAATATCTAAACTTAGTTTGGTTATTTGGGTCGACATATTCGAAATTTTGATATTATTAAATTATGAATAGTTAAATGCGTTTTACTCATACTTATAATATGAAAGAACTGATATATTACTGATATAAACTGATATATCGTGGCTGGAAAAATAATACAAATAGTAAAAAATTGAATAAAGGTATTTTCTCGGTTTATTTTTAAACTGTGAAATATATTTTTAGAAATATTTATAATCAACAGCAAAAGTTATGGTACGAGCGGGAATCGAATCCGCACCTGTAGATCACTAGCTCCATCGCTCTAACCAATTGCGCTATCGTACCATATATATATATATATATATATATATATATATATATATATATATATATATATATATATATTTACCAAAAACACAGAATTCTTGAACCAGTGTGTTTATATATTGTGGGGTTATTTTCTTGGGTATATGGTCCAAATAGACAATTACGAGTTTATTACATAGACTTTATATTATCTGCAAGACATTTCGGTGGTGGGTACGGCCTTTTTCAACTGCGTTAAGCTAAAATTACATACAAACCAATATAAAAAAAAATAAAAACAGTCATAACTTACCATAGACAAAAAGTCAAACATTACAATATGACACATAACATATAGAGAAAAAATAGAACAAAATCGTCACTACATTTGAACACATACAGGTTAAACAAAATAATTTACATATACAAAACAGTAAACGTATACGTTTACTGTTTTGTATATCATATTTATTTTTACGTTGCCATCCAGATAAAATCACAATATTTGACAATCATTTCGATATTCAAAGCAGGTAAAGGAATTTTATATTTAATATAAATATATCCTTTTGGTACTCTCAAGTCATGGATTCACGGCGTCGACGTCGGCTTGCGTTTCTACTTTCGGTATTCAGTTCCAGTGTTGCCGAATCAAGTTAATGATTTTTCTTAAGTTTCATGGTGAATTTGAATTTGCCGCTTCCTTTCACGAGTCACTTTACTGACTATTTCCGTGCTCGACCTTCTTGGTTGGCCAACGGACTTCATCCCTTGGTATCGTCATTCCGGTTGGTAGTCGAGGTACTTACAACACCTCCATGTGTTGATCCGAAGAAAAATCGGGAATCATCCCGAATATACCCAGTGGTGGTATTTTGAATTTTTGTTTCTTCGCATGGATTAACTATCTGCTTTATCTGAGAGCCAAAGTAAAGTTTGTGTTTTGGAGAAAACCTGGATTTTTATCCAGCAATCTTTGGCCATGTCGGAATCAAACGTTTTGGAGTTTTTTTTGTATAGTAACTTTGGGATTTAGTTAAGAATCCACATGGAAGTCGACTCCTAAGTTTTGGCATACCGTACCGTACCATGAGTTATGAATTATGGTCTTAAAAGAAACGTAATCTGTTTGTCCCGCCTAGACTTCTTTATTTGATCCAGTTCTGTTCGAAGGCTGTTAGTTCCAGACACTGTAACTGTTCCTGTGATTTTGAAGTGATCCTCTTTTGATGTTTTGATGCGGCCCTTGAAGTCCTGACATCCCTGGAAGGATTTATAAAGGCCAGATACAATTATTTTATTAATTATCCATTTTTATTTATTTTTTTTTACTACAAGCATTATTTAATATTATACATTTTTAACTTTCATTTATGTAACAATAATTAAAGGTGTTAAAATTATTAATGAGTTATGTGAACTATAGTCGACTATGGGGTTATTTAATTTTCTTTATGAAAATCTTGGCATATTAAATTCCTTTTTTTTTTATTTAGAATTATCTTATTTAAATTGTACATTTGCCATATAATATATTGTGTCGTCGTAAGTATAGGAAATTTACCTCATATTTTCATTTATCCTGCCCACACTCACTTAATTTTTATTTCAGTTTTTTTTTTTGCTATAGGAACTAGCTTAGGCTAAAGTTTATTTATTTTGGTTTCGCGGTTTTCCTTTATTTAATATATAAAAAAACAGCGTGGCGCCCTTTTAGTAGTCTATTTGGATTATGTAATGTATTTTTTTTTAGATTTACTTTTGATTTTGAAAGAACACACAGAAATTTAATAATTAAATTCTAATATCTAACATCAAAGTTAATTAAATAAAATTATTTTTCATTTGCCCCCGAATCCATAGTGCTCTCCAGATGAAAAGCTGCCGTTAGGTGAGCGTAAAAAACAAGGGGTATGATACGCTACACCACGGCAAATATTTATCTAAAGAATTTGGTTTTTTTGTTGGTCATTTATTGCTAGGCATAATTTGACTATATATGTTACATTATAATAATATTATGATATATTTCGGGCTTATTATTTATTGCGTTTGGATTTTTCTTTACGTAAATCATCTAAAAAAATTCACGTTTCTTATTGTGATCTGTTTTTAAAATTTGGGTATTATTGAAATCGAAAGTATGATTTTTCTCATTTTCGTGTTTTTTTAGGGCGGTGGTATTTTTATGATCATATTTGTGCCCATTTAGTGTATTATGTAGGTACTGGCTTGTTTGTCCTACGTATACAGAAGGGCATTCTTTGCAAGGTACTTGATAGACTACGTGTGTTTCTTTGTTTTTTGGAATTTCACTTTTTAAAATTTTCCATTCTATTTATAAAAATCGGGTTTATCATTTTAAAGGGATAGGAGTTAAGTTGGAGTACTTGCTTAGCTTTTTTTATGGAAGATTCCCGGTATTCGGGGCTACTCAATTTAATGGCTCGATCAGCAAGTCCTATTATGACAGCTTTTTTTTGGGAAATATGATGCTGTGAATTATAATTTAGGTACCGTCCCGACCATGTTGGTTTTATGTACCACTCAGTCTTTATTGTGTTGCTGCAATTGTGCAAGGTCATATCCAGGAAATTAATTTTATTGTTAGTTTCGATTTCTATGGTAAATTTTAGCTTTTCGTGGTAGTTGTTCCAATACGTATTTTTCACGATTTTGTGGAATGCAAGTTATACAATCATCCACGTATCTGTAAAAAAATGGTAAACGAAAATCTAATGTTGATATAATGCTGCATTCTAGATCTTCCAGTACAAGCTGGGCTATTATGCTAGAAATCGAGGCACCCATTGCACAACCATCAACCTGTTTGTAATAACAGTTTTTATATTTAAAATAAGTTGAAGTAAGAGTTAGTTCAACAGGTTCTAAGAAATCCTTTAAGGGAATATCGGTATGTTATTTTATTAGTTTTTCCCATTTTTTGTGATTACATTTAAAGCGACATTAATTGGAATGTTTGTGTTGAGTGACACAACATCTAGTGAAATTAATCTATGATTGTCCGGGATATGAATGTTACTGATTTTTTCTTTAAAACTCCACGAGTCTTTTATATAATACTCATTTTTGTGTGCAACATTTGACAGAATATTTTTAAAAAACTAGACAAATTATTAAATGGTGATTGTATACAAGAAACAATCGGTCTTAATGGTATACCAGGTTTATGTAACTTGGGAAGACCATAAATTCGAGGTGGAAGAGAATTTTGAATTAATAAGTTTTTGGTCGTATTTGGAGATATAAAGTTTTTGTTTTCCCATTTTTTTATTAGTTGATTATTATTTTTTGGTATATGTTGGTAGGGTCTGAGGCTAGTATTTTATAAGTATTATTATCATTAACGAGTGTATTCATTTTACTGTCATAGTCCGCTTCAGTCATAATGACAGTTTTGCTAGATTTATCTAGTTGAAGAATTTTTATTTCTGGATGTTCTTTTAAAAATTGTTTTGTCTTTCGTAATTTGGATTTTAAATTAAATTTTGTATTTGTATTTGTATAGGAAACCCTTGTTTTTTTCTGTTTAAAATTAGTCAAAATATTGCAACACGAGGCTCTTATTTCATCTTTCGTGTCGGAATTTGTATTGCTAATACCTATCTCTATATTGGCTATTATATCAGGTATAGGGGCCTCACTTACATTGTTTATTTGTACTGCGAATTTTGGAACTAGACTAAGGATATCTGAGACATAACTAGGAAGTTCGACATTGGTTAAGTTTTCGATCCAATTTTCATTTGATTGAGAAACATTTTGATTGTAATTTTTTTGTTCCGAAATAAGTGAATTTATTTTTTTTTAAATTATTACGTTTGGCATTTAAAAAACATTTCTCATATTTTTTCTGTTCTTTGCTTACAAATAATTGAGTCAACTCTTCAGGTAAAAGACCATTAAATTTATCAATAATCATTCTTAAATTGCTATCTAACTCTTTAATTTTATAGATAGTGTCACTAACCAATATGTTCAATGTATCGAGATAAAATTTCTTTAAAATACGTAGGAATTTTTGTCCCTGGTTTACAGATTCAAAAATTAAATTACTGGTATTTTTACGTAAAAAATGTGGTATAATATATTCTGCTTTACATCTTAAAAGAAAGTTTCTACGGTTTTTTTGATTTGCAAGTTTAATGTTATTGCTGGAGTATTTTTTCATTTCAGAAACGACTTTTTCTCCATAGTTGTTAATAATGTTGTTGTAGTTAAGCATTATTTCACCCATGCTATATATTGTTACCAAAAACACAGAATTCTTGAACCAGTGTGTTTATATATTGTGGGGTTATTTTCTTGGGAATATGGTTCAAATAGACAATTACCAGCGGCGGCTCGTCAGATGAGGCAACTGAGGCGCCGCCTCACTCGTCAAAATTAATTCTTTCCAAGTTGATACATTATTCTCTAAAAATTGTCTCAAATACTATCAAAATTTTATCAAATATGCGTAAATCATAAATAAACACTTTACTTTACTAACCAACAGTACAATGTCCAATAACTGCAGTATCATTTTTTTTTATTCGACTTTACCTACGCGGGGCGATGCGAATTGCGCCTCGGACACTTGAATGGTATTTGGATTTTTAATAAGTGTGAGAAAGAGGGAAAAGGGTCGTGTTGCATATGTAGATTCATTCCATCTCTTTTTATTGCATTTGAGGCGTTGAAAACTTCGCTTAATGATTGATACGCTGCCATTTAATGTTAGCACAGATTGAATATAAATGGAAATAATTATTATTTATCGGTAAATGACAATCGCGCATCCGGCTGCCAAATACAAGCCGTTTTTGTTTTTGTTGATATTTGCGTGGGCGTGTGGGGTATTCGTATTTGACTGTTACCGGTAACGGTTTGAGATTGAGCGGGAAGTGGGTGGATATTGAGATTATTCGGCAATAATTTGGTGTTTGTTTTATAGTATTATTTCATGAATGTCGCGCGTTTAGTCTGTGTCGAGTGTTACTCTATCTAAAGTATTTTTGACGTTGCGTTAGTTTAATTATTGAGTAGATAGACTGATAGAGTAGTTTATATGAATTAGTGACTAAAATTTAAAATAAAGGAAACGTGTGAACTATGAATCCAGTCCACGATATCGTTATGTCACTATTGACAACGGCATTTTCCAGGCGTCCCGAGGATGAGAAAAAGAAATTCTTCGCGGAGATAGACCCATGCCGAAGATAAGTACCTTAAGTAGTGATAAAAAAGACGGTCGACAATATAAACGATCATTTCAAACGTCATGGTATCAAACACACACTTGGATTTGTGGAAGTGTTTTTAAGCAGCGTTTATATTGTTGGCCTTGCTTAATACTGGGAAAAACAAAAACAGTATGGACTTCTGATGGATACGTTGATTTTAAAAATTTTTCTAGAGCAGTTAAAATGCATGAAGGGACTAAAGACCATATTCAAAATACCTTAGGTTTTGTTCGTTTGTCTCAAAATATGACTACAATTAAAGATACACTAATCGAAAATGCTCGTTTATCTAAATTATCGTACAATAAAGATGTTAGGAAAAACCGCTTGCTTTTGACATACCTTATAGATACGACTATATTACTGGGAAAACAAGAACTGGCTTTTAGGGGGCGTGACGAATCCGAATCTTCTTTTAACAGAGGGAATTTTAAGGAAGTTTTTAATTGTTTAATTAAACGTAACACCGAACTTGTAAAGCATTTAGAAGAGAAATGTGTATTTACGGAACAATCCAAAATTATTCAAAATGAATTAATATTTTGTATTGACGAACATATGAGAGACTTTATTAAACAAGAAATATCGGAGGCTACATTTTTCTCATTAATTCTAGATGATAAGACGGATATAGTTGCAAAAGCCCAATGTTGTGTAACTGTTAGGTATGTAAATAAATTAGCCGAAATAAAAGAACGTTTTTTAGGCTTTTGATATAAGTGAGTTATGGCCGGAGAATTGAGCGGTCTACAAACACGAATAAGATCAGATGCCCCACAAGCAATGTACACTCATTGTGCTGCTCATCGTCTCAATTTAATTTTACAACAGGGTTCAAATTATATTAAGGAAAGCAGAATCTTTTTCGAAACTTTGAAAAGTTTGCCTGCTTTTTTCCATAAATCGTACAAACGCACATCTATATTGGACAAAATAATAAAAAAACGAGTTCCTCAAGCAAGTGATACAAGGTGCTATTCTCGATCAAAAATTCTAATTTTTGTTGCAAATAATTGGGAAGGACTAACTTTAGTTTTTCAGGACATGATTGAAAATCCAGAATTAGACTCAGATACTATACACATGGTCAAGGGGTATCTAAAAGACCTTTCCGATTTTGAATTTGCTTTTTTAACTTTTGCATTTAAAGATTTTTTTGTTACTGACATCCTGTTTCAAGTTTTTCAGTTAAGTAACCTAGAAATTGATTTCTGCATTTCACAATTGAACATTGCCGTCAAACGATTAAATGAGCTGCGCGCTGAAAATTTCCTTAAATCCATTTTTGAAAAAGCAAAATCACTTACCGGATTGCCATGTAGTAGACAAACCCGTAGCATGAGCGAATCAGATTTAATGGAAAAATATAAAAATCTGTTTTATGAAATTTTAGACTGTATAATTTTTCAAATTAACATCAGGTTTGAAGATTTACACAAATTGGAATTTGTGAAACTTCTTAATACATCAAAATACAAAGACATACACAGAATTCCCTATTAGTCTATTAAATTCGTTAGAAAAAACGTATCCAAAAATGTTTGACAAAGACCGCCTCAAAAATGAGCTAAGCATAATTTACCGAGATGAACAATTTTATAAAGTCAATATTCAAGAACTCCTTAAACAAATTAATAGTTTAGAATTAATTTCAGTATTTTGTGAAGTATATCGACTTGCGTCATTAATTTTGACAATCCCCTTAACAAGTGTACAGGCCGAAAGAGATTTTGGTGCTTAAAGCGAATAAAGACCTACTTACGAAATAGTATATCTCAAGATAGGCTCTCAGCCCTGTCGATCATGGCAATAGAAAGAGTTATTAGTTAAACTTTCTGAATGTAATGGTGACTTATGACAAAATCATTGAGAAATTTGCTTCTTTAAAAGACAGGCGCATTAATTTAATTTACAAAAAGTGACTTAACTGCACCATCCACATACCTATTTGCCTAAACAGTTTTGGTTTTTTATAAAAAAATTACTGTTAACGCCATATTAGATTATTACAGGTTTATTACACTTTAAACTCGATTCTGACTATTTTGATTAAGTATTTTAAATATTTTTTATAAAAAAATCCAATGATGAAAAATGTGTATATTATATATCTTTGAGAAGAATATATATGTACATATATCTAAGGATAAAACGAACTACATGAAAATTGAGTGAATATTTTAAAGATTATTATTTTATTTTTATATCTATGTAATAATTTTTATTTTAAAAATTACTTAATGAAAAATTTTGCATATATCTTGGTATTGGTATGTAAAAGACAAAAACAAATCATAAAAATGAGTCAATTTGGGCGTGGCAGCCCAAAAATTTTTCGTCTGCGGCGCCATCTACCTATTATAAGTAACAAACCTTTTCTCGCCTCACCAGTTTTAGACACCACGAGCCGCCACTGATAATTACGAGTTTATTACATAGACTTTATATTGCCTGCAGGACGTTTCGGTCGTTGGTACGGCCTTTTTCAACTGCGTTAAGCTAAAATTACATACAAACCAATATAAAAAAAATAGAAACAAACAGTCATAACTTACCATAGACAAATAGTCAAACATTACAATATGACACATAATAGATAAAGAAAAAATAGAACAAAATCGTCACTACATTTGAACACGTACAGGTTAAACAAAATAATTTACATATACAAAACAGTAAACGTATACGTGTACGGGTGACAAAGAGTACTGAAACGAATTAAAAGTTGTTCCTTCTTTCCACGGCAAATATTTATCTTAAGAATTTTGTTGGTCATTTATTGCTAGGCACAATTTGACTATATATGTTACATTAGAATATTATGATATATTTTATTTAAATGAGCTATTTCGGACTTATTATTTATTGCGTTTGGATTTTTCTCAATAAAAATTCCGACACGAAAGATGAAATAAGAGCCTCGTGTTGCAATATTTTGACTAATTTTAAACAGAAAAAAACAAGGGTTTCCTATACAAATACAAAATTTAATTTAAAATCCAAATTACGAAAGTCAAAACCATTCTTAAAAGAACGTCCAGAAATAAAAATTCCTCAACCAGATAAATCTAGCAAAACTGTCATTATGAATGAAGCGGAATATGACAGTAAAATGAATACACTCCTTAATGATAATAATACTTACAAAATACTAGCCTCAGACCCTACCAACGTATATCAAAAAAATAATAATCAACTAATAAAAAAATGGGAAAACAAACACGGCAAAAAACTTATTAATTCAAAATTCTCTTCCACCTCGAATTTATGGTCTTCCCAAGTTACATAAACCTGGTATACCATTAAGACCGATTGTTTCTTGTATACAATCACCATTTAATAATTTGTCTAAGTTTTTAAAAAATATTCTGTCAAATGTTGGACACAAAAATGAGTATTATATAAAAGACTCGTGGAGTTTTAAAGAAAAAATCAGGAACATTCATATCCCGGAAAATCATAGATTAATTTCACTAGATGTTGTGTCACTCTACACAAACATTACAATTAATGTCGCTTTAAATGTAATCACAAAATAATGGGGAAAATTAAAAAAATATACCGATATTCCCTTAAAGGATTTCTTAGAAGCTGTTGAACTAACTCTTACATCAACTTATTTTAAATATAAAGACTCTTATTACAAACAGATTGATGGTTGCGCAATGGGTACCTCGTTTTCTAGCATAATAGCCCAGCTTGTACTGGAAGATCTAGAATGCAACATTATACCAACATTAGATTTTCGTTTACCATTTTTTTACAGATACGTGGATGATTGTATAACTTGCATTCCACAAAATCGTCAAAAATACGTATTGGAAAAATTTAACAACTACCACGAAAAGCTAAAATTTACCATAGAAATCGAAACTATAAATAAAATTAATTTCCTGGACATGACCTTGCACAATTGCAGCAACACAATAAAGACTGAGTGGTACACAAAACCAACATGGTCGGGACGGTACCTAAATTATAATTCACAGCATCATATTTCTCAAAAAAAAGCTGTCATAATTGGACTTGCTGATCGAGCCATTAAATTAAGTAGCCCCGAATACCGGGAATCTTCCATAAAAAAAGCTAAGCAAGTACTCCAACTTAACTCCTATCCCTTTAAAATGATAAACCCGATTTTTATAAATAGAATGGAAAATTTTAAAAAGTGAAATTCCAAAAAATAAAGAAACACACGTAGTCTGTCAAGTACCCTGCAAAGAATGCCCTTCTGTATACATAGGACAAACAAGCCAGTACCTACATAATAGACTAAATGGGCACAAATATGATCATAAAAAACCATCGCCCTAAAAAAACACGAAAATGAGACAAATCATACTTTCGATTTCAATAATACCTAAATTTTAAAAACAGAACATCACAATAAGAAACGTGAATTTTTTGAGACGATTTACGTAAAGAAAAATCCAAACGCAAAAAATAATAAGTCCGAAATAGCTCATTTAAATAAAATATATCATAATATTCTAATGTAACATATATAGTCAAATTGTGCCTAGCAATAAATGACCAACAAAAAAACCAAATTCTTAAGATAAATATTTGCCGTGGAAAGAAGGAACAACTTTTAATTCGTTTCAGTACTCTTTGTCACCCGTACACGTATACGTTTACTGTTTTGTATATGTAAATTATTTTGTTTAACCTGTACGTGTTCAAATGTAGTGACGATTTTGTTCTATTTTTTCCCTATATGTTACGTGTCATATTGTAATGTTTGACTATTTGTCTATGGTAAGTTATGACTGTTTATTTCTATTTTTTTTTATATTTTTTTTATATTGGTTTGACAATATATGAAAATAACCCCACTATATATATATATATATATATATATATATATATATATATATATATATATATATATATATATATTTTTTTGTTTTTCTAAAAACCTAAGTTCTATCCAATTTTATCCTCATTTTCTCATTTAACGCAGTTGAAAAAGGCTAATAAGTACCCACCCTTCTATTATATAGGAGTCATTCATTAAAAATAGATATAATCCATTAATTTTAGTTTAAAGAATAGTTTCATTGGGTAAATTATTTAAACATTTTATAGGCACAGAACGGTAGCCCTATTGGTTTCAGTAGCCTGCTGGACTTTATCAGAGTGCCAGACATCAGAGAAATAAATGATTTGACATTTAATCTAGAGAAAAAAAATATGAGAAGATGAATCCACCTACAAAGTTTTTTTTCAAGATAAAGACAGACAATATAAAGTCTAACAAATGTAATAAACTCGTAATTATATCTATTTGAACCATATCATGAAAAGGTTGAACTATATATATATATATATATATATATATATATACATAATCGGTCACCTTTATTTAAAGGTATATTGCTCGCACAACCACTTTTGTTTACACGCACTCCATCTTGAACTTGGATCAGCTTTATTGATGTCAGTCTAGTCGCCAAAATACTTGTATATATATATATATATATATATATATATATATATATATATATATAGGCATTTTAAAAATTTTTTTTTTTTGTTTTTAAAAATTTAACTATAAAGTTCTATCCGATTTGAAACTGAAAAGAGAAATCCTCATTTTCTCATTAATTTGGTGGGCCAAAGTGTGTAATGCGTTGTGTCCTGTATAGTATTTGCCATTTTCCCTTGAAGTTGAGCGGCCCTGTAGATTAGACCAGTAACAATTACCAAACATATTTAGAACTTAATTGTAGTCTTATTCTTTATTAAATTTTTCCTTTTTGACTCATTTTAATATCGTAACTAATAACTGAGGTACAGAGAGTTATATCAGATACTGTTTCTGTAAAAGCTTTCCACATATTGAGTCTGGTTAAAGCAGAACTTATTAATTTTATTGATGTCTGTACCTTTTTTCTTCATAGTAACAATGAAAATGTTTGGAGTGTGACGAGTACGCCAGTTTTGATATGACATGGTGAGAAATGCAAAGGCAATCCAGGAACTTACTGCGTGACGAGTTTATTGAAGCAGTTACATTAAGAGGAGAAAAGCGGAGTCACTGTCGTATAGCTGAGAGATTGAGAGTGCACTACACCACTGTATCGAGAACCATTACCAGATACCGAGATCATTCCAGCCGAAATGGTCCAGGTAGACCTTGCAAGACGATTGCAGCTGATGATCGCTTTTTGAGGGTATCGGCTGAAAGGGATTTATAACAGTAACAACGCTGCAAACCCAACAACAGACTGTACACAGACGAGCAGACAATTTACGATTAATCTGTGATATAACACTCACAATATAATGGAAACTGCCGTGTTTCGAGTTGTTGTAAAAAAAAACTTTTTTTTCTACAGTTAACTGTACAAACCGACTGCAGCGATGACGCCATCTATCGCGAATCTGTTAAAACTAAATGCGTCCATTTCAAATAACTTTTTAATTTGATGGACCTAAAGAAAAAAATGGCCTTCATTTATGTATCATCCTCTAACTTTGTAGTGTATTAATTTATTAGCACTTTTTACCAATACAGGGCAAATAAAAGGGATCAAACCTGAGAAATATATTCATATATATTTTTTAAATTGAAAGTTTTCTGTTTTCAGATGCGACCTATAAAATAAAATCTATTTTTTAAAATTATGAGATAATTCTTTAAAAATATGGTTCAAAAACCTAACAGTGTTTTTTAATTTCCGAGATAAGTCAATAAGGCACAAAATTCCTAAGGAAAAAGAAATAGTCATATACAGTATTTTCGCCTCAACTTGACACTGTATCCTGACTTATCCCTAAATTCAAAAAACTGAGTTAGGTTTAAACCATACAATCAAATTATGGCATAATTTTAAAAATTTGTTTTTATTTTAAAATACGCATCTATAAACAGAAAACGTTCGAATTAAAGAAAAATATATTTATGTCTTTTTCCTAAGTTTCGTCCTTTCAACTGACCCTGTATTAATTAGGCCGTTTTTCCTTTAGGTCCACCAAATGTATCATTGCAAATAGGAAAATATCACCTACTTCATAAAAAAAGTAAATACTTATTTTTCTCGAAATCTCGACTTTTTTATTTGAAAACAATAATTTGATCTCACGATAAAAAATTAGAAGTCTTTTTAATAAATAAAAATGTTATCTGATACAATAAATTCTCTAGGGATAATCAATTTTTAACTTTGAATATAACTCAATACATTATAAAAAAAATATCTTGCCGTGCACCATATGTTTTACTTACCATCCTATATTAACATATCGATTACTATTATTATTTTTAAACCTACATTTTGAAAAATGTTCATTACACATAGATAAAGTTGTTGAACAAAACTAAAATGTATTTACTTACAAATACATACTAACAGAATAAACAAGTGGACTACAAACGGTATAAAATATAAACTATAAAATCCAATATAAACACATAAAAAAGACAAAATAAAGGAATGTTATAAATAAAGTAATTAAGAAAAAAATTGTATAACTTTTCTCTGAATTAATCCTAGCTAAATCTCTTAGGGTTATGAGCTCCCTTAGACTACATTCCCATCTAGTAGGACACTCTATATACTATCATACACAATAGACTTACAGACGTAACTTTAAATAAACAAGAAAATATAACAATATTTATAATAATACACCCTACTGGATGAATTTCAGATTTCCCTCAGGGAAGGAGCTTCCAAATCCAAACCAATGGATGTCTGTCGGAGAGCTATGATGTATTGAGTAGAGTACCCCAAGGCTCTATTTTGGGACTACTGCTGTTCATAATATATATCTCGGGCAAATCTGAAAACATATAACACATACACATATAATAACATATATATGCTAACACATTATTTTTAATATTTTCAGGAAATGCATAAAGCAACGTTTTTGATGTATGTAATTTTCCTATTAACGCAAGAAGAAAGTGAATTTACGATTAACACTTTAGACCATCAAAAAAGTGTCCAATTATTCATTGTAAGAGTTTTTAGGTCACGCTTTATATCCCATTTTAAAAAACCTTCGTAATATATAAAAATAAATTTATTTTGTTTTGTCAAGTTCAATAATCCCAAAAAAATCATTATTATAGCTCCAGCAGACCGCACGACCCACGTATTATGAGCGATATCCCCTAAATGTAATGCATGGATTGCATGGAATTTTGAATGTCAAATAACCACTACATTTAAAAATAATGACTAATAAAAAAAGCTTCTTACATTCTTTGAGGGTAAACAAGTTTCCAGAAGTTCTGGGTTTTGGGCTTGCTGGTATATATAAATGAATATTAAAGGCCAGTGTTAGTAAAATTATTTAGTTGTATACAGTTGTATGCACTGTGTGCAGATGTGTCTATTTCCTGTTATTAACTATTAGGTAATACCGACCTCATAAAACACTTATTTCCTCGGGTAACACTACATTCTATTTGTGGTTCTATTGCTTGTTTAACATTTTTTTCGTCAGAATAATATTCTTTTCTACTGGGTTTGTTGCTTGTTGGCCTAGATACATCAGTTTCTAAATAAAATTTACATGTGTTGTTATGGTTTGATTTGATGCTCCCTACGGCAGGCCTATCAACAAGAATTCATATTGAAAACCTCAAGCCGTCTAAATCAGTATAATTCAAAAGAAGCATTAAGTTTTGATATCCTATATAAATGACAAAGCTAATTCTTGAAAACTTTCTATCTTCTGTATGAAAAACAAGACTAGAAACATGAAAATTCTGTTCTTGACTACTTTGATTTTCAAAATACCTTTTTGTTTTAATACGCTGTTTAATCAAAATGTATTAGTATTTAGGCATTTCTGCTGTATATAAATAGATAGATATTTTATATAAACAAATTTACTCACCAGTACGAAACAAATGAGGTTAACTTTCTGTTGGAAAAGAGATTGTTCTTATACCTCTTTTCGTTCCTGGCATGCCATTATATTCAGAAAAATGTAGATCACATACCCTGTGAGGTTTATATATTTCTTCCAGTGTTTTATTTTCGAGTTTTGTATTTTGTACTTGTTTTATCCATTTTCAAAATTTATTGTTTTTGGAAAAAGTATATATTTTGCTCTAAATCCTTACCCTGGAACGACACATTTACTGAAACATTTTCGGTAACCGTCCTTCTCCATTGTTTTCAGTAACACAGATTACCAAAATTTGTGTCAACAAAATAATAATCACATACGAACAATTCAAATTCAAAAACCACCGTTGGCTGTTGACACTGTCTACGTTTACCATCAAAACTATTCAAAACTGGCCGTTTGGCGTCAAACGTTAACTCGCTTAAAAGCGCTACTAGCAGCGACGGCGTGGATCGTTGCAGAACTAACAAAAATACGTTAAACTGGTTGCATACACAAAACCTTTTCAAGTGTTCCATTTGAAGTTTCTTATATATTTTTTTTTATATATGCGTAGAACACGACTGACTACATTTTACAAATGTTCATATCCACTGGCTGGAGGCTGATTGGAAAAGGCTGCTATATAAAAGAGTGAATGAGCGATACACTAAAGTGCTATTTCATGCACACGACACTATAGGATGGTGGATCGATAATGATGTGGAGTAGAATGTCACTATCAGGGCGCACAGAACTGGTTATTCTTAATGAAAACCTTAATTCTGAGCGGTACATAGCAGATATTCTTGAGAAACATGTTGTACTATATGCACTTTTTATGGGAACAGTGTTTTGTTGATGCACGACAATGCTTGTCTTCACACCGATCGTATAGTAGGGGATTACCTAGCTAAAGTTGGAATAGATTATATTTAATAGCCAGAGAGAAGTCCGGATCTCAGTTTCATAGAACACGTTTGGGGATTATCTCGGCAAACATACAAGAATTCAACCACAGCCATATAACCTAGAGGAATTAGGTCAACGTCTGGTGGAAACATAGAATGGGTTGGATCAGAACGAAATAAGAACTGTTATTTTGAGTATGAATTGAAGATGTCAGGAAATACCCGATACTGATTTTTTACGTTTATTGTTTATTACCTTACTGTCTTTAATTTTTGTGTGAGTTTATTAAAAAAATGTCCATTTGTCGTTATTTCTTTAAGTTCACTATTAAAAAACGTTATTCCTTTAAAAATCTCGAATCTCATTTAATAATTAAGATATTAAATTCAATAAAAAAGTTAATGTCACGAAAGAATAAGACTAAACTTGAGTACTTAATGTATTTGTTAATTGTTACTGGACTAATCTACAGAGCCCCTCAAACTTCTAGGAAAAAACAACATTATCAAAAACACCCCCTTATATTATAGAACACATTTTTTTCTAGACAATTTTAATTCCTCAAATTCTCAAGGAATAAGCATTCAACCTAAAAAGAAGTTTTTTAAAATCGCATCAATACTTACAGAGAAAACCAAACCCCAAAATTGAGTTTTATTTTTAGCTGTTCGTAAATAATGTTGCGCAGTGTATTTTAATATATTTTCAAACTGTGATTGATTCCTCTTCGGTGTCACTTTCGATACCTTCAACAACTTGCAAAAAATCATTGTAAAAATGAAATTAGGATTAAGAGCCTTTGCAGTGTCTCTGGATATAATATATCATTTTTAGTTTTCCCGCCCCTAGGTTGGATCTTTCTAATTACCAAGCGGAATTTGTAAATAGACTGTAAATAGATATTTGGTTGCATCAAATGTCGGTGGTAAACACGCTTCAAATATTTTGCTAAGCCCCTGACAAATATTCATTGTTTTATATTTATAATACCCTAATTCGTTTAGCCCAGTTGATAGATGCTGGTCAATTGGTTTTAACCAGTGCTGTGTAACTCACACACACCACCCAGTTAATTTACCTCTTTCATATAAAACCATTAAATCTACCTAACTCTAAAATGTAATTTTTAAAACATTATTGTAAAAATTATATTATAATTATATACCACACCATTGTAAAAATTATTTAAATAAAAACCGTTAAGTAAGTAAGTAAGTAAGTATTATTGTCATAAAAAGCATCCATTGTTTTTACAAGTTCTGATTTTTTTGCATTGCTTGAAAACAGAATAATTTTCCTTTTATATATATTAGGCAGATGTATCACATCCTGAGATCGCGTGTAAAAATAAAATGCAAGTACTTAGCCCAAATAGATTATATTTTAGTCTAATTATATATGTATTTCTATTTTTAGTTTTACTTCATTTTCTAGGTCGTGTAGTATTTATTTTGGTTTGTGGTGAATAAAACCGCTCATAAGTTTCTGTATTTTGAGTTAGGTGGTATAAAGATTGTATCCATTAATACGTGCATCCATAATGTTAAATTACATAATTCCCACATTGGTCAAAAATATCTGAATACCTAGCTGAAAACTACCAAACCATCTTGTGCAATAGATGTTCCCCGTCGAAATTGACTGTCTGGAGGAAGTTCTGCTACAGGCGGGCATTTCTCATCAAATATACCATAAAAAACGTTGTTCCATTTTTTCAATAAATCATTATCGAATAAAGCCAAGACGTAATAAGCTAGTTCGTTCAATTTATATTTATATCTGCAACTGGTCCACTAGACAAGGATACTAAATGACTCTCTTTGATTTCAAATGGATTGTGTGATAACAACAATATAAAATATGTCAAAACTTTCCTATAACGGGTTTCCTTAAAATTAGTTTTAAATTCTAAAGTGTCACATACTTTTGTACTTTGCATCATTTTTAAAAACTATTTCGCAATTATACAATATGTTAAGCATTTTTCTCTTGTTAAACATCTATCAGATGTAAATGATCGCATTTAAACTTTCTCAATAGTCATGTCTGACCTTACTCCTAACCAACATTTTGTCTTAGATCCTCTTATCCTAAAGTATGTGTTGGTTATTGTTAATTTGTAATTTTGCTGAAATCAGTTTCGACTGTTTTTTTTTTAATCTTTTTCATTTTGTGCTCTCATATTTTTCGACTATTTTGTTTGTAGTTTTGTAGACAATGAATGAATTTTGAAAAAAATGTTTAAATATTTCACGATTTTGAAAATGCATATCTTTGCATATCGGCCATCAATGCACCTCATTAGATGTATTTTTTATGATCTTTAAATTAGTGGTTTTTGAGATACATGGTATTTTATACAAAATACCTAGAAGATGGCCGACGATTTTTTTCAAAGTTCTTCATGGGGGAGTTTTAGTCTGATATTCAGGGTTACAAACACTTTCGAATGGGTCTGGTCCCAGCTTTATGTTAATTTGTTCCTGGTTAACGTTATGAATTTCATAACTGCCCTTAACTATATCTTTCAATTTATTAACATACATTTGAGTTGTTGAAAGAGAATGTGGCTGGAATAAGAAATCACACCTTTGTCTGACATTTATTTGTGCGACCCCAGACTTATTAGAATTCAGCTTTCGGTTTGGTTAATTCTGCTGAAAAATTCAGCTAGCATTAAATTCTTTATACTTTATTAGAACAGTCGGATGAGTTTTTTATGGAAAAATAGTAGAAGCGCTTAATAAAGTATGCATAAACTTAATTTTACTTTTTTTTTACTTTCGAAAATGTAATAAAACCGGAGCGACGTTGAACGTACTTTATATCAATGGAAGAAAGAATATAGGAAATATAGTCTATGAATTCTTTACACTCAAATATTAATGGAAAGCTCTGTAAATTTTTAAGTGAGCGCTACCTGCTATTTTTATACAAGTAGAAAGAAAGGCATGAACAATTTTAACGACAGGTGTTTGTATTCCCTTATTTGAAACCCTAAGAAAATTAAATTCAGTTTATTCTGGTTACTTTTTCTGGATTAGCGATCCATATACTTAAAATACACGTATATTTCTGTATTAATATGCTTTAACATTACCAACTTGAAACATATTTTTAACAGACATTTCGGGGATGGATAAATTGCGGAAAATCGACTTTGATATTTTGGAATCAATGTTGAGTAAGATGGGTTTTTTAAATAGATCCATGAGGTTGAAAAATGAGTTAAAGGCTCAAGTTGTGACATCTTCCCTATCGCTAGCCGAGTAAAAAACAAACTTATTGCTAACAATGAAAGAGATTAGCTACAATACTATATTCCTATTAATTTTGTGACGTCCTGGCTTAGTCGGCGGGTCGACATTTGCCAACTCATCCTAATAGAATTAAGAAATATAATGTGATGCAAAAAAAAAACTAATAATTTCTAATTAAAATATTCGTTTCTGTAATTTTCTGAAACCTTTTGTCGAGACTCGAGTTTTAACTATGCCGAGGGCGAAAGAGAGAGAAATAAAATTATTAGCCCTCTGCCACCCTATAGATAAATCTGTTAACTGATTTGATTTACATATATTAAACAATAAATTAATTGTGTTTCTAAACTTTCAACATGGTCAACACCGGTAACGCAAATTTGCATTACAACAATTTACCCTTTAACACAGATAAAAGAAGTCCCCATAAAAGGTGAATCATTTGAAATTTTCTGATTCCTCTGATGAAATAAAAAAATTTAAATACGCCAACAGCCTTATTTTACAAAAAAAATTATGCCCTGTTTTACTAAAAAAAATATCATTGTATGGAAAACCAGTAATTATCTTAGGAACTAAGAGAACACTGACCAACGCATGCCTTTCGGCATATCCGCAGTTTAGAACTATGGAGGGAAACCGGTATAAAGTGCCTTTACCTTGCTGTTAACTCTAGAAGGTAGGTGATTCGTTGTATAGAGTGGTTTCTTATATTTTCACATGTATTTTCGCCCTTTATCTTGTGTGATACAAAAAAAATGTAAATTCAAATCTTATAGCTTTTAACGTGGAATAATATTCGTAGTAATAACATAAGAGAATCGAAATACTGCAAAAATTATACAATTTATGTTTTTATAAATAACACACCTTATTATATTTTTATGACGGTTGGAAAGATCTTTTCCTCCTCATTTCAGTCGTTTTTCAAAGCCTTTAAAATTGGTAAAATGTATTAATAAAATAATAAAAATCTAAGTAGCCATGAATATCGTTAAATGAAACAATGGGTGTATTTTACCTCCCTATAAATTTCATGTGTCGAAATATATTCATTTTGTTTTGTCATCTTTATCCATGGCTAGTTATAATTTTATTATATAATATTTACCATATTGGTAAGAAGACTTATGTTTCAAAAACGGTTAAAGCACTTGTCATCATATTATGTTTTTAAAATCAGGAGGAAAAGGTCCTTTAGAAAGAAAAGAAAATCGTATGTCAAAATAAACCACCTATTTAGTATTTTCATAAAGTTTGATAATATACTCGTAATTCTTATTTATACTGTTATTATCTAAAGAAACTCTAACGACAAAGTAAATTTTGAAAATAATGATATTTTCATTTTTATTCATGTTTGCTACTGAATATTGAAAAAATAAATCAAAATGAATAATGAAGACATATAATTTTCGTGACAATACTTGACAATTCATTACTGCATAAAAGTTCTTCGTCTGCAAGCTTTTCAAATGGATTTTGGTGAAATTCGCATGGTAATGGTTTAAAAATAATTTATTTTTCGTGCAATTTAAAAATGCTTATATTTATTTCGTAATATTAAATGTCATTATATAAATTATATTCCACGGTATGAAAGAATTATAATAGAAAATTAATCATAAAAATATATTTATAAAATAGAGTTAGTCAGAACTCTCGATAAAAACACCATTAAAGAAAATTGTAATGATAGTATTGAAACACCACTAACACCGGTCTTATACAAAACTCATCAGCTGTGATCGTCTCATAAATTCTTATTTTATTTCATACGCTGTATCCACTTTTCTAGTATGTAGGAAGTTGAAAGAAGATCAATAAAACACCCATTACACATACACGTTATTATCAAAATAAGTAAGTATGAAAAAATTAAGACAAAAAACCTAACATTGTTGTTTTTTTTGTTAAAATAATCATTTATAAATTAACCTTAACATCTTAACATTGTCCTACTCATTTTAATCATGTTTCTACATATAATTCCTAGACAATTGGTATAAAAGAAATATAAAAGCTAGACAAGCTCGGTTGACTAAAATAAGTTCGGTACATTTAGATTGCAAAACTAAAGATAAATACATTGTTTTCTGTACGAGAGAAAGCTATTAAACAAAAAGGCACTAGTAGTCATATCACAGACAATGTATACTTCTAACCATAGCAAAGAAAGAAAAACAACCTAATAATTCCAATCTGTAACTGTTACAAGGAGTATTTTCTTATAATTGCTCTTGTTACCCCCAGTTGGTGTCACCACAATCTTTATATAATTCCGAGAGCCAAATAAGACAGTATTGAGCAGTCCTGAGCCAATTGGCCAGCGCGAATCAGTATCGACTATTATTGTGGAACAACCCATTGTATGACTAACATAACAATAACTTAAGGTTGACTAGCAGTCGTCTCTTACATTTCCAGTCGAAAGCCAAGTAGTGAGAATAGAGTAATTCTTAGTCTGCAGACGAACAATAAACGTACTTTTCTTTTTCCAAGAGGCGAAATTAACCTTAGTGACTTCCATGATATATCTACAAAAATAAGTCAACACAGTCTACTACAGACCGCAAAAATGTTTATTTCTATCAAAGATTACAATAATTAGTATTCTAACATTTTCCCAACCTCATGTATGATGTGGCCGTCTTCTTTTATGAGATATACCTAAACAAAAGGAAGCATCAAAAGCGGCCCCGCCATAGTCCACATCTTATACAGAAGATTTTTATTTAGATTTATTACCTATCCTTCCTTTAGTACCCAGAAGTTGCAGATACATTTGTAAACAAGAAAAATACATGCGAAATCGCCGTGACCAAATAAATTTAAATATTTTTTTTCCTATGAAATTGAATCCATCTAATAAGATCATTTTATAATAATCCTAACAATTATAATAATATTACTAATAATAATTTCACTATAAATTTGTTAAGCCCTTTACTAAATATCCTAACAAAAATAAAAAGTTCGATTTAAGTTTATCTTTTTTTTATAAATAATGCCACATGAACTAAAATAAATTTGAAATATGGACTCTAAATTTCAGTTTAATTTTAAAGCCAGGACCACAAAAGGGTTTTTTCTATTTATTTAGTTTTAATACTCCCTCTGATTAAATGCTCACCTGTAAATTTAAATCCCAAAGAAAAGCGTGGAGATTTTCTCATCTCACTAATTTAAAAAGAGAAAAAACCAAAAATACAGGATTAGAAAAAGTGAATTTAGTATCCCTCGGCTAGACCGTTGGAGATGAAAAATTTTTTGCTCCCAGATATACCGTTGAAACTGATTCTGGTTCTGAATTTAGCGGGGACCAACTTTCGTTCACCTGAAATCAGTTATAAGGAAACCACTAGTTTTATGTCTTTTAGGAGCTTCTCTTAAAAGCGGAAAATAAGAATTTTTCTGCGGAATTGCATAATTTTCATTTTTCAAGCTTTAGTCTACCTGAAATCAGTTACATGAAAACTTTACTTTGCTTGCCACTCCAAACATTTTTCTGAACATAAAAATGTCAAAATATTTCTGCGGGAATTGTTTATTTCCATATTCCAATGAAATCCTTTACACTTTCGAATATTTGAAATCAGTTACATAAAAAAATTGCTTTGATTATATTTTGAACAATTTTCTTAACATAAAAATGCAAAAATATTTCTGCAGAAATTTACTATTTCAATTTTCCGAGGAAATTTCTATACTTTGGAATACCTGAAATCAGTTACATGAAGATTTTGCTTTGTATGCTATTCCAAAGACTAGGAAATTAGATATATATTGATATGTTAGCTTGATTCTCAATCTTACCATTATTCTGAATATAAAAGACCTAAATAGTATAAGAAATATGTACCTAAAGTGGATCTATCTCGTTAGGTGTTAGGTTAGCTCAGGTTCGTCGATAAAACTATTATTAAAGCCATAAACTATACTTTAAGTTATAAAATCCCATTAATTTTTGAACTTTTACATTCAGAAGGCTTTATAGAAGTAAACTATAATAAAGATGCGAACTAGGTTAGGTTAGGATTGGTCAGGTTAGCTGTAAAGAAAGCGCGCGACAGCGCGCCAACAAAATTCCGAATATATATTAAAACGAGGATTTTTTTAAAGGAAACCTATATTGTTAGGTGGATCTAGCCCGTTAGGTGTTGGCTAGCCCAGGTTCGGCGATAAAACCATCATTAAAGCAATAAACCATCATTTAAGTTATAAAATCGCACTAATTTTTTAAATTCTACATTCAGAATTTTAGTAAAAAAAATATGCTGTGAATATATTTCAGTGAAAAAATAGGCTAAACATAAATAAATAAATAGTTAAAATAAAAATTGAGAGTTTCCGTAGAGACATTTTTTTCATTTACGGCTTTATAGAAGCTAAATATAATAATAAAATATTTGGTGGATAATATTTTTGCATTTTTATGCTCAGAAAAATATGTAGAATGCAAAGCAAAGCAAAGGTTCCATGTAACAGGTCTTAGCTATTCTCAAGTCTGGAAAATGGAAATTAAATTTTCTCTGCAATTGGAAATGGCGTATTTCCCCAAAATTATTTTACATTTTTATGTTCAAAAAAATGTTTAGAATGCAAAGCAAAACAGAGTTTTTGCGTAACTGAAATCAGGTACTCTAAAGTGTGGAAAATAGAAATGATGCATTTCCGCAGGAAAATTTTATTTCCTGTTGTTAGGGAAGGCTTCTAGAACGCAAGGAAAGTAGTTTTGTATTTTAACTTATTTCGGATATTCTTAAGTGTACACAATTTCCACGCAAAATGGAAACAACAAATTTTCGCAGGATCATTTTGCCATTTTAGTGTTTGGAATGAAATGCAAAGCAGTTTTCGTGTGTTTCGAGCTGTATTTACATGAAAACGAGATACAAGAAAAATATGCATTTTTGATCCTTAATCGCGGGTTCCCATGTCGATTGGTGTTCTCACGGTCTCAGACCTGTCTAGTACGTACACGTTCTAAGTGGTTTTGAAATAAGGTCCTGTGTTCCTGAACAAATTCCCTTTAAAACGATCTGTTAAAATTCTGATTATATTTAACGTTCAAATTATGAAATATTCACTGTCATGAAAACAAAAATTTTATTTTCTGAATAGACCTGGCGTCATGTCTGTTTCACTATGTAAAATATAAAAATCAAAACCATTTTTACACTGCCCCCTTACAATATTTGTTAAACGACATGTGACATACTTCACTACATAGTAGCTTTTTCATGTATTACGTAAATGAACAAACTTAAAAAGTAAATGACTAATTATAACTTTAATATCACACTGGTTTATTATTGATAAATAATGACATTATGTTAAAGTCAGTTAAACAAATAATAACGCACTAGGCCAATCAAAATAATAATTTGGTTTATTAGTATTAAAACTAGATTTTTCAAAAAAAAATAATTTACTTACTCGGACATTAAACATTGAAGAAACCACGGGTGTTATAAGGAATAACGCTTACGGTCGACGTGTATCTCTCAGGGAGCACTGTCTCGTCCTCTAGGGTTATTAGCCTTATAATACCCTTGATACCTTAATAACTATAAAGATCTTAATAACATTTTGCTCATTATATTAAGCTTTCTCAAGATATTTATTTTCTACAATAAAAACATGTATAGTTAATATTTAAATTTTAAAATGGTTGAAAACATTACTCAAAAAACATTACATTTAAAACAAACCATGACCATAAAAACAAAAATACATTTAAAACAAAATTACACAGTACGTGCCTTGGAAACAAAGCTCGGTATAATAAAAATCCAAGTAAATATAAAAAAAAGAAAAAATTTCTCGTTTTTATATACCAGAATTCCAGACTATCGAAATTATTATCTCAACATTCGTAAGACTGACATGTTTTCAAGGTACGTATTATATATAATATTAATTTTGTGTTAAATGTATTTTTGTTTTTATGGTTAAGTTTTGTTTTAGATGTAATGTTTTTTGAGTGATGTTTTTTCAGTAATGTTTTTTACCATTTAAAAATTTAAATATTAACTATAAATGTTTATATTGTACAAGGTAAATATCTTGAGAAAGCTCAATACATTAGAGAGAATTAGAGTTTTATCTCAATGAGTTAACATATGCCCAAGAAAATAATTAACAAAATATTTATATATGGTTAAAGAAAAAAAACGAAATATATATATATATATATATATATATATATATATATATATATATATATATATATATATATATATATATATATATATATATATATATATATATATATATATATATATATATATATATATATATATATATATATATATATATATATATATATATATATATATATATATATATATATATATATATATATATATATATATATATATATATTATATATATATATATATATATATATATATATATATATATATATATATATATATATATATATATATATATATATATATATATATATATATATATATATATATATATATATATGTTTATATATATATATATATATATATATATATATATATATATATATATATATATTTATATTTTAAATAAAATATTATTATTTTATAAATATGTACAAAAAATGTTTATAGATAGAACCAGTTAGAATCTGCAAATTTAATAAACATAGTGTATATGAATTATATAAAAAATAAAAAAAAGTTAAAAACACTGAAAACTTGTTTATTTTTAATTTTAATAAATCTGCTGATGTTAAGAGTGTATTGGAGTGAATTCTGCGTCTGCACATAAATCACATGATATGTGCAGTATGAGAGATCGATGTGGGTCACAGGCAGAATATCCATTAGTCTAACGAACGAGCCGGACTCAAAATATGGAGTTTCAATATTTTATTAAAAAAAAACTATTTTATTTTTGAAAAAAGAAGTTAAAATAAATTGTATCTAGATTATATACCGAACATAATATCGTTAAGTCTACATGCGTTTCAATAATAGAACAGAAAAAAATAAAATATGAAAAAATAATAACTCTTCGAAAACAACATACTTTTATTCTAGGCATTTGTTCTTCTTAGATTAAAAAAACGTTTAAAAGTCAACCCGTTTTGGAATTGCTTCAATATCTTCTTAATATTGAATTAATGAATCATTGAATGGATGTATGAATGTTTTTTGATAAAATGCATACATACATAAAGTATTTTCACAAGACAGATCAGTAATACAATTATTGTAGTGAATACATTTTACTAAGTATATCAACATTTAATCAAATTTGTAAACAATAAAGAAATGATAGAACAATATGATCACTAACAGAGGAAAAGGTTTGACTTAACTAACACCATTCTAACATAACAAGAGGATCATTAACGAAAAGCATTTAGAAACTTATATCTGGAAAATATCTGCAGACCAATGGAATAGTTAAAGACTGATAATATGGATTTCACGTAGGATATAGAATCTATATATAAGTCATCTGATCTATATATAACAATAAGGTTGCGAAACGTCGACTATTAAAAAATAGTCCTCATGTTTTTTTTTTTTTGGATCCTAACCCCAAATAATAAACCACTCTCACTCGTCATCGGGTTAGATTTTAAACTATGCCGCGAACTAACAAACAAACAGATAGACCGACAGACGGGCCGACAGAATTAATCAACCCTATTTTTTTGCATCTAGAGATGTAAAAACTGAGACGGTGATTTTTTTACGATTACAAAATTTTCGTTTGGCCGCCATTTGGTTCGGCAATTTTCAAGTACCACAATTTTATTAGTTGACCTGTATACCACAAACAGCTATGGCACACAATTTTAAATCAATCCATTAAGTAGTTTTTCAGGCTGAATTTTTAGATATTTTATTAAGCCATTTTGTTCCTCCATCTTGAATTAGTATTAAATGTTAATAGTTGATTCCAATATAATAGTTGATGTTTTTGCAAAATTTGAGATAAATTGGATAAGAAGTTTTTTAATAATAATTTTTTTAATATACTATGACCCTTAATCCCTAGAGCTCAATTCCGTCGGTCTGTCTATGTGTCGGTCGGTCTATTTGCGACATAGACAAAAAACTACTTACACTATTAACTTTGACCTTAATTTTTAACCAAAATTTGGTCAAAAATTAAGAGTCACATGGGATTGAGCGTTTTGGTAAAACTCGAATACGGCCGAACAAAATGGTAACCGAGTGAAATGATAAAAAAATATTACAAAAACTTATTATTCAAATTACTTCAAATTTTGCGCATAACTCAAGTAAGTACGTAAGAATCATGTAGTTAACTTTTGATACGAATCCAAGATGGCAAAACAAAATGGCAATCTAATAAAATATTCAAGAAATCGGCCAGAAAAAAATTATTTATTATATTGATTTCAAATTTTCTACAAGAATTAAGTGTGATATAGACATGAACTGTGAAATCGTGGCACGGATTCAAGATAGCGAGACAAAATGGCGGCCAAATAAAATGTTAGTAATCGTGAAAAAAAACACCCACGGATTTTATATATCTTCACTTTTTAGCGTCCCTAGGAGTGGTCTGTCTGTCTACAAAATTACTTACCCGATTGACTTCAAATTTTGGTCAAAAATTAAGGGTCATATGTGAATGACCGGTAACATATTAGTTCAAATGAAATGTGGTATTTGATTTCAAATTTTGCTCAAGAATTAAGTGTGATACGGAAATAAATTGATAAAATTGTGGAACGAAGAAAACTATTGTGGTTCAGTTGCCTTCAAATTTTGCAAAATTAAATTAATGTGGTAGGGAAAAACTGGTACGAATTCTACAACGGAATAAAACTGCAGTATTAAAAAAATCAGTGTAAAAATAACCTACAATTTATTTTAAATTATGCTCAGAAATCAAGTGCTACATAAGTCGAAACTGTCTGGTACAAATCCAGTATGGTGGAACAAAATAGCGCCCAATAAAAATATTTGAAAATGCTTTATATATGTGTTACTATGTGTGGAACTAAATTGGGTCATACTTCAGTATTTATAACAAGGGGAGTTCCGGGTAAAGGAAATTTACAGATTTTTTATTATTTTTAAATAGTTTTAATGGTAAGCTCTTAACTGAATCTGGGAGATTATTAAAGAACTTTACCCCATAATGAGTTGCTCCGTCTCTAGCTCTCTCAATTATGCTACAGTTTATACCTAAGTAGTTTTTCATGCGGGTATTATATTCGTGAAAATCAGAGCAGCCTGGATAGTTTTCAGGCTTGTCCTGACGTGAGTGAGACAGGCTAGTGTATTAATAAAAGGAAGTGTATTTTTAGATAAATGAAGACATGAGGCATCATTCTCTACAACTTAAGCCAGCAAGAAGCCTGAAACATCGTCTTTGAGGTGCAAACACTTTGGAGGCATGTGCTGAGTGACACATATAGCAGCATATAGCATATGATAGATGAAAATGTATGTAGCCATGATAATGGCCTTCTGAGATGGAAGCTATTTTTGGTTCCTTACTGGAAATATGCTTTTGCTGAGTCGCTTGGCAAGCTGCTAATCGTATGCTTCCCATATTAATTTAGGATCAGGGTAAATTCCTAGAAACTTAAGTATATTGGTATATAATGGTCTTAGCGTGAAGTTAATTGACTGCATTTGCGTTCGTTGACAATGTGCGTCTTGGCAACAAACCCCTCCTGAATATTTACCTGGATATCCATGACTTTAACATTAAGTGAGTCCAACTCAGTAGATATGTTTACAGCAGTTGTGTCATCGGCAAATAAAATAAAATTAGTAAAACCGATAATTACTTGAAATGACTGCGAAAGACAATTTACGTGGCAATTATATGTGAATGGATATTTTTATTTGGTTATTATATATATTGTTTACTAAAAAAAACATTTCAAATCAAATATAAAAAATGAAAAATAATTACTTAGCATATTCTTAAAATTCGAGAAGCAAAATGTTGTGACTATGTTGGCTCTATTAAGGAATGCAAAGCTTTTACGAACGCTTTAAACTAATAAATAACCTAAGGAAACTTTTCGAATAAAAAAGGTAAATTTTACGAATCCTTAAACTTTTTTAATTAAAGACAAGACAACCTGAATATTAAGAAGTGTTTTTACGATGAAGAACTGCCAGAAGTTAGACAGCATGACATTTGATTAGTTAAAAAACTTTTTAGAAGAAAATAACTGTAGTCAACACGTATTTTGCCACAAAAATAAATAATTTTAAAATAATAAATTTATTCAAGCAAAGAAAAAGTATAAAATTAAACTCTAAAGGAATGAAGTAATACTTTGTAAATTCTTACTTAAAAACCGAGTGTCACCTTTCTTTTCATAATTAATTCCTTAACTTATAGGTCATCAATATATATTAACAGGGTTAGCTTAACTGATCAAGTCGTCAATAACTTAGCATATAATTTTTCTCAGAAAAAAACTCAGTCTATAAACAATTAAAAAATGTGTGTTGTATTATATTAATATACTTTTTTAATTTATTAAATTTTAATTAATATCTTTTAAATTTTATTAAAAGATATTGCCCAGGGGCAAAAGAATTCCCCTCCGGAGCAGTTTGGTAGTATAATATTAGTCATTTTAAAAATTGAATAAAGAAGGTCTACAAATTTGGCATAATTTTGATAAGTATCTTTTTAGCTGGTTTTTTTTTGTGAACCTAATATAGAGAAAAGGTTAAGGTTAATAATCTGACAGTAGTATGGCTTTATTTGTATTTTAATTTTTAAGCCCGTTTTAAGGACGCTGTAGGCAATTTTAAAGACATATTTTAAAAAAATAATCATAAACTAAGTAATTCGGAAAATTATAAAAAATTTCCTGCTCCAAAATAGATTTCCTATATAATCTGCAATTCCAACTGAGTACCTACTCGATAGATATGCAAAAAATAAATATCAATAAAAGGTATTTTCAAATCAGTAACGCGCTAAAAAGTACAAAATAATGTGACTTACTCAAAATATTTTGATACTATATATGAATTCTTCCCTTGACACAATTCTATGACTGCGAAAAAGCGTGAGGTCCTTCTTGGTTACATTTGTTTGAAACGCATTGACTTTTAATTCATTTCCAAGAACCGCCCCATGCTTTTTGGCATAGTCTTTAAACTGTCAAATTATTCCAAGTAAATATTAAATATGATAATTTGTACTTTATAGTGCGTTACTGACAAAAGCGTGTTTTTTAGTTTCTTAAACTATAATTTACTTCTTACTTTTTCTTACTAAGATGCATACAATGTTTCATATCCGACGGGAAACTTAAAAAATATTGCCAGAAAAACGCATCCACCTATCAGTATCTTTAATTGCTCCAACTACATCTTTAATTTTATGTTCATCTAACTTTGTACTTATGTTAGTTTTCATAAAAAAAGTTGTAAAAACTGAAATCTGCTTTTTTGTTATCAATTCTATGAAAAAAAGAACAAAAAACACACATATACACAGGTATTCAAAACTGCATTACTTTAAAATAGCCCTCGGGCTACTTTTCGTTCTGAAAAAGTGCACCCCACAGTGTTTCACGCAATGAACAGCAGTCAAAAAATGTATAATTGGTTTTCACCTAAATTTTAATGTATCTAGAGAAAAATAAGTCCAAATATAACGAAAAGATAAAAATTTGCCATAGCAACCCGATAAGTTTGTGGCAGTAGGCTAACAAAATATGACAATTATCTTTGCTTCATCTGCTGGTTTGCGACTATCATATTTGCTTGTGTTAACCTGTTGATTTATTGTAAAAAAAATACTTAATTTAATTATGTAAATTATAGATAAAGTTAACAAAGGTATATATTTTATTATTATTATATTTTACGGCAAGAATACTTTCGTAAGGTTTTTATAAATACAGTTAATATTATTGTTATGTTATTAAATTAAAAATAAACAACTCTAAACTAATCAAGATTTTTCTAAAATACCTCTAAAAACATCTCGGTGAATTTTGCCTTATTTAAGGCTTTGTAATATGTACTTTCTGATTTTATAATGAAAATCTGCCCCAAACTGCCCTTAAAATTTAAATGATTTTTTTGGCGGAAATGCATTTAAAAAAAACGCAAAATAAAAGAACTTTTAAATATTAGCCAAGATTATATCAAGTATGACGAGGAGGTAGAAAAATCTATCTAAGTATTAGCATATATTTTTGTTTAAATTTAAATACAAAATGGAGTCCACAAAAGTGGAAGTTACTAATAATCTTGAAAAATCTAAAGGTAGATCCAAAAAGGATTTTGGAGATCTGTCTTTAAAAACCAGGAGACGAAGGGTACAAGTCATTGTTTCGAAAATGAGAACGAAAGAATTGTCTTTGCAGCACAAAGATCTGCCTAGGTTATTAAAAAAACATTTTTATCGCCTCGACAGGCATTAGAAATATATCTAAATTTAGACTTATCTGTTAGAAAATACAATATTTTGAGATCAATGGTAAATTCCGTTCATAAAGACTGTTTCCCGATTTTAAGCTTATTGACAGAATATAAAAACAGCCTTCCTACAAATACGTAAGAATTACTTGAAAAAACGACGTATAGCATTTTAATTTTTCTGAAAATTTAAAAACTGATGAATATTTGTAGTTGCATTAGTTCTCTTAAAATTGGTGGATGAAGAAAAGGGTGACAACCTTTGGATCAATTTACATCCTTATTCAACTCTATTCTATAAGCCTGTTAAATGTACGTTTATAAAAGAAACGGCAGAACTGGTTCGTGAGGAGGAACGTCAAATGAACTCTAAAATAAATATGTTGGAATCTTATAAAATTTATTTTAATAACAGGCGTCTAGAAATAAAATTTGAAAAGCTTTTTACAATGTCAGATGGCAGTGGGAAATATTTTATGGGAAACTAATGCTACCTCAAGGTCTTTCGTATGTGAGGCATCTCTGAAAGAGATGAATTCGAAAGCAGTTATAAACAAAATCTTTACTACTAAAAAATTTGGCCTTTGGTAAGATTTTTTGAGTGTCTATTACATATTTCATATCGTTTACCAATTAAATCATGGCAGAAAAGGTGATAACAAAAACTTCGTTGAAAAAAAACAAAAATAATACAGTTAAAATTCAAGTGTATAATGACATTATTAGGGGACAAACCAAAGCCAGTGTTTGGATCAACGAATGATGGACTAGAAGGTTTTTTAAAAATCCCAAATTGAGTGCTGAAATTACTAATGTTGATAAACAATTATTTATTAATTTTGTCATAATTCTAAGGGTATTGTCCAGTGGCTATACAATAGATTTAGATAAATTTCGTCATTTATGAAAAGAAACACGAGAACTTTTTTAAATCTTTATAGTTGGTTATACATGCTTACTAGTATTCACAAAAATGATAACCGAGTTTTTTTATTTGCCTATAGGCCATTTGTCAGAGGAAGCGCTGGAGGCCAGGAAATCAAAAAACTTCGATTGGATCAGACTCGGAAAACATCCAGGACCAACACTAAAGGGGTTTAAATAATGTATTATTACTTACCGAATGACGAAATTAAGATATATTTAATAGTTAAAAATCCCGTTGATGAATCTTCAGGTATCTTTATCCAGGGAAGAAAATAACGAATAAGGCTAAATTGGTAAATGCAGTGCATGTCTAAAGTAGGTCAGCTTTCGAATCATTTGGTTAGAAAGAGGGGTCGAGTAATACCTTATTTGAAAGATCTTTTTACCCTTATTATATTCTGCAAGTTTGAAGTCGCTGTCACTTTCCCAAATAATATGACGCCATGTCAAAATTTTGGAAATCCATGGTGCTCTTTTGTTTGGAAAAGTGACAGTGACTTCAAACTTGCAAGATATAATAAGAGTGTGTGCCAAGCTGTCAATTTGACATTTTTTTCTGTCACTTCTTGCTTAAAATTTGGTTTATATTGCTATACTAAAGCTCTCAAACTTTCACGAAAATATACCAATCCATCGAAAGTTAAGGGGGAAGTCCAGACTTTAGACACACACTGCATAATGAAATTAGTAGAAATTTTAAATAATAAACTTTTCGAAATTTTAATACGGTATTGACATTTTTTTTATCTATAGGTTATATATATATATATATATATATATATATATATATATATATATATATATATATTAAACAAAAAACACTATTTCATAAGATTTTTGATTTAATTTTAAAACAGTAGTTATGTTCAAACAAGTTTGTAGATTTAGGAGGAGGGAGAGAGAGTTAGTGAAATACTAAAATATCTAATTCATTACGTTTCACTGATTTATTCTCGCTTCTTCAAGTGATTAAGCTAGCAAGTGTCATACTCCACTTGTGAATTTTATATTGTGTTGGCGAATTTTTCCCTAATTTATAATTTTATGTACTTGCTTTAGACTTATAACAATGCATATCCTGTAATAATAAATATATCTTTCTATTATTTGTATTGATATATTGAATTTTTTTAACTTAAAGTTTATTCTTATCTTTTGTTTCCATTTAGCAAGATTTTTCGATTTTTCTCTCACATCCCGTATTCTATAAAACACTCTGCGCCCGTTCGAACATAAAATATATTACAAATTCCTAAATTACACAGTTATTTCCACCTTACAGTTTTCAGTCCATGAGTGAAATTGGAATATACCTAAAAAATGAATGTACGAATTTTTAAATTAGTATATGCATTGAAGAATAGTTATTGTCCTTAAATCCTTTTGGGTCCAATATAATATATCAAAGCAACTGAAATTTCAAATATCTCTCATTTTCTACTTCGAGCTTTCGCTTCCGGCATTGTTAAATAAAATGGAGTCATATATGAAATAGGAATAAAACGATTTTTTTACATTGCTTCGAGCATCATGAATTGCAAAAATAATTTATCAAGTATGTAAATATCATGCCTGTTCTTATCTTAACAATCTTACAAATCAATTTTTAACACCTTCAGTTGTCCTATAGTTTTAAAATTATTTACACTGACATAGGTTGGATGAAATTAAATTAGCGTAAAATAATTGTTTAAGCTATGTGTATATAGTTGTACTATTCGTGTGATTAAATAATAATATATTTCGCAACAAGTGCTTTTAAAATCAGGTGTATTAAAGACCGATTATACTTTGCATAGACGGTATATCAGATACACAATACATTCACCACTTTTATTAATTCGTGACGCAGTTTAATCGAAGATTATTTGCCGAGAGCGTAAGTTAGGTTTGTTTGTTTAGGAACATTCGTATGAGTAATTCAGTTCAGAGGTACGGGGTTGCTGCATACGGGTAGCGATTTTATTAAATATACTTCATGCTAGCACATGACACACTACCGTAATACGTCATCTACGATATACTCGGCGTCAACACATCGCACTAAGTATACTGTGTTCCAGCATAGTTACTTAATTTCGCGCCATTTAACTGTTATCATGCGTCTGCAATTATTATTTCGTCATGTTGACTCTGCGAAAGATGTTTTGATTTATTCGCTGGTCATCAACGATCCCAGCTAGTTTGTTCTTGTAGATTATTCGATTTCACTGGCGAAATGTGTGAATCTCGGTTAAAACAATTCCTAGATTTGCACGAGAAGGATGCGCTGGAAGTTATTTGAATTTCAGTTGAGAACTTTACTCAGTTTCATATGCGGGTGCGAACAAATCTGAACCGTAATGAAGAAAATATTGGTTTTGATACACAGTGTAGTAAGTGGATCAGGAAATTTAGTGAAAGTACCAAATCACAGTGGATTGTGCGAAATTCATGGCCTAATCTCAAGTTTATGCTTTACCAAAAACTATTCGTTTGTCATCACTCAGACTTTAACAAAATCAAGACATCCAGATCGAAGACAGAATTCGTAGTAAGGCTCGATTTAAAGCAAGGGGTTGTAGTGCAAGTATCGCTATTAAAATCAAAAGGTCAACCGATTCACCATACGGAATGACTATTATCTGAAGGATGGATTGTTCGCTATAATTACTGTAATTTACGCAAATTAGTTTTGATTTTTAATGTTTTTTTTTTTGGTTTCATGTGTAGTTAACAAAAAAACATACGAACTTTGTATGTAAGAAACCTAGAAAGTCGATTTTTAGCTAGTCCTATTGTTATATGGAGCTAAAATTTTGCATACGTATCTGTTGAATTTTTAACGCAATTTTTAATATAACATTGTAACCTTCTGTGATAAACGGATACTTGAAAGGGTCGAAAAAGGAAGCAGCTGAGGCTTCCTTTTTCGTGCAGTCACCGAAGTTAACCAAAAGTGAGCATAATGGGTGATCGCTTGGGAACACCATGTACTTCTTTAGTTTTTTTTGCTCATTTAATCTGTTTTAATACGACACGGTCTCTCAAACAAGAACGCTTAAATATTTTGCGACGGTTTTTTCTTATGTAGACTTTTTGTGGTTAAAATGAAAAATATGTTTTAATATACAGGGTATTTAAAAAAGCTACATATTAAAGTTATATTTTTTTAAATAGAATACCCTATATATTATTAAATTTTTTTATTCTACATAAAATTCCAGTGATATTTTATGTAACATGTCCTTTATCCAATTTCAATTGTTTTCGAAATATTAACGTTTGAAATTTGACATTTCGAACTCGTTACATAGCTGTAAAATCTAAACGGTTTGAATTGGGACAAAATCGAATGCACTTTCCTATCTTATTTTTTGATTATTTATCGTATGACATCAATTTCCGGTTTAATAGGGAGTTTGAAATTTCTGAAAATTTCCAAAACCTTCCAGTTAAACCGGAAATTGACGTCATCTGATAGATAATTAATAACTTAGATGGGAAAGTGCAAGCCGTTTTACCCCAATTCAAACCGTTTAGATTTTACAACTAGTTAAGGTGTTCAAAATGTCAAATTTGAAAGATCAATATTTCGAAAACAAGTGAATTTGGATATAGGACATGCTACATAAAATATCATTAGAATTCTTTGTAAAATCCAAAAATTTAATAATATAGAGTGTGTTCCATTTGAAAATATATAACTTTGATATGTAATTTTTTTTAAACACCCTGTATATTAAAAAAATATTTTTATGTTACATATGTCTACAAAGACTCCATATATGTGTGCAAAAAATCGCCGCAAAATATTTCTCACTTGAGGGACCTAACGAAGCAGTAGACCCACTCGTGTCGGCATTATTGATAGTTCGACATGCACTATTCAATACGAGGGTGCATACATAACATGAAATACAATAATAATTACGGGTGATAATGTAAAACTAAAATACTGCGTTGGATAAAGATATAATAAGTTTCTGTTCATTTAAATTTTCTACAATATATTGCGTTATTACATAACAACAACTTTAAAAGTGAAATAATGTTAAATTAATCAAAATTATATTTCAATGAAACTGCGATTTTATATGCAATTTATTTAATAAAAACGTTACTTCTTTACATAAAGCATAGTAAGTCGCATAAATCGTTGGCTTGTAATTAGAAAATGTCCTCTCCTGAACTAATAAGGAAACGCCACTTGTAGTTCTAAGTATTAAGGAAGCGATCGCGTTGCAATGGAGACGAGTTTTTTTGTCGTTGGTATAGCTATCTTCAATAAAATGCAAATTGCAAATGTTTATCCTGCTGTGACGTTATTCAGGAGTAATATTTGCACACGTAACTAACCCAAAACGCCCTTCCAACTTTGACATCTGTAAAAACAAAAGATATGTGTAAGGAAAAATTACCAAAAAAAAATTAAAGATTAAAAAGTAATATGAACTTCACCTAAACTGACGTTATATTGGGAATTATTTGTCGCCGACTTCAGGACTTCAAGGATTTCTTTCTTTCTTGCTTTCAGTGAAGTTCATTTCACTTTTCAATTTTTTTACTAAACTTTTTTTCCCTTTTGTCTAAACACTAATTAAAAACATACGAAGTAAAGTGAAACACATTTCGTTAAAATCCATCTATTAGTTACTGAGAAATTTAAAAACAAACTTCAGCTATTGCTTTGCTCATTTCGTGTTTGCCAAGTGTTTTGGAGATAGTTATGTGAGGCAAAGAACTGCATAGACCAGAGTCATCGCCAGTCATTTATGATGACGTTTAGGGCGATTATGTACGCAACTAACGAAACTGATATCGAATTATTATACAAGACACTTTCGGAAAATTGCAAAAAGTATAACATCTTTGTTGAATACAAATGAAATACAAAGAGACCTCTTTGGTAACCTCATCAACTGATCCTCAGGTACTTTATACGGTTAACGTAAAAGATGGTTACACGTGCTGTGATTGCTTTAGTGGATCTAGCGGCGCATACTGCAAACATATCTGTGCTGTAGAGCAAAACGCTGGAATATTGTCAGAATCAGTTCCAGTATTAATACCTGATGACAAAGTTACTTTGTCTTATAGTGCTCTTGGTACAAATACCCCAAAAAAATGTCTTTACTCGCATGCGGCAGAATGTAAACGTCGATCAATCCGATGTTGAGTGCGTTGCAGGTCCGCGTCCTGTCGGTACTCGTAATATCGGCATGAATATGGGTGTAAACAGTGCCGACGATGATGGCACCGTGTGTTTCGCCTATAACAAATTCACTAAAGTCGCAGTTTGATCGTATCCTATGCCTAACAGAAAAAACTATTAACAATGACAACCAAAATATTGTGGTCAAATTTGTAAAGTCTTACGACTGTATCTCAATTAACACATTTTTACGCAATGAAAATGAGGACAACACGACTTATTGGAGTGCAGCCTACACCTATCAGTCGCCGACAAATACATAACAGTCCGAGCGTTGGAAAAAGAAGAATACAGTCAGGCCGACCGTCCAGCGAAGAATCTAGTCAAAGAAAGAAACGTAACAGTGTCAAGCGGAAACATGATCTAATTGGAAATATAACAAAAAATCTTCGAAATGCTAAAATACATTGATTAATATTGTTCGCATTGTATGGCTTAGTTTATCATGTATGTTTTTGTCACTCTTTTATATAAATAAACGATGTTTTATTTAATTCAAAATCTTTGCATTTTGAAAACACGTGAAAAAGACCGTAATATACCTAATATTTTATTACGAGAGCGCGCTAGAGTCCAGTATATTTAGTGCGGTGTGCTGACTTGACGGCGAGTATATCGTACAGATTTAGAGGTGACGTATTCCGGTAGGCGTGGCATGTGCTAGCATGAAGTATATTTAGTAAAATCGCATACGGGCAATAATGTCCGTAAAATATTGCTGGCTACGCGGAAATCTCTCGATAGATCCCTGCTTTAAGGAATACAATGGAAAGTTGGAATCCATTTAGAGGGTGTTTTATTTAACATTGGATGAATCGTCTGTATGGAGCTATTATCTGGTTTTTGCACGAATATAAAAAGTTATAGTTATCGTTTAAAAATATTTGATACAATCGAACACGTGCTAGAACTTCAATTCAAGTTTCAATTTCTTATTCCGCTTTTAAATCGAAGGAAGTTATCCTTCATAACATCTTTCGAAATTATTACAAGTTACTGTATCAAAACTTTCTGTGCCGATCTACTTCGAAAACTAAAATAGCTAGTCACACAATTGAGATACCGATTTGGAGTTATTCTGTTCTTAAATATAAAACTTTAAATCAGAAAAACTTGTGGATGAATCAAAACTAATTAAATTTTTTTATTTATTTTTGTAAAATGTTAAAGCAGGCAAATAAAACCACTATGGTAATTTATATCCCAACGTTTCGTGGTCAATAACTACTTTCTCAAGGGCCTATAATAAAGAAAAAGAAGAATGTATTAGTTGACTTTTGCAGTTATCTCATAAAGCTTTGTAATTTACATACACTAAAATGATTTATAAAGGCATGCAGACCGCGTGAGATATTGGTAAGTTAAACAATGTTATTTATTCTTGTCTTAATGTGTTTAGATTATTGTTGCTCGTCATTTTTTAAATAGGGTTAAGTACAATTTCTTATTCCAATTAGATAGATTTTTCATAGTACGACCAAATGTAATGTGTCTTCTTCTTTTTCATTATTATAGGCCCTTGAGAAAGTGGTGATTGACCACGAAACGTTCGGATATAAATTACCATAGTGGTTTTATTTGCCTGCCCTCTTCACACTATAATCCTCTACATTATTTTATATGTTCTACCTTATTTACCAATTTAGGCCAGAAATTAATCTTGATTTTGTTTAAATTTTCTTTAGTCCAGAACATCAGGAATATTTAAACAAACACTAGTCAAAGTTTATATTGCTAGACCCTCCACAAGTACAAAAAAAAATACAAAAATTCAATTTTTTGCCAATATATAGAAATATTATATAAAAAATTAAGTATAGGATCTCATGTACAGTGCTTTCGTTTATATTTTGACACCTAGTTAGAGTTTTAACTGTAGGAGGTACAAATAAAACTTTAGTAGGATTTTTCTTGTGTTATCTTTTAAACGTATTCGAAATGTTTAAAAATCATAGAAAGTTGAAAAAATAGACCTAATCTAACCTAGCCATAAGAGGGATGTTTTTGTCAATTTTCTCGAGATTGTTTTTCAGATATAGGATTAAAGCTGAAACAATATACAGGAGGCCCCATTTAAAAAATGAAAGTATATTTTTCAACCTTCTAATAATTTCTTAAAATAGTTAATACTCTTAAGAGATAGTACAGGAAAAATCGTACAACTTTCGTATTTCAAATATTTTTGTATCTACTAAGTTAAAGTACTAGCTAGGTATGAAAATGTAAATGAAAACACTGTACACCAACAGCATTTATTGTTTTTTCCTATATATAATGGTTTGACTGGAATCTACTGTTAATTAACCATAGATGCCAATTGAAGAAAGTATTCTCCCACTGACATTTTCTGTCAAGTCGAAAATCTGTAATAATTCCACCAAAATCATTCTGTAATAATTCTACCAAAAAATGTGTTTTGATATTAAAAAATAAACTTGAATGGAGAAATTAGTGTCTATAATATGTGATAATTAGATTTTAACTGCAAACTGGTCATATATGATGAGCATGCGCACAATGCGCTGAAGCGTTCTTCACGTGATTCATTTTAATTCAATTTACTTGACTTCTTCTCCCCATGTGTACAAAAAAACGATGATCAGTATAATTAATGGCAATATAGTGAATTCCGTTTTGATTTTATAAGCAAAACACTTGGAAAAAAAATCGGTAAATTTTTTTACCCGGAACGTCCCTCGTTATGATTTTTTTCCATTTGTTAGGAATAGTGAAGTGTGACCCAATTTAGTTCAGTACATAGTCACAGTATATCTGTGTTACACATTCTGTCTTTTCATTTTTGTTTGTTCCATCATATTGGATTCCTACCAATATTTTACCATCTTCTTTCTACCTGTGCCACACTTGACTTTTGAGCGTAATAAAATAAATTTAATAAGTAGTTTTTACATTGACACATACCGCTATTTTGCTACGTCATACTGAATTCTTACCAGTTTATGCCGTTTTCACATATAATTTTTCTGCAAAATCAATTGAACAAGATTTTTTTTCATTGATGTTTTAAAAATTTTATTTGGCCGCCATTTTGATTCGCCACCTTAAATTGAAACCCATATTATCAGTGTTTACCTACTCCGCTGGTCCGCAGATACTTCCCAGATATTAAGTTTCTAACTGGTTTTCGTTATCGATCCTCTTGTTGTTATGTTAAAATGGGGTATTATTTGGGGTTAGAATCCAGTAAAAAACAAAAAAATTTTTTTTCAAATGTCTACGTTTCGCAACTTTATAGTTGCATCCTCAGGACACAGATTTAATATCCTACATGAAACCTATATTTTCAGTCTTTACCTACTCCGTTGGTCTGCAGATATTTCCTAACCCTAAATCATACACCACTATAACAACAAGAAGATCGTTAGCGAAAAACATTTAGAAACTTAATATGTGGGAAATATCTGCAACGGAGTAGGTAAAGACTGATAATATGGGTTTCATGAAGGATATAAAATCTATATATGTGACCTGAGAATGCAACAATAAAGCTGCGTAACGTCGACAATTAAAAAAAATACTTATGTTTTTATTACTGTTTTTATACACTCTAACATAAAAACAAGAGGATCATTTACGAAAACCATTTGGAAACTCAATATCTGGAAAATATCTGCGGCTCAACGTAGTAGGTAAAAACTGATAATATGGATTTCATGCAGAACACAGAATCTATGTGTCCTGAAGATGCAACAATAAAGTTGCGAAACGTCGACAAAAAAACAAAAAGCCATTTGTTTCTTTAGCGGACCTTAACCCCAAATAATACACCACTCTAACATAACCACAAGAGGATCGTTAACGAAAACCATGGAAACCTAACATCTGGGAAATATCTGCGGACGAAGGGAGTAAGTAAAGACTGATAAAATGGGGTTCATCCAGGACATAGAAACTATGTGTCCTGATGATACAACAATAAAGTTGCGAAACGTCGACTACTTAAAAATAGACATTTGTTTTTTTACTGGACCCTAATTCCAAATAATATAATAACAACAAGAGGTTTGTTAACGAAAACCATTTAGAAACTTGATATCTAGGAAATATCTGTGGACCTACGGAGTAGGTAAAGACTGATAATATGGGTTTCCTCCAGGATATAGGATCTATATGTGTCCTGAGGGTGCACAAATTAAGTTCCGAAACGTCGATAAATAAAAAAAAAAAGAATTTTTTTTTTCTGAATCTTAACCCCAAATAATACACCACTCTAACAAATTTTTTTTAACATTGTTCAGCCACATTGGATTTTTACCAAAATATTACCAGGTCATCCTCATATGACCTTTAATTTTTGGTCAATCGGGTAAATAGTATTTAAGCTATGTCGCCAACTGACCGACAGACGGACCGACGGATTTGATAAAACATGTTTTTTGGCATCTAGGGGCGTTAAAACGTGAATATATGTAAAATCTAGAGGGTGAATTTTTCACTATTAAAAAAATTTTTTTCGGGCGTCATTTTGTTCCGCCATCTTGAATTAGTACCATAGTTGTACTAGTTGACCCCTATACCACAGTTAGCTATCGCACGCAATTTAAAATCAATTCATTAAGTAGTTATTCAGGCTGAATTTTCAAATATTTTATTAAGCCGCCATTTTGTTCCGACATCCTAGATTCGTACCAAAATATTACCAGTTTATTTCAACATAATACTTGCAGAATTTCAGATAAATTGGATGAGTAGTTTTTTAATAATAACTTTTTTAACATTTCACTAGGCCGCCATTTTGTTTCGCCATATTTTTTAATTTAATTTTAATTTAATTGCCATAAAACAATACTTTTTGTCATTTAGCGACGCTAAAACGTAAAGATGTGTAAAAATGAGAGGGTAACTGTTTCACGATTACAAACATTTTATTTGCCCACTATTTTAATAGTTAATCCTTATACCACAATTAGTTATGGTACACAATTTGAAATCAAACCATTAAGCAGTTTTTCAAGTTGAATTTTTAAATATTTTATTAAACCGCCATTTTGTTCAGCCATCTTGGATTCGTACCAAAATGTTATCAGTTGATTCCAACATAATACTTGATGTTTTTGTAAAATATGAGATAAATTGGATGAGGAGTTTTTTAATAATAATTTTTTTAACATTTCACTAAGCCGCCATATTGGATTTTTACCAAAATGTTACTAGGTCATCCCCATATGACCCTTTATTTTTGACCAAAATTTCAAGTCAATCGAGAAAGTAGATTTTTAGCTATGCCGCGAACAGACAACACGATATTTATTTTTTTAAAAAACTGAAACAGAAAAAGAAAAAATATTAAGAATTAGACATTTCAAGCTTCCTAATAATACTAAATGTGAAGTGCTGTAGTTTTAATTTGCTGTTGAACATGAGATTTTCTAAACATCCGATATAGTACTATAATTAGTATTTCAGCCGAGAATACTAACTGTTTAATATTTATCCAGGACATCTAAGTAAGATAATACCGAACAGACAAAATGAATAAACTATTTTTATATATAATTTAAAAAAAAAATAAAAAGGGAACGATTTATTCTGTACGGCTATTTTTATTCAGGATATCCCTTCTTTCATTATTTATATTTACGTAATTGATTTCTCTATCTACAATATTTTGCCACATGTTGACAAAAATTAATTTGTGTCTACTTGTAATAAGCTTTGGCTAGCTCAAAAAAAAATTATTTATATATTAGCACGTTGCTTTCTTGTGGGAGCTTAACATCTAACTACAGAGATGGCAGGAGTTGTCAGGCACCTTACATTTTTATCGATCAGAATTGAGCTTACAAAAAACAAAAATAAAATAAGAACTGAATGTTTATCACAATTTCAATACTCCACTGCGTCAAAAATAGTACATTTTTTGTACTAAGGTGGCAATTTTTACCTATGTAAAACCAATTAGACCTGATCTTACTCTTCTCATATTTTTAATATTTTTTAAGCTGATTTGACTTTATTTTTTAAGTGTCTTGTGCAAATATTTTAATTACATGATTTAATAATTGTAAACCTCCTGACATTGTAGAAGGAAGTTTTCACGGCTTTGGTCAATTAAGAAATCATGGTTCTTGGGATTAGACCGTGTTAAATTGGAATTACTATCCGACGTTTCGACCTCGATTGCACGACGCATCTTCAGGGATCTTTACTCTACGCGGTCTGAACACTGAATGAGCTCGGAGATATTCAGGCGGGCTTTTATACTCGACTTGTGCTCGCCGAACCGTGAAACTGTGTTAAAATCAATTTCCACGTGTTCCGATTTTTCGTTTATATAATCCTGGAACCGATGCTAGAACCTCGGTTTCCTTTACATTTATAATATGGCCAGTGGTATGATGGTATTCAGCTACAGCAGAATCAAACAATTTGTTTAGTTTTAATACATCGTTCATGGTCCTTAAGTCTACTGGATATTAAGCGTCCTGTTTCTCCCACATACAATTCTCCACAGGAGCAAGGAATTTTATTTACTCCTTCTGTTTGAAAAGGTACAATATCTTTCGGGAATCTCGAGCATTGTCTAATCCTCTTATGGGTTTAATTGAATGTGTAATATATTCAATGCAATAGCCATTCCCTCTCAGAGCTTCTGTCAGTTTCGATGTTTCCGGTGTTAGAGAATCTTGATCGGAAATGGAAATGGCTGTAAATACTAGTTATTAACCGATTTATTTTGTGCTGGATGGTGGAGGGAATTGGCATTTAAGCATATATTTGTAATCATCGGTTTTCTATACAATTTCCATTGAAAATTTAATATTATGATGTTGTTGATTAAAGTGATTCAGAAATATTTTATTTATTTATTTACTTATTTATTAATCAAAAAACAATATATAACAACAAAGCTTTTAACAATAATTTCTTAAAGCTATGACTGTAAGATGGACCGAAGTCTGTGTATGCAGTTCTCTAGTAATACTTTCTAGTATTTGTAATATTATATACACTTTATACTATAAATTTTTCTATATTTCTATGAAGTAACATCATGGCAATTTTAACTTATTGTATTTAATAAATTTTGTAAATATACACTATAATAAATGGCTTAACACTAATTTATTTTCTAAAATCCACTCATTAATTAAATGTTTTGTTTTGGTGTATGGTTTAATTTTAAATTGCAATGGAAGAGCATTATATAGTTTTGGGCCAACAAAGGAAATATGCCTCTGGGCAGCCGCTAGTGACACAGATGGTAGCCGCACGCTTTGGGAAGCAAAATGTCTAGTATTTAAGTTATGATGTACGCGTTGTTTATAGTACGGCACTTTAATCATAAATCTAATAACTGCCTTCACATACAGGTGCTGAACAGTTAACAATTTACTTTCCTGAAACAGTGAAATACTTGGGTATCTTTTGTTTTTAAATAACATTATTTTTATTATATATTTCTGGGCCACACAGAGGGCCGACATGGTAGCCCTGCAGGCATTACCCCATGCAACAATTCCATAATTAATTATAGATTCTACAAGCGAAAGGTACACTAGTTTTAGATCTTTTAATTGGAGGATGGATCTTAATTCCTAAAATTTATAAATAAGTTTTCTTATTTTTTGCGTAGTATATTCAATGTGATTCCTCCATGTCAAACCTTCGTCAATTAATACACCCAAATATTTGTCGTTATATTACAAGGAGAATTATGTATTTTTAATGTCTGTACATCTGTCAGAGATTTTTGAGTTAAACCAAAAGTTAAAAATTTTGTCTTGTTAACATTCAATGATAAGTAACTATTATTCAACCAGTTTTTTTAATTTAGTTATAGCTATTTCTGATTTTTTAATAACTAGGTCCCATGTGGTGTCATTGACTATCAATGCCGTATCATCTGCAAAACAAAAAACTTTTCCCTCATTTAACTCTGTCAGTACATCATTTATATAGATGTTAAAAGGTAGTGGGCCAAGTACTGTGCCCTGCGGCACCCCAGTATCCACCTCCAGCGAGTTGCTTGAGATATCCTCAATTTTGACTCTTTGTGTCCTCCCGCTTATGTATGATTTGAGGAGATTAAATGCCACACCTCTTATACCGATTCTACACAATTTGTCTAGAAGGGTCTGGTGCGCCACAGTATCAAAGGCCTTAGCCAAGTCCAAAAAGATTCCTACCATCCTCCACCAGCATCTATATTTTGGAGAATTTCACCTGTAACTTTACACACAGTGCATTTTCCGTATTAGTGTCTTCCGTAAAAGCATATTGATCCACGGATAATATATTATATTTTTTCAAAAAAGATGATAATTTAAATTTAATACACTTTTCTATTATTTTACTTATTGTGCTTATCAATGCAATTGGCCGATAGTTTGTCGTAAGTTTCTTATCACCCTGCTTAAACAAGGGGACTATGATGGCTCTTTTAAGGGCACTTGGGAAGATGCCCTTGCTAGAAACATGGTTCACTATATGTATTAAGGGTTTAAGTAGAAATACGTGATTGTTTTTGATCATCTCTGAGGTAATGTTGTCATCCCCACTTTTAACATTATTTTTAGCGTATTAATTTGTAAAATTATTTCATTTTCTGTTACCGGGGTAAAATAAAATGAATTTCGGTTAGTGAGATCCCTTCGTTCACCACCTCTGTGTGTGGTTTTAATATATCTGGCTAATCTTTTACCTATGGTACTAAAATGAATGTTGAACTCATTTGCAATGTCAAACTTATTTGTAATTTCAACGTTGTTACTATCCACTATGCATTTGATATTGGAGAAATTGGCCCGATCACCCCTTTATAACCTGCCATGTTTTTTTTACATCTTTACAGTTTTGCTGAATTTTTGTTTTATAATATTCATATTTAGTTTTTTTTATTAATTTTGAAAGATTAGTCCTATATTGTTTGTATCTATGTAAAGCTTCAATATCATTTATGTGTTTAGTACAATATTTTTTTAATTCACCTCTTTTACGTATGGATGTTAAGAGTCCATACGTGATCCAAGGCTTTAATCTCCTGTTTTTATTATTGATTTTATAAATTTTTGTTGCTTTATTTATATATTCTACGAATCTCGCCACAAAAATATCAGTACACCCATCAACATCATCGCAACCCAGAACATCATCCCAAGCTGCCCTCGAGAGCAGGTCAGTTAACAATTTATGATTGATTTTTTTTTTAAATAATTTCTCTATTGCCACTAAGTTATTGTTTTTATTTATTTCTATGTTGAGCAAAATGGGGTAATGATCTGTAAGGGTTCTAGTTATTATTACAGGTTTAAGAGATTGTATCATATTTTCCTTATATTTAGCAAAGAAATGATCTATACAGGACGCACTACCAGCTTGTACCCGTGTGGCTTTGTTTATCAAGTTACAAAATCCATGACCACTAAGCACCGTTAGATAGTCATTAACCACTCTAGACCCTGTATCCAATGTCTAAGATATCGTTAGGTCAAAAATGAAGGTTTCACTGTTGGTAGATATCAACAATTTTATTATTTTTGCAAATTGAAACTTTTAGACATTTAACACTATTAATTTCTATATATCAAGTACACATCAGTCAAATTTGGTTATTCCAAAATACTTTATATCAACAATTTTATATATTATTTGCAAATTGAAACTTTTAAGAAGACATTTAACACTATTAATTTCTATAATCACAGACAATAGTTTCATAAGCTTGGTCTAAAATATTACTGTTTTGATCCATTAATATCTATTTAATATTTATATTTACCTAAATATATGTACCTAACTAAATGTGCTTACAGTAGGCACATGATCTTATGTCACAAAATTTTGGGCATTGTAGTATAGTCTCTCTCGTGCCAGTTTGCATTTTTTTGCAAAAATGGGGCATTTACTTTCATCCTCGCTGTCGTGGTCACATTCATGTAGCTGATTATACTTATCTTTGATATCACTACAGTTCACACATTTCATTACCTGCTTGGTGCAATTGTATCTGTCATGTTGGCCACCACAGTATGTGCATACTTTTTCACGGTCACAGAGTGTTTGTTTATGTCCAAATCTACCACACTGAAAGCATCTCAAGATATTTAGGTCTTCAGTTACTTGGCATTGGTTCCATCCCATATCTAATTGCATATTAACAAGTTTTTTAAATGTATGACCCAAAGTTTCTACATATACAGTCCATTTTTTTGTTTTCTTAGATTGCCTGTTGTAGGTGATCTTCATTTTGTCTTGGTCACTAATGATTTTACTATTTAGCAGTTTTATACTGCCCAAAAGTTCTTCTCCATTTTTATACTCTCTAAGTAGTCCTGTTATCTTCAGGCGAGGATTGCTTTGACCTTTTACTTCAAAGTTATAGTCATTCTTCAATTTATCTTTTGAATATTCTAGTAGTTTGTTCAAATTTTCCAGTTTATCGCTCTTTATACTCACGCAACCTCGGTTGTTTGCACTGAAGTATTTTAAATAAATAAATAAATAAGGCCTTTATATTAAGTATATCATATACATATTATTACAAAGTTAAGTAAAAAAAAATAGCTAAAAAACATAACAGTTAGTAGTCAAAGCGTGGCGCAGTCTAGCTTCTTTAGCTACTCTACTGAACCAGACTCCAACCAAAATTGATTAAATAATAATTTGCCATAGATGTATATAAAAAAAATTGATTTCTATTAGTGTAGGTGAAGTAAGATAGAAAAGAGACAACAATAATTAAAAAAAAAAAAAAAACAGTGTAAGGATCCAGGAGAAGCTATATAGACATAGAAAGTTCTATAGTGAAATGTAAAATATCACTGTTTAACCAATATTAATTTAATAATAAATTTTGTTCACTTAAAAGAAATTTTTTATATTTATATTTAAATGTATTAAAGTTAAGCGCTAAAAAAGTCTGAGGAAGAGCATTGTAACATTGTACAGCATTAAAACTAAAAGATCTCCGGAACATAGGAGCCCATGCAGCTATTAGATCAACTTTTTGTTTTATATCTCTTATGTTATCCTCCCTGGTTTGTTGTTTCTCTGGTTTTAGAATAAGAGTTTTTTCATGAGACACATACTCTGTTGTTTTCTTTGATATGTTTCCATTTTGTTTTGCCATGTCAGCATAAGTTTGTGTTTGATTTTAATTTTTAACATTATTTAGTTTTTCTTCCAGGTTTTCTAGTTTTTGATATATTTTTTCCATATAATTTTCCTTTTTGTATAAGTCAGCAAGATCTTCTTTGCAGCTGCTGCACAACCATACAACTGTATCTTTCAGTTCTTCTATGAGAGTATATTGCTTCTTTGTAATATTTACACAGGTAGCATGGTACCAAGATTGGCACGCGCCCTCACAAATTATTCCCAATTGGTTATCCAACAGTCTCTTGCTGCATTTCTTGCAGGTGCAATTATCGTTTGTTGTTTGTCCCGACCCCGACGACGGGGCCATCGTCGTGGCAACGCCGCCGCCGCGCTTTAATGAAATGCGCTTGCTGGCACGAAGTAAAAACTATGTGGGATACATAGCGTTGTTTACAGTTGAACAAGACGTTTTTTGAAGGATTTTGCACAATTTCGAAACACCTTTTGCGCTTTATATCAACTAGTTACACCAATAAACATAAGGAAATAACTTTTTATAATTTGTTAGTCTTTTTAACACTTTTATAGGCTAAAATAACTAAACCGAAAATTCTCACTACTTGCACACCATGTTGCCATACACTGCCATATAAGGAAATTATCCTGTTTATGAGGCCAAACAACAAAGTATCATCTACATATCTGCACCAGTGGTTTGGTTGCAGTGGAGCTATTGCATCGAAGATAATACGCGTTCATTTAAAAATATAGTAATCCGACTCCACGAAAGGAGTACGATAAGGAGACCCCGTTAGGTATGTTGTTCTTCCCTACGGACATGGCACTAAAGACCAAATACGACGATTACTTCGGCGGTCCAACATACGTAAAATCTTCAATACACATATAAGGATTGGAAAATGCTTGCGATCCCCGAAAGATATTTTACCTTTTTAAACATGAGTATATAAAATTCCTTGCTCCTGCGGAAAAGTGTATGTGTGAGAAACAGGACGCTCATTATCAACTAGACTTAAGGAGCTTGAACGATATGTATTAAAAGAAACAAATTATTTAATCTACTGTAGCTGAACACTAGCATACCACTGGCCATATTATGAATGTAAAGGAAAACAAGGTTCTAGCATCGGTTCCAGGATTTTATAAACGAAAAATTAGAGAGAATCTATTGAAATGTTTACACAAACAAAAAATTTCATTAAAGATCCGGGTTACAGTTTTTATCACACGTGGAAACCGATCTTAACGCAGGAACACGGTTCGGCGAGCACAAGTGGGTATAAAAGGCCGCCTGAATCTCTCCGAGCTCATTCAGTATTCAGATCTCGTGGAGTGAAAAAGCCTCGTTCAATCGAAGGCGAAACGTCGGATATTAATTACAATTTTACACGGTCTAATCCCAAGAACCACGATTTCTCCTGCGCATGCAAGGATAAAAATGGCATTTACATACTTGATAATTGATTTTACAAATGCAAATAGAAATATTTTTTCTATTCGATTATTATTTTAAAACAAACACAAATACAGTATAATATACACATTTGTTTTGTTTTGAATATAATCCCTACAGAGCCTTCAGTAACCATGGATGACCGCAGACCACCATGATGCTTCAGCCTTAGAAGATCTCCACCAGAATCAGCTAGGAGGATCGCGGATGACCCTCTGAAACAGTGGTTTATAAATGTTGATTCTCCAAATGAAGATATTTTGCTATTTCGGACGGTATCTTTCCGAAAGTATTAACTCCAATAACCAAGCTTGTACATTTCCCATTGCGATCATGAGGAACGGCAACTGGATGAAGGCGCACATATTTTTCGCAAATATTTACACGTTGAATTGTTTGTAATTTTCCCTTCTACACGACGAAACGACGCTCCCTGTTATTTTTTGTATGTGGAATTTTAAACATTTTCGCCATTTTCAACATCGTAAGTGATCTCTACGTCATGCTCCAGCAATAGCGATAATGGCGACAACTTTCAAAAATAAGTATCTTTCATCAGAGCTTCATCTAAACACTTTAATCTAGTAAATATTTTGGATTTTTTGCACCATATGCAATGGACTACTTTTGTTTTAAAAACGTTAATTCTTTTGGATATTTTCTAATATCGATATTTTCTTTAACTGCTAACGTGGCTTTTAGCATAGAGTACTCTGACTACATGGATGAATGTTTTAGAACTTTTTCCTTCTTATGAAAATAGGCAGTCATAATGTTTTCTGATATATGATTTGCCGTATTTCATTGACACCATTTCTTAAAGTAGTAAACATTTTCGTATTACTTTTTTGATTTTTATGGAAACAAATCTTTCGCCCAGTTCAGTATCCCAAGAGAAGTATTATACAGTGCATCATTTTCTTTACTACCAGACATTTTTATCTTACAACAGCAAAAACTTAATGATTAACTAACTTGACCATGACAACGCAACAATCAGATAGATAATGAATAGGGGGGTTTTGTTACTATAGAAACGTAATATTGTGACCTAACTTTAGATGTCAAAACTTTAGAGTTTAAAAGTTTTGTTTCTGTTAGAGTGCCCAAGAAATGTAGAATTTCCGTAAAATATTTGCCAAAAGGGTTTGGAAAAGTTAAAAAATACCAGAGGTGCAGTTTTAGCATTGAATGTGATTTCTTACGTATTCAAGAGCGACGTCATTATAAGCGTAGATTTGAAATAGGGTTTTTTGAGTAAAATACTTAAGAATTGATTGAATCATAGTAATGTAGAGTTTTTTCTAGTATTGAAGAGTAGTAAGAAAGGTTTTAATGTAAAAGTAATTGGATTTTTAGTAACAAAGGGATTATATTTTAGAAAAAAAATTGAATGTGGGTATTGTTGCTAAAGAAAAGACAATGTTATAAGTTATTTTTTAGCATGGTAACCTGAAAGATTTCAAGGTTTTTGCTTTAAAACTTTAAAAACTCGCAGTTTTGTATGTTTTGTTACAACAACTTATTAATAAAAGTCGGTATAAAAAAATGAGATTAATCTGTAAAATTAGAATTTAATTTAAAATATTAAATAAAAATTTTTGTTTTATATGTTACTTAAATAAAGACACATGTTTGTTTCTCCAAAATAGTTAGAAAAATGTGACTTTAGTTGACAGCACTAAAAAAATAACTCTTATAGGTAAGGGGGACGCAGCATATTAAATTTGCACGCGTTCGACTGATAACTTTGCGAAGCCCTACTTAAGATATTCACATGTTTAGTATATTGAATGGTTAGATCTGTGACATGTTTCACTCCATAAAGTAAGAGATAATCAGATTCCAATAATCGAAATTTCATTTCCACTCCACTGCTCTATCATTTTGATCTTGTATTCCCAGAAATCCATTAACTATTTTTATTTAAGTTTCCTCTAGTCCCTTATTAATTTTTACTGCTTAGGGTTTTCGGGTAATAAAATTAAAGGCTAATTTCTGCCTTATCTCCGAAAGTTTTGATTAATTTCAATCACTATTACACAAATAAGTTTTAGGATTCAAGACGCTAGTTAATTGAGAATGATTCAATTTGTCGAACGTCCGTTTCTTTCCTTTTGTACTTTTTTTAAAGGAATATGCCCATAACAGACCGTTTCAAATATTTGAAATGTGTCAAAAACATATTCAGCCTACGATATATGAAGAGAATAAAATGACTGTCGAAAAAAGTTAAAGGAAAGATGAAAACTGACCGTTCTTTCTCTTGTGCTTTTCTTATGTGCATCGCATCGTAATTTTCTCATTTACGGATACTAAGAAACCGTTTTATAACCCATGGGCGTTGGAAAACGTAGTTTTTTAATTTACTATAAACAAATTATAATACTTAAGATTAGACTGTGTCAAAAGGGAATCACTTATCTACTTGCGTTTTACTTTCGATTGCAATAGCACAGAATGAGCTCGGAAGAATTTTTATACCGACTGTTATAAAATGTGTTACAGGTGTTAAGTAGAAGCCATATCTCTACTGAAATTGATTGAATCTAAGCGTAAATAAATTGTCAAATATTAAGTTTATAGCAATCCAAAATGCAAGAACTTTGAAATATTTTACATGCTGAGCTACATAACAAGTTCTACATTGATTGCTTTTTTCTAATCATTTTCTAAATAATCATGTTACTTAAGAATAGTGGGTTCACATAGTGTGCTTCCCCTACATTCACATTACTACAAATAGTTGAAATTTTATATTCTCCTTCCTCTTGAAAAGAAATAATACCCTTTGGGAATCGTAAATAATGTTATGTGAAGCAGTGCGAGAATAGTTTTGGCATCCTCTTGTTTCAGTTATTTAAATTTAAAAAAAAAATACGGTATTTGTGTTACCTATTTATATTCAATATTTGTTTATATATTTTATTGGTATACTTTATTGCACCAATTTGGGTAGTCACATGCAACGGGAACGTGTCTAATATAGATTATTTAAAATTAAGATTGGAAAGTGTAAACTGTAAAACCGGGTGCTATAGTTAATAAAATTGTCTTGACACTTTTTAAACCTCAATAATTCGGAAACAAATGCATTTTGGCGCATAGTGGGTTAAACATAAACCTCCGTATGCACTAAAAAGGTTAGGAATCAAACCAGATCTAATTGGTATGATCTAAAACGGTTAGTTTACCAGTTGTATTTTGCTTATGTCACTGTCATTTTGTAATTTAAACATTTAGAAAAACCATTTGTTCAATTGTTGCTTGTGTCATTTTAAACCTTGACGAATTAAACCTGGTCTAAATTTAAACCACTTTAGTGAATACGGAGGTACACGTTGAAAATGTTCAATAAAATCAGAAATTTTAATATTCAATAGGGTATATTTATTAAAAAATTATGTTTGTTCCACTGATAATAAAAACGAACACTGTAATTACCAAAATGTTTTAGAATTATTATTATTTTCCTAACATTCGATTTTTGTAAAAAACGTTTTTCGTAAATTCTCTAGATTTTAAGAATTCACCAGCCTTCATAGGTATACAGCCGGTACACTACTTATATATAATATAAGATATAACCCTAAAGCAAAAAAAAAACATTATTTCTAAGCAGTGTGAGGCCTCCAAAAATTTTTTCCACCGAGTCCACACCTTGTGTACCCATTCGCCTTTATTCCCGGAAACAACTAGGTGTAAATTGGACGACTTAAAAAACAGGTCAACATCTTGTATTTACATTTGCTTTTAGTACCTAGAAGTATTATATATAAATAGTTTTATATATTAGTACCTAGAAGTATTATATATAAAAAAGACTACCTTCATACATGACTTTTGAAAAAATCCGGGCCCCTTCGAAAATCCCGGGCCCAGAGGGAAACCGGGAGTACCTCTTGTCGTTTCTTAAAAAAACACATAAAAAGAACCTGAAGTACAAAAATTCTTCCTTGTTTTCTTTAAAGTAAAATCGCCACTTATGTCAGTTACATCAATGTTATATGATTTTTTTAATACATAAATCTAAAAGTATCTGATGCCCCATGATATATTTAAAAATGTATAATTAAAATAACTGATAAGACCATGTAGAAGGGAAAATCACAAACAATTCAACGTGTAAATATCCTTGCACGCGCAGGAGAAATCGGAGTTCTTGGGATTAGACCGTGTAAAATTGTAATTACTATCCGACGTTTCGCCTTCGATTGAACGAGGCTTTTTCACTCCACGGAGTTCTTGGGATTAGACCGTGTAAAATTGTAATTACTATCCGACGTTTCGCCTTCGATTGAACGAGGCTTCTTCACTCCACGGGATCTGAATACTGAATGAGCTCGGAGAGATTCAGGCGGCCTTTTATACCCACTTGTGCTCGCCGAACCGTGTTCCTGCGTTAAGATCGGTTTCCACGTGTGATAAAAACCGTAACCCGGATCTTTAATGAAATTTTTTGTTTGTGTAAACATTTCAATAGATTCTCTCTAATTTTTCGTTTATAAAATCCTGGAACCGATGCTAGAACCTTGTTTTCCTTTACATTCATAATATGGCCAGTGGTATGCTAGTGTTCAGCTACAGTAGATTAAATAATTTGTTTCTTTTAATACATATCGTTCAAGCTCCTTAAGTCTAGTTGATATTGAGCGTCCTTCTCACATATACACTTTTCCGCAGGAGCAAGGAATTTTATATACTCATGTTTAAAAAGGTAAAATATCTTTCGGGGATCGCAAGCATTTTCCAATCCTTATGTGTATTGAAGATTTTACGTATGTTGGACCGCCGAAGTAATCGTCCTATTTGGTGTTTAGTGCCATGTACGTAGGGAAGAACAACATACCTAACGTTGTCTCCTTATCGTACTCCTTTCGTGGAGTCGGATTACTATATTTTTAAATGAACGCGTATTATCTTCGATGCAATAGCTCCACTACAACCAAAACACTGGTGCAGATATGTAGATGATACTTTGTTGGTTGGCCTCATAAACTTATAATTTCCTTATATTTCTGAATCACTTTAATCAACAACATCATAATATTAAATTTACAATGGAAATTGTATAGAAAACCGATGATTACAAATATATGCTTAAATGCCAATTCCCTCCACCATCCAGCACAAAATAAATCGGTTAATAACTAGTATTTACAGCCATTTCCATTTCCGATCAAGATTCTCTAACACCGGAAACATCGAAACTGACAGAAGCTCTGAGAGGGAATAGCTATTGCACTGAATATATTACACGTTCAATTAATCCCATAAGAGGATTAGACAATGCTCGAGATTCCCGAAAGATATTGTACCTTTTCAAACAGAAGGAGTAAATAAAATTCCTTGCTCCTGTGGAGAATTGTATTTGGGAGAAACAGGACGCTTAATATCCAGTAGACTTAAGGAACATGAACGATGTATTAAAACTAAACAAATTGTTTGATTCTGCTGTAGCTGAACACCATCATATCACCGGCCATATTATAAATGTAAAGGAAACCGAGGTTCTAGCATCGGTTCCAGGATTATATAAACGAAAAATCGGAACACGTGGAAATTGATTTTAACACACTTTCACGGTTCGGCACAAGTCGAGTATAAAAGCCCGCCTGAATATCTCCGAGCTCATTCAGTGTTCAGACCGCGTAGAGTAAAGATCCCTGAAGATGCGTCGTGCAATCGAAGGCGAAACGTCGGATAGTAATTCCAATTTAACACGGTCTAATCCCAAGAACCATGATTTCTTAATTGACCAAAGCCCTGAAAACTTCCTTCTACAATGTCAGGAGGTTTACAATTATTAAATCATGTAATTAAAATATTTGCACAAGACACTTAAAAAAGAAAGTCAAATCAGCTTAAAAAATATTAAAAATATGAGAAGAGTAAGATCAGTTCTATTTGGTTTTACATAGGTAAAAATTGCCACCTTAGTACAAAAAATGTACTATTTTTGACGCAGTGGAGTATTGAAATTGTGATAAACATTCAGTTCTTATTTTATTTTTGTTTTTTGTAAGCTCAAATCTGATCGATAAAAATGTAAGGTGCCTGACAACATACACAATATTTGAGACATGAAAATGACTAACTGAGATCCCCCAACGGTCAAAATGACCCCATCTCTGTAGTTACATGTTAAGCTCCCACAAGAAAGCAACGTGCTAATATATAAATAATTTTTTTGAGCTAGCCAAAGCTTATTACAAGTAGACACAAATTAATTTTTTGTCAACATGTGGCAAAATATTGTAGATAGAGAAAGCAATTACGTAAATATAAATAATGAAAGAAGGGATATCCTGAATAAGAATAGCCGTACAGAATAAATCGTTTCCTTTTTATTTTTTTTAAAATTATATATAAAAATAGTTTATTCATTTAAATAAATATTAAACAGTTAGTATTCTCGGCTGAAATACTAATTATAGTACTATATCGGATGTTTAGAAAATTTCATGTTTAACAGCAAATTAAAACCACAGCACTTCACATTTAGTATTATTAGAAAACTTGAAATGTCTAATTCTTAATATTTTTTCTTTTTCTGTTTCAGTTTTTTAAAAAAATAAATATCGTGTTCTGTCTGTTCGCGGCATCGCTAAAAAACTACTTACCCGATTGACTTGAAATTTTGGTCAAAAATAAAGGGTCATATGAGGATGACCTAGTAACATTTTGGTAAAAATCCAATATGGCGGCTTAGTGAAATGTTAAAAAAATTATTATTGAAAAACTCCTCATCCAATTTATCTCAAATTTTGCAAAAACATCAAGTATTATGTTGGAATCAACTGATAACATTTTGGTACGAATCCAAGATGGCGGAACAAAATGGCGGTTTAATAAAATATTTAAAAATTCAACTTGAAAAACTGCTTAATGGTTTGATTTCAAATTGTGTACCATAACTAATTGTGGTATAAGGATTAACTATTAAAATAGTGGGCAAATAAAATGTTTGTAATCGTGAAACAGTTACCCTCTCATTTTTACTCATCTTGACGTTTTAGCGTCGCTAAATGCCAAAAAGTATTGTTTTATGGCAATTAAATTAAAATTAAATTAAAAGATATGGCGAAACAAAATGGCGGCCTAGTGAAATGTTAAAAAAGTTATTATTAAAAAACTACTCATCCAATTTATCTGAAATTTTGTAAAGTATTATGTTGGAATAAACTGGTAATCTTTTGGTACGAATCCAGGATGTCGGAACAAAATGGCGGCTTAATAAAATATTTGAAAATTCAGCCTGAATAACTACTTAATGAATTGATTTTAAATTGCGTGCAATAGCTAACTGTGGTATAGAGGTCAACTAGTAAAACTATGGTACTAATTCAAGATGGCGGAACAAAATTACGCCCGAATAAAAATTTTGTAATAGTGAAAAATTCACCCTCTAGATTTTACATATATTCACGTTTTAACGTCCCTAGATGCCAAAAAACATGTTTTATCAAATCCGTCGGTCCGTCTGTCGGTCTGTCTGTCAGTTGGCGACATAGCTTAAATACTACTTACCCGATTTACCAAAAATTAAGGGTCATATGAGGATGACCTGGTAATATTTTGGTAAAAATCCAATGTGGCTGAACAATGTTAAAAAAAATTTGTTAGAGTGGTGTATTATTTGAGGTTAAGATTCACAAAAGAAAATCTTTTTTCTTTTTATTTATCGACGTTTCGGAACTTAATTTGTGCATCCTCAGGACACATATAGATCCTATATCCTGGAGGAAACCCATATTATCAGTCTTTACCTACTCCGTAGGTCCGCAGATATTTCCTAGATATCAAGTTTCTAAATGGTTTTCGTTAACAAACCTCTTGTTGTTATTATATTATTTGGAATTAGGGTCCAGTAAAAAAACAAATGTCTATTTTTAAGTAGCCGACGTTTCGCAACTTTATTGTTGCATCTTCAGGACACATAGATTCTATGTTCTGCATGAAATCCATATTATCAGTTTTTACCTACTACGTTGAGCCGCAGATATTTTCTAGATATTGAGTTTCCAAATGGTTTTCGTAAATGATCCTCTTGTTTTTATGTTAGAGTGTATAAAAACAGTAATAAAAACATAAGTATTTTTTTTAATTTTCGACGTTACGCAACTTTATTGTTCCATTCTCAGGACACATATATAGATTTTATATCCTTCACGAAACCCATATTATCAGTCTTTACCTACTCCGTTGCAGATATTTCCCACATATTAAGTTTCTAAATGTTTTTCGCTAACGATCTTCTTGTTGTTATAGTGGTGTATTATTTAGGGTTAGGAAATATCTGCAGACCAACGGAGTAGGTAAAGACCGAAAATATGGGTTTCATGTAGGATATTAAATCTGTGTCCTGAGGATGCAACTATAAAGTTGCGAAAAGTAGACATTTGAAAAAAAATTCTTTATTTTTTCACTGGATCCTAACCCCAAATAATACCCCATTTTAACATAACAACAAGAGGATCGATAGCGAAAACCAGTTAGAAACTTAATATCTGGGAAGTATCTGCGGACCAGCGGAGTAGGTAAACACTGATAATATGGGCTTCAATTTAAGGTGGCGAATCAAAATGGCGGCCAAATAAAATTTGTAAAAAATCAATGAAAAAAAATCTTGTTCAATTGATTTTGCAGAAAAATTATATGTGAAAACTGGTAAGAATTCAGTATGACGTAGCAAAATAACGGTATGTGTCATGGTAAAAACTACTTATTAAATTTATTTTATTACGCCCAAAAGTCTCAAGTGTGGCACAGGTAGAAAGAAGAGGGTAAAATATTGGTAGGAATCCAATATGATGGAACAAACAAAAATGAAAAGACAGAATGTGTAACACATATATACTGTGACTATGTACTGAACTAAATTGGGTCACACTTCACTATTCCTAACAAATGGAAAAAAATCATAACAAGGGACGTTCCGAGTAAAAAAATTTACCGATTTTGTTCCGAGTGTTTTGCTTACAAAATCAAAACGGAATTCACTATATTGCCATTAATTATACTGATCATCGTTTTTTTTTGTGCACATGGGGAGAAGAAGTCAACCAAATTGAATTAAAATGAATCACGTGAAGAACGCTTCAGCGTATTGTGCGCATGCGCATCATATATGACCAGTTTGCAGTTAAAATCTAATTATCACATATTATAGACACTAATTTCTCCATTCAAGTTTATTTTTTAATATCAAAACATATTTATATATTTTGGTAGAATTATTACAGAATGATTTTGGTGGAATTATTACAGATTTTCGACTTGACAAAAAATGTCAGTGGGAGAAAACTTTCTTCAATTGGCATCTATGGTTAATTAACAGTAGATTCCAGTCAAACCATCATATATAGGAAAAAACAATAAGTGCTGTTGGTGTACAGTGTTTTCATTTACATTTTCATACCTAGCTAGAACTTTGACTATAGTAGATACAAAAATATTTGAAATACGAAAGTTGTACGATTTTACCTGTACTATCTTTTAAGAGTATCAACTATTTTAAGAAATCATTAGGAGGTTAAAAAATATACTTTCATTTTTTAAATGGAGCCTCCTGTGTATTATTTCAGATTTGATCCTATATCTGAAAAACATTCTCGAGAAAATTGACAAAAAGATCCCTCTTATGGCTAGGTTAGATTAGGTCTATTTTTTCGACTTTCTATGATTTTTAAACATTTTGGATACGTTTAAAAGGTAACACAAGAAAAATCCTACTAAAGTTTTATTTGTACCTCCTACAGTTAAAACTCTAACTAGGTGTCAAAATATAAACGAAAGCAGTGTACATGAGATCCTTTAATTAATTTTTTATATAATATTTCTATATATTGGCAAAAAATTGAATTTTTGTATTTTTTTTTGTACTTGTGGAGGGTCTAGCAATATAAACTTTTACTAGTTCGAAAGAGCTACTAAAAAAATTGACCTAAATTGACCTATGTTTAAATATTCCTGATGTTCTGGACTAAAGAAATTTTAAACAAAAACAAGATTAATTTCTGGCCTAAATTGGTAAATAAGGTAGAACATATAAAATAATGTAGAGGATTATAGTGGGAAGAGGGCAGGCAAATGAAACCACTATAGTAATTTATATCCCAACGTTTCGTGGTCAATCACCATTTTCTCAAGGGCCTATAATAAAGAAAAAGAAGAAGACACATTACATTTGGTCGTACTATGATAAATCTATCTAATTGGAATAAGAAATTGTACTTAACCCTATTTAAAAAATGACGAGCAACAATAAATTGAACACATTAAGACAAGAATAAATAACATTGTTTAACTTACCAATACCTCACGCGGTCTGGATGCCTTTATAAATCATTTTAGTGTATGTAAATTACAAAGCTTTATGAGATAACTGCAAATTATTAGCAAATACACCCTTTTTACGTTTTAAGGTATTCTTATAAACAATGTTTTATTTCCGACTGATATAGGAAACGATATGAAGTTAGATATTAAAGAATTAGGGGTTTATCGCAAATAGTAGAACTACATCAAGACCCCGCAGTATGGCGTATACAAAGTAAACTAATACATTCTTCTTTTTCTTCTTTATTATAGGCCCTTGAGAAAGTGGTGATTGACCATGAAACGTTGGGATATAAATTACCATAGTGGTTTTATTTGTCTGCTCTCTTCCCACTATAATCCTCTACATTGAACGATTTAAAGGGTGCTATACGAATTCCATTGTTTCTGAAAAATCCTCTAGACCTAGGCTCACGGAGCCTATTGGAAAAGCCCACTTGACTGACTAGTTACGGAGCACAATGTGTATAGGACCAGACCGCAATGATTGGATTAAACAATAAAAGTTACTAAAGGAGATTTGATAATACTAGAAATCACGACAAGGAGCAATTTGTTGGCGACTAACAAGAGCTTATAGAACCTATTGTTCTTCCGACATTTCGCGATTAATGCTTACTAAGTTTAACATCTAATATATCACGTATATTATAGCAAAAAACAAATCGGTCAATATGCTGTAGCAAAATCGATGTATTTTGAGTGAGTTTTCTAATATTATAAACGATAAATAAAATATTTCTGAAGATGATCGGTGCATTCGAGGATGAAACTTTGGAAACTCACAAAAGATCTTTTCTTAAATTTCGTTTAAATATTATTCCTAAAAATTAGCTTTAACATTTTACAACAATAAATAAAAAAATTGAATTAGTTTTGATACATCCACAAGTTTTTCTGATTTAAAGTTTTATATTTAAGAACAGAATAACTCCAAATCGGTATCTCAATTGTGTGACTAGCTATTTTAGTTTTCGAAGTAGATCGGCACAGAAAGTTTTGATACAGTAACTTGTAATAATTTCGAAAGATGTTATGAAGGGTAACTTCCTTCGATTTAAAAGCGGAATAGGAAATTGAAACTTGAATTGAAGTTCTAGCACGTGTTCGATTGTATCAAATATTTTTAAACGATAACTATAACTTTTTATATTCGTGCAAAAACCATCGGTAGATTGGTTTACTTATGAGGATTATAAATATTTTTAAATAACACAAACTTTTGTATAAAAATGTACAAAAAAACTTTTTCCGTTGAATGTCAATGCAGAAACTTAAAATTAACAAAGCAAAATCATATTAAAAACAAGCGGTGCGTATAACCAAAGATAGATAATGCTCCATACAGACGATTCATCCAATGTTAAATAAAACACCCTCTAAATGGATTCCAACTTTCCATTGTATTCCTTAAAGCAGGGATCTATCGAGAGATTTCCGCGTAGCCAGCAATATTTTACGGACATTATTGCCCGTATGCGATTTTACTAAATATACTTCATGCTAGCACATGCCACGCCTACCGGAATACGTCACACATACAGCACACCGCACTAAATATACTGGACTCTAGCGCGCTCTCGTAATAAAATATTAGGTATATTACGGTCTTTTTCACGTGTTTTCAAAATGCAAAGATTTTGAATTAAATAAAACATCGTTTATTTATATAAGAGAGTGACAAAAACATACATGATAAACTAAGCCATACAATGCGAACAATATTAATCAATGTATTTTAGCATTTCGAAGATTTTTTGTTATATTTCCAATTAGATCATGTTTCCGCTTGACACTGTTACGTTTCTTTCTTTGACTAGATTCTTCGCTGGACGGTCGGCCTGACTGTATTCTTCTTTTTCCAACGCTCGGACTGTTATGTATTTGTCGGCGACTGATAGGTGTAGGCTGCACTCCAATAAGTCGTGTTGTCCTCATTTTCATTGCGTAAAAATGTGTTAATTGAGATACAGTCGTAAGACTACAAATTGGACCACAATATTTTGGTTGTCATTGTTAATAGTTTTTTCTGTTAGGCCTAGGATACGATCAAACTGCGACTTTAGTGAATTTGTTATAGGCGCGAAACACACGGTGCTATCCTCGTCGGCACTATTTACACCCATATTCATGTCGATACTACGAGTACCGACAGGACGCGGACCTGCAACGCACTCAGCATCGGATTGATCGACGTTTACATTCTGCCGCATGCGAGTAAAGACATTTTTTTTTTGGTGTATTTGTACCAAGAGCAATATAAGACAAAGTAACTTCGTCGTCAGGTATTAATACTGGAACTGATTGTGACAATATTCCAGCGTTTTGCTCTACAGCACAGATATGTTTGCAGTATGCGCCGCTAGATCTACTAAAGCAATCACAGCACGTGTAACCATCTTTTACGTTAACCGTGTAAAGTACCTGAGGATCAGTTGATGACGTTACCAAAGATGTCTCTTCGTCATACTTGCGATACATTTAAATTTGTCGTACAAAATATCGTGCTGAGTTACTTTGTTGTTTACGTGAATCAACATTTTTCTTGTATGGAACGATTTTAATATTTTCTTCTTTAAAAATTCTTATAGAAGCTTCTGCATAGTTATTGGTATTGTTGGCTCTAGTAAAAAGATGTTTCCGATGTTTGCGTACATAATCGCCCTAAACGTCATCATAAATGACTGACGATGACACTTGTCTATGCAGTTCTTTGCCTCACATAACTATCTCCAAAACACTTGGCAAACATGAAATGAGCAAAGCAATAGCTGAAGTTTGTTTTTAAATTTCTCAGTAACTAATAGATGGATTTTAACGAAATGTGTTTCACTTTACTTCGTTTGTTTTTAATTAGTGTTTAGACAAAAGGGAAAAAAAGTTTAGTGAAAAAAATTAAAAGTGAAATGAACTTCACTGAAAGCAAGAAAGAAAGAAATCCTTGAAGTCCTGAAGTCGGCGACAAATAATTTCCAATATAACGTCAGTTTAGGTGAAGTTCATATTACTTTTTAATCTTTAATTTTTTTTTGTAGTTTTTCCTTACACATATCTTTTGTTTTTACAGATGTCAAATTTGGAAGGGCGTTTTGGGTTAGTTATGTGTGCAAATATTACTCCTGAATAACGTCACAGCAGGATAAACATTTGCAATTTGCATTTCATTGAAGATAGCTATACCAACGACAAAAAAACTCGTTAGTTTTAGTTCAGGAGAGGACATTTTCTAATTACAAGCCAACGATTTATGCGACTTACTATGTTTTATGTAAAGAAGTAACGTTTTTATTAAATAAATTGCATATAAAATCGCAGTTTCATTGAAATATAATTTTGATTAATATAACATTATTTCACTTTTAAAGTTGTTGTTATGTAATAACGCAATATAATGTAGAAAATTTAAATGAACAGAAACTTATTATATCTTTATCCAACGCAGTGTTTTAGTTTTACATTATCACCCGTAATTATTATTGTATTTCATGTTATGTATGCACCCTCGTATTGAATAGTGCACATTGAGACGCGGCATGACGGCGAATTCCCTTTGATGCCGAACTATCAATAATGCCGACACGAGTGGGTCTACTGCTTCGTTAGGTCCCTCAAGTGAGAAATATTTTGCGGCGATTTTTTGCACACATATATGGAGTCTTTGTAGACATATGTAACATAAAAATATTTTTTAATATACAGGGTGTTTTAAAAAAAATTACATATCATAGTTATATATTTTCAAATGGAACGCACTGTATATTATTAAATTTTTGGATTTTACAAAGAATTCCAATGATATTTTATGTAACATGTCCTATATCCAAATTCACTTGTTTTCGAAATATTGATCTTTCAAATTTGACATTTTGAACACCTTAACTAGTTGTAAAATCTAAACGGTTTGAATTGGGGCAAAACGGCTTGCACTTTCCCATCTAAGTTATTAATTATCTATCAGATGACGTCAATTTCCGGTTTAACTGGAAGGTTTTGGTAATTTTCAGAAATTTCAAACTTCCTATTAAACCGGAAATTGATGTCATACGATAGATAATCAAAAAATAAGATAGGAAAGTGCAATCGATTTTGTTCCAATTCAAACCGTTTAGATTTTACAGCTATGTAACGATTTCAAAATGTCAAATTTCAAACGTTAATATTTCGAAAACAATTGAAATTGGATAAAGGACATGCTACATAAAATATCACTGGAATTTGATGTAGAATAAAAAAAATTTATAATATATAGGGTATTCTATTTAAAAAAATATAACTTTGATATGTAGCTTTTTTAAATACCCTGTATATTAAAACATATTTTTAATTTTAACCACAAAGACTCTACATAAGAAAAAACCGTCGCAAAATATATAAGCGTTCTTGTTTGAGAGACCGTGTCGTATAGATTGGACCACCATGTATAATGTTGATTGTTAAAACAGATTAAATGAGCAAAAAAAACTAAAGAAGTACATGGTGTTCCCAAGCGATCACCCATTATACTCACTTTTGGTTAACTTCGGTGATCGCACGAAAAAGGAAGCATCAGCTGCTTCCTTTTTCGACCCTTTCAAGTATCCGTTTATCACAGAACGTTACAATGTTATATTAAAAATTGCGTTAAAAATTCAACAGATACGTATGCAAAATTTTAGCTCCATATAACAATAGGACTAGCTAAAAATCGACTTTCTAGGTTTCTTACATACAAAGTTCGTATGTTTTTTAAAAAACTACACATGAAACCAAAAAAAAAACATTAAAAATCAAAACTAATTTGCGTAAATTACAGTAATTATAGCACACAATCCATCCTTCAGATAATAGTCATTCCGTATGGTGAATCGGTTGACCTTTTGATTTTAATAGCGATACTTGCACTACAGCCCCTTGCTTTAAATCGAGCCTTACTACGAATTCTGTCTTCGATCTGGATGTCTTGATTTTGTTAAAGTCTGAGTGATGACAAACGAATAGTTTTTGGTAAAGCATAAACTTGAGATTAGGCCATGAATTTCGCACAATCCACTGTGATTTGGTACTTTCACTAAATTTCCTGATCCACTTACTACACTGTGTAAAAAAACAGATATCATTAATGCCTGAAGCCACTGTCGAGTTGGCCGATTTACTGGGTATTATTGTACATGTAAATCTGGTTCCAGAACTTTAGGCAGCTGTGCACACATCTAGTTTTATCTGATACATGGGGTACACCAGACATGTAGAAGATATTAAATATCCACCCACATCCCTTCTAGAGATAATATTAGATGTAGAGAACAGAAACAAAGATATTTCAATTTTCAGTTAAAAAAAATAGCATTTTTTGTACAGTGTAACTCTTCATAATAGTAACAAAAATATTTTGTTAAACTATTTACGTAACGATACTATTATTATATGTAATATTAATAAAATATTATATTGTTATATTATATTCAATATAATTATTATTATTTTTATCTTTTTGTTGTCTCACAGTATTCCTGTGGTTACATTTTATCCTGAAAAAGGAAAAGGAAAAAAACAACTATTGTGTATTAAGAAATGATCTAACGATGCTACATATTTTCAAAATGACCGATTTCTGGATGTTCCTGTGAATGTCTGTATTAAGTCCTAATTGAGCCAAATGCGGTATAAATGTTGTTAGGGTGAGACCTTTTACTGATATGACTAGAGGTAGACTGATGACTCTTTCCTGTTGCCACAGCCTTTTTATTTCCATTGCCAAGTCGATGTATTTGGCGATCTTCTTACTATATTTCGCTTGGATGTTCTCGTCGTTCGGGACAGCCATGTTAATTAAATAATTAATCTTTTTTTGGATTGAAAGGTGATATCGGATCTGTTTGCGGAGATTGTTTTATCTGTGTGGTTGTCAATGTCCCAGTAGAGCTTGTAGTTTTCGTTTTCAAGTACGGATGTTGGTGTATAATGGTAGTAAGGGTCTGTGTTCTCCGTTAGTTTGTATGTCGCGGTTAATGCTTGATGAACGACCTTCACTACTGAGTTGTGTCTCGCGGTGTATTCAATACCGGCCATTATTCTACATTCCCTCGTTATGTGATCGACCGTTTCTCTCTGCTGGTGACATCTCCTGCACCTGTCGTCTTCAATGGTTGTGGCCTTGATGATGTGCTCTTAGTAGTTTCGGGTTGCTATGACTTCGTCATGGATGGCAAGCAGGAAGCTTTCTGTTTCTGGGCTCTTTTTATAACCACGTATGTGAAAGCTTATTATGTATGTGGTCTTGCTTTATGTGGCATCTGTGTCTTCCGTGGAGTGTTCTTTCAGACCAGGTGTTTATCTTTCGTTTCGTAAATTTGTTTTTATTTAGTAATTGTATACCTATAATTGCCCTCCCTCATTCTTTTCTCTCGATGGTGAGTCTTTCCTTGCATGCGTTGGGATGTAACTTCCTGTGTTGTGAATTCAGAGCGTATGAGAATGTGAATGTTTTGTATGTCTGTGTGTGACCATTTAATGATACCAAACGAATACGTAAGAATAGATATGGCGAAGGTATTAATAGCTTTCGTTAGACTTCTGGAGTTCAGTTTTGTTTTTAGTACTTCTATGTCTGTGTGTGACCATTTAATGATACCAAACGAATACGTAAGAATAGATATGGCGAGGGTGTTAATAGCTTTCGTCAGACTTCTGGAGTTCAGTTTTGTTTTTAGTACTGTTTTGTGAGATTGATTTTAAATTCCAGCTTCAGCTCTAATCTGATATGAGTGGGGTTAATTTTGGTGCTTTGATGGAAGCCTAGGTATCTGTATGTTTCTTCTTTGAGCATGTTATCTATGGTTTCATTGTTGGTTGTCTGCATCGTAAGGTGTTCTTTACACTGCCCCTTGTTGATATGAAGTAGCTTGCATTTACTTATGCCAAGTTCCATGTTGATGTCCAGAGTAGACGTTTTTGTGATTTTAAGCAGTTCCTTTATCTGTTCCTTTGTGTTTGCTTATAATTTTATGTCATCCATGTACAAGAGATGGTTTATTTTGTTTAGGTTTTGCTTTTGGTGTTTAATATGGAATCCGCAGTTTGTGTTATTCAGTGTGTTTGAGAGTATATTGAGACAGAAGCAGTACCACAAAGCGCTGAGTGAATCTCCTTGGAATATGCCGCATTTGATGTAGATCTCTTCTGTTTCGATGTGTTCGTTTTGTGTTCTCAGGTTAATTTTAGTTTTCCACGTACTCATAATTTGGGTGGCGTATCGATTCAACGGCTTCTTTATAAACTATGTAACCAGTGTGTTTGTTCCATGATAACGCTGTCTATAATTAGCTGCTCCTTGCATCCTCGGCTGTTTTTCCTGCACACTTTTTGCTCTTGCGTTAGAATGTTTTTGTGTGCTAGGTGTTGTTCTATTCTCCTGGTAATTGTGACTGTGATGATCTTATATAGGGTTGGAATGCACGTAATAGGTCGGTAATTTGACGGGTTCTTAGTGTCTGAGTTTTTGGATTTAAGGTAGTTCTTCCTTGGGTGAGAAAACTGGAGAGTGTGCTAGATTTTAAAATAATTTCACTAATTTGGCGAGTGAAAGCTCCATGTCTGGAGGTAAACTATTTGTACCAGAAGTTATGAATGTTTTCTATTCTACCAGTTATGCGTGTATTTGATGGTTTCTACAACTTCTTATTTGCAAAGTTATTGCAAAGTCTTCTTGTTCTTCCAAGCAGTTGTGTCTGTCTTCTTCCGCTTTAATCCATGAAGCGTTATTATTGTGTAGTTTCGGTTCTGACCAAATAATTTTCCAGTAATCGGTGATTTTTTTGTTTGGACGGTGGTTCTATTACTCGTGCCTCCTCAGTGCTCATGATTTTTTGGTAGAACTGTTTTTAACTTCTTCGAAACAGGTTATTAGCGTCCTTTTTTTCGTTTGACTCCTTCTATCTTCGAAGTGTTGCGGCATACACGGATAATTTTTGCTTGAGAGTGTCAAAAATTTCTATAAGCGTGTGATCACGAGATGTAGATTTGATTTTCTCTACACTTTGTGTGATACGTTTTTACTTATTACTGTTCATGAATTTGATAAGATGTCCCAATTCTTTTCTAATTTTGTTAATTTTGTTTTCGATTCTTATCTGCCATTTGAATTTTGGTTTTATCTGTCTCTTGTCCTGTGCGCTGTGTGGTACTTGTCATCTGTCGTAGGTTGCTCAGTGGGGAGCTTCGCCTCTACGCAAAGTTGGGCTGGTTTGTATGTGGGATCGGTTCGGCATCTGCCCCACTGTCCTCAATGTTTGATTGATGAATATTTAATTCAGCAGTTTTTCATGTTTTGCAATGCGAGTGGTATGAGCTTACTGGTCCTAGTGATGACTCTTTTTTGATTTATTATCTGGGTATTGTACTATAAAAAGTGTATGCAGTTTATCTCCGTATCCTGATGAAATTGTCTCAAGTTTGGTAGCGGTGTAGTAGGAATGCATCACCGTTCGATTCATTTCGTCTGTCCAATTTAACCTCTTTCTTTATTTATCTGCCTTGGTAGTTGCAGGCAGTCGTTGCGATATATCCGCTGTTGTAGTGGGCTCAAGGTGTTGTGTTTGGCTCTCATATGTGTTAGATGCATTTGTATATCTATTTTAACAGCGCATGATCAGTTCGCTCGATTCTGTAATGAGTCTCATGCGTTGCCCTGCCTTTCCCACCTTGGTGGGTGACAGATTGGCCGGCAAAACACTTTTGGTGGGTCTATCTTCCTTTGCTTGTTCGTGATCGTTTCGTTCGAACTGTCCTTTCCCGCGACGTCCTCAACCGTTACGCTACTCGCCCGACGCTTCTTTGAATGCTGCTCTGTTGTCTGGGTTGATGTTTTGTGGTGTTATTATTATTTCACTCATTTTTATTATGTTCGTAATATATTACAATTTGTTTGTATAGATTTATCATAAAATAAATATAAGTAGGTATCAAGAGATAGATCCTGATAAATTAAGTTGGAGAAATACTGTTTGTTTTGTAGGGAATTGTTGTTTGAATTAGTAATCACGTTAACTTTTGCATTGTACACAATTTTATTAATAGTTATAAAGGCATCTGAAATGTTTTTTTAAATAATTTACATAAAAGCAATAATATACTATACTATAGGTATTCTAATTGAAATCCGACCATTGGAACAAACCAAAAATATATAAAATGTCTACGAAATGATAATAAAAAAAAAGTATTTTATGGGTTATTGTGGCATAACCATGGTTTTTATGAACATTTTATACAAACGGATTTCAAGTAAGCTTTGAAGGATGTCTCTAGTCATCCTTAAAACTGCTAAAACCTTTTACAAGGAAAATCATAAAATGGAAAGAACGTGAGAACATCGGTAAGATATAAAAAAATACAAATTAGCAAATTAATATCTTTAACACCCTGTGTTTCCGAAACTATCCATTAGATTGCGTTGCGGCTATCAGACATCTGATCCAAACGTTGAGTTCTCCAATATCAAATATTCAAAAAAATTAGCCGAAAGCCATTTTTCATAGGCGGTGTGAGTGGTCCTTTGAAAATCAATAATAATAAAACTTGCCAGGAACGTTATTTCAGATTTTATTCCCGTTTAAAATCATCAACAGCCTTATTATAAAAAAATAAGTTAGTCGATGTCGTTAGAAAATTTTGACTAGATCAAAATCGTTTAGAATTTAACATGAGTAATTTTACAGTTCTTTGATCGTTTTTGCAATAAATTTTTTCTCATAAAATTTGTATTCCGATTATTTTTATTAGTTTTTGGCAAAATAGTGAATGTTAAAAAAAACTCGTAAACGCGTATAATACTATTTTTCCCATTGTCCCATTTTTCTCTTAAAAAATATGATCACTTTATAGTATGAAGCAAATGTACGTATTTCTTCCTATACTTTTTCATTCACACCCACCACAAATCCTGTATTTTTAGTTTACTCCGATAAAAATTGATACAGATAAATTTTCCTGATCTTTTGAGAAAACTCATACGAGAAATGAGGTAAACGGAAATACGGTGCAGACCGTTAACATTTGCTTTTCATTAGATGGGCTTGACTACGTTTCGAATAAAATCCAAGTCTGCCAAATTCTTGAACCGTGACGCTAAGTGGAAGAGAAAATGTAGGGTTATAAAAAAGGGGGTGATATAAAAAATTAACCCGCACAGAATGCCTGCAGATAAGCTTGGAGAATAACTGGAATTCTGAAGAAGAAAAAACACGAGCACAGAAATTACAAAACGTATTTGAAGCGAATATTTACATTTAACTCACTCGTGAGATCTTAGCATTACAGATTATATAATGAATTACGTACTTATGTTAAGGCTTTTTACAAAAATTAATAATTTCTATTAGCATTAATTGTTTTGTAATCAAATCAATTAGTCTATAATTAATATTGTTAGTAGAATAATTATTTTGTAATAAACTAATCTTAATATATACTTATAACAAAATTTAGTAAATCTATAGCCATGGAGGGAGGCAGAGTGACAGACGCATTTCAAATCTGTATTGAAATATACTAATCTTCATCATGTGTGTTGAAAAGTATTTGAAGTGAGACAAAAGAAAGTTGAAAAAGCAAAGCTTACTTTTAACTTATTTTATTTACAGTTATGGCTTTACTACGGTGGCCATTATTACATAACAATTATTGTTAATTAAAGGATATTGTTAGTTTATCAACAAATTGTACTCTAGAGACCGAAAAAAAAATTTACATTGTTTATTTTGGCTAGTAATATGTTAAAAATATTTTTAATTTATTAAAAAGTTACTAAAAAAATATCGGTACTTTAATAAATATGTTTTTTTAGGAAAGCTTAGTATATGCTTACATTTCAGTAAATGCCCTCTAGCGGCGAGGTTAAGGTTGAATCATGCTAAAATAAAAGCGCAGTTGATAGACCAAATAAAGCTGTTTTAAATGAGTCTAAACTGATTAAAATCCGTTCATATGAAAAAAAGTTTCGAACTTTTTACAGATGAACTTTCACCCTCTATTTGACAAGCTAGAGAAGAAAACATCTATGAAAATTATTTGCAATTTATTAAAGAATATAACAAATCACTTTAGGTTGATACTAACTAGGCATATTTCCGAGAAAAATTGTTTTTCCTAAGTGAGTATTGGAGTTGGGCCTAGTGGCCGATCTGTCGATTCACCTTTCAGCTTTTCTCATAAACCTAATATCATTTAATGTTCACATTTTTTTGTTTACTAAGCAATTTATAGTCTACTATTTTATTTACAAATCGGAATGTTTTCTTAAAACTAAAGACGCTGGAAACTTTTCTAGTCTGCTACGATTTGGGAATAATTAATTATATTAATTAAAGAAGCTCTGAAAGTCTTGAAAAAGTATTCTGTACAGAACGTGACTCAAATCCAGGAACGTGAAAGCCAAAAGTAATTAGGGGACCTAGACCTTGGAAAAAAGTTATTATTTAGCGGGCAGTAAGAAAATTAAATAATAAGCAGGTTAATTTTTCTGACAATTACTATTAGAAGGAGAAAACAGGCACGCAAAATGCGAAAAAAGATAGGAAAGCTGTTTTGAAATACATTCCATAAATTTTGAAAAACAAAGAGCAAAACGCTGTTTAAACAAACATACAGGATGATTGGGAAATATGTTCAGCAGCTTTAAAGGCTTTAAAGTCTTACACTGCTGAAACAAACATTGGCAATTTGTTCCCATGCGGCAAGATTGCTTCCGAATAGGAAAATGACAAATGTGCCCTGTTTCATAAGACTTTGACTTGTAAAGACCAGTGTAAGCATTGGATTTCTAGTACTGTTACGTTGGTTTTACGACAGGAAACAGCCTTTTGCTGAAAGAATATAATATCACAGTAAATTTAAATGTTCGATTTTGCTGCTTCACATAAATCATATGATATATGCAGTGTGGCAGATTGTCAGTGGGGTCACCGATAGAAACCTTATTAGTTTAGCGAACGAACGGATGTTCAGCCAAATACAAAATATGCTGGTTGACTTTCCATATATAGGCAATCTACATGCTTGCATGTTTTTACTCATATCTTCTTGTCATGGGTCGCTTTTCTCTATGACAACATTTGCTGTGGCATTTGCTTATAGGTACGAGTATAATGCCAGTGTTTGATTTGGTAATGTTTCGCCATATTTCTGGAACAAGTGCCTCGTCCTATTTTTACCAATCAAGACTTTGATGGCAGGTATACAGAATGTTTGATTATTTCTTTTTTTTAATTGTATATATAGTGCAATCGATTTTCTGTTTTCTACATTCGAAATAAATAATTTTTTAAAAAACACGAAAGATCAAACACATTAAGCGGAATAAATTTTCGATGATTCATTCGACAAAGTCTGCAATTATATATTCTGGTATTTTTGTCCAAATTAAAATTTGAATAGGGCGCCTAAAATACCCAAAATGGAAATTATAAGCCAGAGTTGAAGAGAGAGAAATGAGCAACTCATCACGAGGAATATGACCATTTAAAAAAAAGTAGTCATTCTGGCATCATCGGTGGTGGAACGACCTAACTTTAGTATTTTACATTATAAAATAAAGGTGAGGGAGAGTAATAAGATACTGTGATTATATTCTTACGAAACTTAGATTTTATTGATATCAAGATAACTGTATAAAAATATCTTTTGAAGTTTATATCAGAGTCAGACAAGGGCGAGAAAGTATAAACAATGTAATTAATAATATGTTCCGAGAAGATTCTCATATTCTCGGCATGGAAATACCACTTGCCAATTACGGTAGGTAATTTGCAAGTGGAGACAGCTCACGTTTTATAATAGTAAAATATTAGACATTGACGAATTTGGGATATTTCTGATTTTTCTTGTTAGCTGAAGACAATAAGTATTTTTTATAAATACATAGTGTGGTTTATTTTTGCCACTGATGAGTAATGTGTTTTTTTTTCGTAAGCTCGATCGATTAAGAAAGGGACACGGAAAATATAGTGGAGATAACAGTGTAATACTATATGAGTCTATACAACTCCAAGAAATTACAGTTACAAGCGTCCAATACCAATCTGACTAGGAGAATAACAAAATTGAATTGAAAAGAGATCGAAAATGATACCATAAACGATATGAAAAGATGCAAAACAGTGAAAGAAGACGGGATATTGATAGAAATGCCTAAAGCAGAGGAAAACAAGGGTGGGAGAATATATGAAAATTTAATTTAATAAGTGTTTATCTGAAAGAGCTGAGGAGTGGCATAATTTGAAGATCATACTAAAAATAATAGTTTTCTTTATTACCCAGAAAACTGGAAAATCTAAGGATTTTTACTTTCCATTGCCGATAATCTGTAGTCTGTTATTGTTATATATATATATATATATATATATATATATATATATATATATATATATATATATATATATATATATATATATATATATATATATATATATATATATATATGAGGAATATACGTTTCTGGAACCTTTAACTATATTCTAATGGAATTTTCTTGGGTATTTGGTTCACTGAAATAATTGGCAAGTTTTAGAGATCGGCAAATATTTATTTCATAGCGAGAGTTCAAAACGTTTCAACCATATTTTGGTCTTCATCAGTTGTCTGCAATGAGATATATAGATACGTCACGGCACAGAAAATTACAATAATTAAAAAAAAATTTTTTTTTTTACCAAAATCAAAAAGAGGATTTTTTTCGGCTTACCTAGAAGTTAAAACATTATTCGAGATTTAAATGTCGGCATTTTAACATATTTCCATACACCACAGTTCGTTACAATTAATGCTAAAATTAAAATAATACATATATGTCACATAGCACAGAACATTTAAACGTATTACACCGTAAACAAGTATACGAACAGTTAAAATGGTACTAAATTTATATTGGAGTAAGAAGCGATTCGTACTGATTTTATTTGTTTTGATGCTTTTTTTTTCGTTTGAACCTCGAAATAAAGGAAGTATGTGAACGGAAATTTGATTTTTTTTTTTTTGGTTATTTTGATGATTATGTTACACAATTAAGTTGTTATATATTTTACTTAAATTTTTAATGTCAGTTTTATCGTTGATACTATTTTTGTTTTTCTTAATATATATCATTTCCAAGAACTCCCTTTTCTGTTGGTTTTTTTCGGTTTTAAGTATCGTAGTCTCTTGAAAATTAAATGTATGTGATAATTGCTGTTCGCGATTGGTTAAGGCTGTTTTATTTTTTTTTTATCGTATTTGTGTCCATTTAATCTATTTTGTAAATATTGGGAGGTTTGACCAATGTAGACGCTAGGGCAGTTGTTACATGGAATTTCGTATATTGTATGAGATTTTTTATTTTTATTAGTTTTAGATTTTAGTGAGCTGAAATTTTGTTGTAATAGATTATGACCTTTGTGACAAACTGATATATCATATTTATTAAAAAGTTTTTGTAGATTTTCAGATAGGCCATTTATATACGGGAGTGACAAGTAATTGTTTTTATTTCTGTTTTTTTGTGGTGGCAGGGGATTGTTTATGAGATTTTGCAGTCGTGACTTAAAGATAGAATTAATGAGTTTAGATGGGTAACTATTTTTGATTAGAATATTTTTTGCTTTATTTATTGCTTTATTCCTGTGTATTGTGTCACTCAGTTTTATAGCACGATCTGCAAGTCCAATTACGACCGATTTTTTTTGGGATATTGGATGGTTTGATAAAAAATTCAAATATCGGCCCGACCAGGTGGTTTTGGTATACCACTCTGTTTTAATAGAGTTGTTCTCACGATGGATGGTCATATCTAAAAAGTTAATTTTTTGATTATTTTCTATTTCAATGGTAAACTGAATTTTAGGGTAGTAAGAATTGAATGTTTTTAGAATATCGTCACACATGTTTTCCGGAACTGCAGTGAAACAGTCATCCACATATCGATAAAAAAATGGTATCGGATAAGGTAGTTTTGATATCATAGTATTTTCTAGCTCCTTCAAAACCATTTGAGCAATTACGCTTGAGATGGGAGACCCCATAGCGCATCCTTCAGTTTGTTTATAGTATGTGTTGTTATATGAGAAGTAAGTAGACTTTAATGTTAATTCAGTTGCTGACAGGAATTCTTCCAGAGGTATGTCAGTAAACTGTTTGATAAGGTTCAATTTTTGTCTTATAATATCTAGAGCGAGTTGTATTGGGACGTTGGTATATAGAGAAACTACGTCAAGCGATATTATCTTATATCCATTAGGAAGTACTGTATCGTTAATTTTTTCTTTAAAATGCCAGGAGTCTTTTACGTATGAGGTATTTACTATATTTTTAAGGATGTCTTTTAAAAATTTCGATAAATTATGTAATGTGTACTGTACACAAGATACTATTGGACGCATTGGAATTCCCTCCTTATGCAATTTGGGGAGTCCGTACATTTTTGGGGGTTGGGCGTTGTGAATCTTTAAGTTTTTAGCTACACTTTGTGAAATATAGTTTTTATTTTCCCAGCGCGTCACAATGTCATTATTTTGTTTTTGGTAAATATTTGTAGGGTCGTTATTTATTATTTTATACGTTTGTTCATCATTTAGTAGACAGCTCATTTTTTGGTTATACTGATTCGAATCCATGATTACTGTTTTATTTGATTTATCGGGTCTTAGAGTTTTTAAATTGGGATTTTCTTTCAAGAATGTGCGGGTTTTTTTAAATTTTTTACATACGTGATTTTGCATTGTGTTAGGTTTTCGCAAAGTTTGACCTGATTTTAACCTATTATTAAAATTTGTTAACATATTGCAACAACTTGCTCTAATTTCGTCTTTACTCTTACACGGTAATTTTTCTATAGAGACCTCTACCGATGATATAACCTCAGGAATGGGTAGTTCTTTGGAAACTTCATTAGGTAAAGCGAAATTTGGACCTAAGCTTAAGATTTCTACCGCATAGTCTGGAATAGACGTATTTGTTAAATTTTCTAACCATTCATTTTCTACATGTATAGATTTTTTATTAGTTTGATTAGTTTTTGTGGTAAGTGAATTTATTTTATTTATATTTTTAAATTTAATTTTTTAAAAAAGGTTTTCATGTTTTATATTATTCTAATTAATGAAATTAATTAAAGAAATTAATGAACACTTTCTACGACAAGAAAATATAAAATATGAAACTCTTTTTGAAAAAAATTAAATTTAAAAATATAAACAAAATAAATTCACTTACCACAAAAACTAATCAAACTAATAATAAATCTATACATGTAGAAAATGAATGGTTAGAAAATTTAACAAATACGTCTATTCCAGACTATGCGGTAGAAATCTTAAGCTTAGGTCCAAATTTCGCTTTACCTAATGAAGTTTCCAAAGAACTACCCATTCCTGAGGTTATATCATCGGTAGAGGTCTCTATAAAAAAATTACCGTGTAAGAGCAAAGACGAAATTAGAGCAAGTTGTTGCAATATGTTAACAAATTTTAATAATAAGTTAAAATCAGGTCAAACTTTGCGAAAACCTAACACAATGCAAAATCACGTATGTAAAAAATTTAAAAAAAAACCGCACATTCTTGAAAGAAAATCCCAATTTAAAAATACTAAGACCCGATAAATCAAATAAAACAGTAATCATGGATTCGAATCAGTATAACCAAAAATGAGCTGTCTACTAAATGATGAACAAACGTATAAAATAATAAATAACGACCCTACAAATATTTACCAAAAACAAAACAATGACATTGTGACGCGCTGGGAAAATAAAAACTATATTTCACCAACTGTAGCTAAAAACTTAAAGATTCACAACGCCCAACCCCCAAAAATGTACGGACTCCCCAAATTGCATAAGGAGGAAATTCCAATGCGTCCAATAGTATCTTGTGTACAGTCCCCATTACATAATTTATTGAAATTTTTAAAAGACATCCTTAAAAATATAGTAAATAAAACCACCTCATACGTAAAAGACTCCTGGCATTTTAAAGAAAAAATTAACGATACAGTACTTCCTAATGGATATAAGATAATATCGCTTGACGTAGTTTCTCTATACACCAACGTCCCAATACAACTCGCTCTAGATATTATAAGACAAAAATGGAACCTTATCAAACAGTTTACTGACATACCTCTGGAAGAATTCCTGTCAGCAACTTACTTCTCATATAACAACACATACTATAAACAAACTGAAGGATGCGCTATGGGGTCTCCCATCTCAAGCGTAATTGCTCAAATGGTTTTGGAGGAGCTAGAAAATACTATGATATCAAAACTACCTTATCCGCTACCATTTTTTTATCGATATGTGGATGACTGTTTCACTGCAGTTCCGGAAAACATGTGTGACGATATTCTAAAAACATTCAATTCTTACCACCCTAAAATTCAGTTTACCATTGAAATAGAAAATAATCAAAAAATTAACTTTTTAGATATGACTATCCATCGTGAGAACAACTCTATTAAAACAGAGTGGTATACCAAAACCACCTGGTCGGGCCGATATTTGAATTTTTTATCAAACCATCCAATATCCCAAAAAAAATCGGTCGTAATTGGACTTGCAGATCATGCTATAAAACTGAGTGACACAATATACAGGGATAAAGCAATAAATAAAGCAAAAAATATTCTAATCAAAAATAGTTACCCATCTAAACTCATTAATTCTATCTTTAAGTCACGACTGCAAAATCTCATAAAAATCCCCTGCCACCACAAAACAACAGAAATAAAAACAATTACTTGTCACTCCCATATACAAATGGCCTATCTGAAAATCTACAAAAACTTTTTAATAAATATGATATATCAGTTTGTCACAAAGGTCATAATCTATTACAACAAAATTTCAGCTCACTAAAATCTAAAACCAATAAAAATAAAAAATCTCATACAATATACGAAATTCCATGTAACAACTGCCCTAGCGTCTACATTGGTCAAACCTCCCAATATTTACAAAATGGATTAAATGGACACAAATACGATAAAAAAATAAAACAGCCTTAACTAATCACGAACAGCAATTATCACATACATTTAATTTTCAAGAGACTACGATACTTAAAACTGAAAAAAAACAACAGAAAAGGGAGTTCTTGGAAATGATATATATTAAGAAAAACAAAAATAGTATCAACGATAAAACTGACATTAAAAATTTAAGTAAAATATATAACAACTTAATTGTGTAACATAATCATCAAAATAACCAAAAAAAAATCAAATTTACGTTCACATACTCAAACAAATAAAATCAGTACGAATCGCTTCTTACTCCAATATAAATTTAGTACCATTTTAACTGTTCGTATACTTGTTTACGGTGTAATACGTTTAAATGTTCTGTGCTATGTGACATATATGTATTATTTTAATTTTAGCATTAATTGTAACGAACTGTGGTGTATGGAAATATGTTAAAATGCCGACATTTAAATCTCGGATAATGTTTTAATTTCTAGGTAAGCCGAAAAAAATTCCTCTTTTTGATTTTGGTAAAAAAAAATTTTTTTTAATTATTGTAATTTTCTGTGCCGCGACTTATCTATATATCTCATTACGGACAACTAATGAAAACCAAAATATGGTTGAAACGTTTTGAACTCTCGCTATGAAATAAATATTTGCCGATCTCTAATACTTGCCAATTAATTCAGTGAACCAAATACCCAAGAAAATTCCATAAGTATATATATATATATATATATATATATATATATATATATATATATATATATATATATATATATATATATATATAATACGGTTTTTTAAGCTTTGACTAGTTGACTAGTTGCTTTTGTAAACAGTAATGTTCAGGGGCGTGCGATGAAATTTTAAGAAAGGGAAGCAATTTTTAGAAACAATTTTTAGAAACTTACCTATTGATTCGATTCTTCGATAATTTTTTGCAAATTCTTCAATGACGTCATCATAAAAACGTCGATGCTCCGACATATTTTGAAGAAGTTTATTTTCTATGGACAACAGCGATGTATGCGAAAATCCTGAATGAACTAGTCGATAAAAATAGGCAAATATTAAGAAGACTTATCGATGTTGTTTGTTTCTCGGACAGCACGAATTGGGATTTAGAGGTCATGACGAAACAAGGGTTTCTTCTTGAATTTCTCACGAAATTTTTTATACGTTTAAGTGTTGAAAAATTGCGTTCTACTGATGAACTTGTGGCAAGTATTGTCAATACTAATTCACACAACTTCGACACTTCGGTGTAGGCATCTTCCAGCTCCTTGTCTTTTAAAAATTGCATTAGTTCCTTAGCGTTATTTTTTGCTGTAATGTCATCAGTTTCGTAAATCACTTTTAATTCAGATCGCAGTAACACTCAGTCGAAGAACTAGCCATAATGAAGAAGAAGAGATTTAAACGCATCTTCTGAAAAAGTTTTTCCTTTAAATGCATCAAAATTGCAGAGCTCGAGGAATTTAAAATCATTTAAACCATTAAATCTATAGCTTATTTGTTGCTGAATTTGATCGATTATTTCATAAAAGAAGCGTCTGTATGATGTTTGAATATCTCCCACCTTGTCTGTTCGAAGACGCTTGGCTTGTCGCTCTATATTTAACGTCATCGTTTTCTGCCAAAATAGGTCAAAGTCATCTCTTTTTTGGCTTAACATGGACTTAAAATCATCCTCTTTTTTTAAGCAAAAAGTAATATCATTTGTTTTAGTTTGTAATATATTAAAAACATTGTCCGAGAATGGAAATATTTATGAAAATATGTTCAACAAATAATTAAAATTAAAATCTCGTTTCAAATAGTCCAAAAACGCCCTCGAACTATTTATTGCTTCTGAGTCCCACGTTTCATTATTTTCTATTATATTCTCAAATAGTTCAATCAGTGATTCACGATTTTCAGATACTGTTAACACAAGTCTTCCATTATAGTTCCACCTAGTAGGAGCTACTTTGGGCAATCGTGTGGACAATGGAGTCCAAAACTTGTGTACGTTTTGTTGACTTGGAAAAAAAAGCAGCCATGCCACTTAAAGCAACGAAAAATACTTTACACTCTTTAATGTGATTGATGGACTGGGATAAAACTAAATTGAATTTATGAGCGAAACAATGGACAAACACAGCACTTGGGAAAGTTTCTCGAACTTTAGCTTGCAGACCCCCTAATTGTCCTGCCATCACTGCAGCTCCATCATAGCTTTGAGCAACTAATTTTTTCTCTCCATTAATGTCTTTAGTAAAGTTATAAACTACGGTATATATAATGCATCTAAAAATCGCTCTTCAATACTTCCGTCTGTTTGAACATAGCGTATTACTATAGATAATTGGCTAAAATTAGTGATATCAGTTGTTTCGCCCAGAATAATAGCAATGAACCGCGCCTAAATGATTTTTTAAGCAATCATCATATTTAGTCATTGTGAAAACGATTTTCGGACACATTCTTAAAACCTAAAAATCGCTCTTGAATACTTCCGTCTGTTTGAACATAGCGTATTACTATAGATAATTGTAAACATAGCTAAAATTAGTGATATCAGTTGTTTCATAGGCGGTTTTGCCCTTCCTTTGGAAATTATTTGAAGCTTATCAGCGAAGTTTAATATTGAAAATCCCTTTATTATTAATTGACACACACCACACATTCACACACACTCTTCTTACTAAATTCTCCAAGCGCCAGAATAATAGTAATGAACTATTTTTTGTCAAAGTATAATATCTTTTCGATGATACTATCGGAAAGTCAAATTCTTCCTAATTTTTTTTCTGTTTCAAAAAAATTTATCTTTTTGTTTTTTAAATAACTGTAGACTTTCCAATTTTCTTTTATAAAATTTAGGTAAATCTTAATTTAACTTTTTTCAAAAAAACATTGATTTGTTTACTATTTTTTCAAAGTCAACCGCGTTATTCTGTATTTGGTTGAAAATCCGTTCGTTCGCTAAACTAATGAGGTTACTGTCGGTGACCCCCATCGATGTGTCACACTGCAGATATCATGTGATTTATGTGCAGCCGCAGAATCCTTTAAAACCAGTTAAAACCCCCCCACCGCCAATTCTATTTAGTATAGTATAGTAATAGTATAAAATAAGGACAAGTAGCTAGAAAATTATAACTGGAGACCTTTTTTTTGTTGAAAGTTTAATTTTCCATCTTCTGTGCGGTGTAAGACCGCACGCATTTTAAAGTAAACGTTGCGTGATTACTTTAAAATTATAACAAAATATTGTTACATGTATCATCGTGTTTTTATTGCTCTCTAATTTTCAATATTTTATAACAATTTTTGACCAAGGTCTGGGTCTCCTTATTACTTTTTGCTTTCGCAAAATAAATTTTCCCTCGTTTTAGGCCTGGTAGCAACGTCCTTAATTTTTCCCCACAGATAAAATTCTAAAATGATGACGTGCGGTGACCGAGCGGGCCATGGAAGTTATACCTCCCGAGCCCAACAGCTCGAGACAAAAAACTGCAAGGGTTTTGTTTGTATCAATGGTGTAGTGTTAAGGATATACATAAGTCAGCACTCACTCGCAAGCTCAGATGGTGGGATATCTGGCATTCTTTGAAATATGTTAAATTATTACATGCATCACAACAAGTATTTCTTAATAGTTGAAAATTGGCGCTAAACTTGTTTATAGTACAAGAAACCGTGAGAAAGTGGTCAGACCGCATTGTTGTGGAGCACGGCTAGTCAACACGTCGCATAAGATGTCGCGATAACAATGTCAGTACAAGAGTTTTGCAATGACTGAAAGTTTGTTTACTATTTAATTATTATATATAATTAAAAAAAAACTGTCAGACCTCAGTTTAATGAAACAGACGCAGTCCGCAGTGGCTCAAAGAAAGGATATCGAGCACAGGCCTCTGCGTCCTACAACCTTCGAGTGGGTGCTGACTCGTGTACACACTTAATACTATATGATATACAGTGGCGGCTATTCAGGTGAAGTGCTATTTCACCAGGAAAAATAAACAAGCAAACATCTAACTATATTTATTATATATCTCTTAAAATTTTAGTTTTTTCATTCATTTATTCACCTAACTGGTAAAAAATAAACTGTACATCTCGAATAAATATCTTACTTGACCGTTGGCGGCATGTCTTTTTAAAACTTTCAATCGAACTTTATTATAACAACTATAACAGTGGCGCAAACCACTTTGACTTTGCTGGAGGTGCTATGTTTAGTTTACGATTTTCCTACTATGTTGCCATGACAACGCGTATCCGATGACGTCGAACCCAGCGCTATACAACGCTCTCGGTGAATTGCAGGCGCAGTACACTACACCAACGTGTCGTTCAGTTTGCGGTGGTTGTTTACTTTTATTTTCGCGGATTTCGCTGCAACCGGTGAGTTCCTTTGCAGTTAACTTAACTGTTTTGTGTTATATTTATTTATGGTGTTATTACAACTTCAAATTCGAAGTTAGTAAATTTGATTGTTCAAGACTGGAATAAATTAAAAGACGTCTTTGAATTTATTACAAACTGTGACAAATCTGGTGAAAAATCAATCCGGCTTGCGAAAGGATTTTTAGATGAGATGAACGATTTTGAATTCACGTTTCTGGTATTAGTGTTTAATGACATTTTCTCAATCACGGACATACTATTTGACGTTCTTCAAAAAAAATCGCTTGACATTCATTTTTGCATATCCAATATAAAACGCTGTCGTGAGGCGTTCTGTAAAAAAAAGAAATGAACATTTTTTTAATACCATGTTTGATAAAGCAAGCTATTACAGAAATAAATCATTACAAACGTGAGCTTGCTAAGCTTTCACCTGAAGAAATTAAGGCTAAGTATACAACCCTTTTTTATGAAATATTGGACCATATTTTAATGGAAATGATACTAAGATTTTCAGACAGTTATATGGGGAAATATTTTCAAAAATTCAACGACTTAAAAATGAGCTTGGTCTTATTTTTGCCAATGAGAGTAATTGGAATATATCGCTACAAGGGCAAGTGAAAAAAATTAATAAAAATAAAAGCATATAAATTGTTTTCCCTTATTTTGACAATACTGTCGACAAGTGCTTCAGTGGAAAGAAGTGTTTCTTACTTCAAATGTGTAAAAACTTATTTAAGAAATACAATATCTCAAGAAAGACTTACTTCTCTTGGCAATATTTCAATTCAAAAGGAATTTCTGGAGGAGATTAGGGCAACTCATCCATTTTATAAGGATGTTGTAAATAAATTTGCTGCTATGGATAGAAGAATTGATTTAGTATACAAAATTTCTACCCCCTCCATATATAAAAAAATTCTGGAAAAAAAATTATTGAGATATTTTCTTGCTTCATTTGCACTTCACTTACTTTTTCACCCGCGAGCCGCCACTGATGATATAAAAATATGAGCTATTACCACACATGTACTATATATATATATATATATATATATATATATATATATATATATATATATATATATATATATATATATATATATATATATATATATATATTACCGTATCACCGATCGATAGCAAATAATGGGCACGAATTACATTATTTTTCATGATTTTGTATTTTGCCTACTACGGGCTCACTAGTTTTTCTTACAGCAATACCAGTACCAGTACTTTGCATAGTTTATTCAGATGTAAATATTACATCTAATCATAAATTTATTATGTGCCACAAATATTAGTGATTTTTGTATAGAAATTTTGATCTCAGAATCTTATTCAGCATCATCAAGAACCGCTTTTTTATATTTTAACAAAATATTTCATTGGTTTTCGTAGATACAAGTTATCATTAAATACATTTTTTACAGGCAAAATTATCGAAAACTATTGCCTTTATCAAAAAACCCTATTTTACATTTTTTGCTTATTTTTACCATGTTTACTGAATTTGTGTAAGAAAATTGTTCTAAGACCTTAAGTGATATTATTAATGATATGACATTATTAACAAACACCATACCAGAACTCGGGCGTTTTTTAAAGAACGTCATGGAGCAATTTTCTCTTCCAAATTCAATAAAGATAGTAAAAATAAAAATAAAAAACAGTTTTATTTGATAGAGGTAACGGTTTGCGAGAATTTTGCTGTTTAAATGTAAAAACATGCATTTTTTAAAAGCTGGTATCTCCGAAAGCCAATAAAATTTGGGTTCTTGTTTTATATTAGCTAAGAATCTAATATGAAAATTTCCATAAAAAAATCGCCAAATATATAATTTCTTAAATTTGACACCTTTATTTCCAGCTAGATTCGCAGGCCTGTGAGCGATGTCAAGATTGAGTGTGTCAAAACAATCAGATTTTAATTCAATACATAGCACCAAAATGTTAAACTAATCTGGTCACTAATTCCGAAGATACAGGGGTATACTTATGAAAAGCGGATCACACACTATATATATAAATGTATATGTATATATATATATATATATATATATATATATATGTATTTATTTATTTATTTATACCTATATTTGCAAATGCTAAAAATCATAGAAAAATCGAACGAATACGCCTTTTTTTATACTTATTTTTCATTGACTTTGACTACGAGAAAGCCTACGGCAATCACAAAACACCCCCGATTGCACAAACCTTAATTGTTGTTTGGAATTTTTAACTGAGCTTTCGGATTTGACAAGTTGCTTACAGAAATCTAAGAACTCGCTGTCAAACTTGACATTCCGTTAAATAATCTAACCTTTAATTGAGTTTTCTGTTTATTTGCATCTTATGAAATGAAATCTATCAGTGTCACTTAGTTTTATATTGTGAAGATATTTTCCCGTTCCTCCTCGACTTTGTTAGGTAAATATTTGTCATCTCCGTACTGGGTTATGTTTAGGATCTCCCAATAGCAAATTCGCAGCCACTTTTTATAAAAAAATTTTCATATTATTAAAAAGCAAAGAGAATTCTAAACTACCTATACAAAAAAAGCGCATACGACCACTTATATTTGCAAGGGATATTTCCAGAGAGAATCAGGCTTGAGCATATCTTCTGTAAACAAAATTCTAAACGATCAAATAAGTCACGTTTTTAGAGTCCTATAGAGTTTAGGACAAATGTCTCATATTTCCATAATACAAAGTAGTAATTTCATGTTGTGTTTTTATCGTGACTATATATTTAATTTTATTTCTTGCAAACTTAAATATAGTAACTGGCTTGGACACTAAACAAACTATAAAAACACAGAATATATTTTTAATTTAGAGCCTTTACAAAAATAAGGTGACAACATCAAGCGAGAAATGCAATTTTGTTAGGGTGAAAAACCCTATCGTCTTAGGGCATTGACATAGTTTTCAATAAAGGTAAAATGAACTCTTTTTCCCGCTTGCTTATATATTACGCGTTGCTAATGCTACTACAGTTTACAATTCAGTCGTCATTCATTATTTAATATATACCTAATTTTCTTTATTTTACAATGTTTTCTTAAAGGTTTTGTATAAAGTGGTGGTCTAAGGTTCGATAAAACAAGCAAATTTTGTTTATTTTCTTAGTAAATTGATGACACTTCCGTGATGGTTTATTCAGAAAAAATAGGAATAGTATTTTTATTATACTTTATAACACCCTATCTATTTTATGTTCATCAAATAAATAGCTTTCTGCTGATTATAAATATACCAGGCTTTGTACGTTTATATTTACAGACATCCGAGGAATTTGAAAAAAGCTCTGCTAAAAAAGAAGCAATGTATTCGTATTGACCTCACTATGTTGAAGAGCATTCTCTGGCATCTTTAAGATCACGGTATCACACCTGGCACATTTGTAATTAGCGACTTGCGACCCATTTGATGGACATATAATTTACAGGATGATATATATATATATATATATATATATATATATATATATATATATATATATATATATATATATATATATATATATATATATATATATATATCGTTATATTGGTTCCTTTTATTTGGAATAGCGAAGTGTGACCCACAGTCATCCAAACTTATATAGTGTCTTTTCAAATATTTTTATTGGACGCCAATTTCTTCCACCATATTGGATTTGTACCAATATTTTACTAGTTTCTACCAATGCTACAGTTTATTTTTGGGCAGTCAGTTGAATAAGAAGATTTTTTACGTTTATTTCTTAAACATCTTATTTGGACTTCTTTTATTTCCCCATCTTGGAGTCGTACCACAATTTTGCCATGTTGTCTCTATGTCAGACATAATGCTTGCACAAAATTTGAAATCAATCGGTTAAATAGTTTTTCAGGCTAAATTTTTAAATATTTTATCAAGACGCCATTTTGTTTCGCCATCTTTAGTTCATACCAAAATTTTACCAGTCGATTCCTATGTAATCCTATGTAATATTTATTTTTTTGTGCAAAATTTGAGGTAAATTGGATAGATAGTTTTTTTAGTAATAATTTTTTTAGCATTTCACTAAGCCGTCATTTTATCTCGTCATATTGGATTTTTACCAAAATTTTACCAGGTCATCTCCATGTGATCTTTAATTTTTGACCAAAGTACTTGTTTAGCTCCGCCCGGAACTGACCGCTAAATCGACCTGTAATACCTGTGAGGGTGACATTTTTTCACGATAAAAGTTTTTATTTGACCGCCATTTTGTTCCACCATCTTAAATTCGTACCACAATTTTAAGAGTTCATCTCTATAACGCAATTAATTCTTGCAGAAAATTTTAAAAGTAGTTTTTCAGGCCGAATTTTTAAATATTTTATTAAGCCGCCATTTTTTCCGGTATCTTGGATTCCCACCAGTTAATTCTTAAGTAATACTTGATTTTTGTGCAAAATTTAAGGTTATTAACTATAAATAGTTTTTTAATAATAACTTTTTTAACATTTCATTAAGGAGCCATTTTATTTCCCAAATTGGATTTTTTGCAACATTTTATCAGGTCATTCCCAAGTGACCCTTAATTTTTGACCAAAGTTTGAAGTCAGGTAAATAATTTTTTAGCTATGACGCGAACGGACACCCAGACTAACCGACTGATAGACCGACAGACAGACCAACAAAATCTAGAAAATATGTTTTTCGGCATCAAAGGGCTTTAAGACATAAAAACATGAAAAAAATCACAAAAGGTGATTTTTTTACGATTACAATACTTACTTCCCTTTTACGAGGAAAGTAAAAAAACCACATAGAGAATCTTTTTTTGATATATTTAACGTTATACAGGGTTTCAGTTTGAAAAATTCCTAACCTATGATCTTTGCTAGAGTAAATATTATTGAATAACGTAAAAACCAGTAAGATCTATTATCTAGGGGGCACTTTTATCTGGGATTTTCCCAGACCAAGGCGTTACGTTCTCTTAAATATGAAGTGAGATTGAGTGGCGGGCAATCACAATTAAACAAGGTTTATTAGTATAAACCTTGTTTAATGATACCATATTGTCATATTTTTGTACCAGTAGTTATTAAGTGTTACAAATGTTTCCCTTAGATTTGCTTCTTAGCGACATCAGACAATAAAAAAAATGTGTTTTTGCTTACTATTTCATCATATATGGATATACGTCAATGATTTACTCAAGTTGAAAAATAATAAAAATATACAAAATATATAATAAAATTGTCGTAACATTTGACGCCCTTTAAATAACATGAAATTTAAATTTTTTTAGAGAGCCGTTTCACCCACTATAAGTAGTTTATTAGGCTGATTTTTTAAATATTTTATTAAGCGGCCATTTTTTTTCACAATCTTGGATTAGTACTAAAATTTTACCAGTAGATTTCTACGTAATACTTGAATTTTGTGCAAAATTTCAGTTAAATTAGACAAGTAGTTTTTTAGTAATATTTTTTACCATTTCACTAGTTCGCCATTTTCGTCCGCTATCTTGGATTCGTACTTCAATTTTACCAGTTGATTTCTACCTAATACTTGATTTTTGTGCAAAATTTCAGGAAAGTACTTTTTTAGTAACATAGGAATATTTTGTCTTTAATATTTCACTAGGCGGCCGTTTTGTTCCGTCATTTTTTAATTTTTACTCTAACGTTATAGTTTCATCCCCTTATCATCCTCGATTTTTGACCAAAATTTAAAGTTAATCGGATAAAGAGTTTTTAAGCTATGCCGCGTACAGACAGACCGACGAAATTCAGAAGACATGTTTTTTCGCTTCGAAGGATCCTAAAACGTGAAGATCTGTAAAAACCTGGGAGGGTGATTTTTGCACGATTACAATACTTGCCTTGCTAAAAAAATAATTAAATTTTACGTGGTTCGCCATTTTTCGAAATATTACATTTTTTTTAATAAATAAATTCAAGTATCTATGCCAATAACTTCCATAATTTTTCAATGTCAAAACATTTACCCCAACTGTTTTTAATTTGACTGTTACCAGTGGTTTGTGCATTCTCAAAATGTGTTTTTATTTTCATTTTCATACACCTTAAAAATATCGAAGCTCTACACCCATGACACCCAAAATCGAAACCCCGCGAGACACTGACCTGGACTATTTTTGGTGCAAATTTGAAAGTTGAAATGAGTCGGTTTGACTGTTCATTCTACAAAGTTTTGTTTAAATATACACACCCGCAATTCCGTACCGACATCATAAACCGACTTAAAAAACTGGCACCCCGAAATTTTGGTAAAATTTGATGGTTCATAACTTTTTTTAGTTTTTATCGTGTTTTTATCATTTTTCGACAATTTATAGACTAATTCATTGAGATTGAATTGTAACTGTATGTTATAAAAATGAAGTTTGGTTGGTATCGAGGATTTTATACCAGGATTAAACAAAACGTGTTATATCAATTATTTCAATTATATTAAATCGATATTTATTAGGCATTTTTTCTCTAGCATAGACGATGGCGAATGCGGATCGATAATGTGCTCAGCTGCTTAGGTGGAATCGGCCGTCGCGTCGCGCCTTTTATTTCTGGGAATCACCGTCTGTCTATTTTTGATTTTTGTTTGCATGCATACGATGGACGCCTAGAAATATTGTCACAAAGTGAAAGTGTATACGGCCTACGAAAAGCTTATCAATTATTAGAGAAGGAGAGGGAACGCATGAGAATGAAAATGTTGGACGAGGCAGCAAAATGCCGTTCATTAGATACGTTCTTGAAAATTAACACAAGTAGTCAAGCTTCTACTTCGACTTAATCATAATTGGTATCTCAGACTGAGAAGATGTTGCAAGTTTTCAGGAATCTTTTCAAAAGATACCACTGACTGATGACATAGTTTCGGATTCGGAAGTTTCAACTGATGAGGATAGTTTAAATGAAATCAATTTAGGAAATGAATGACAACGTGGGGTGGAAGAAACTCTTTGTAAAAACTGCGCTACATTGTTGCTATCTCGTCATAGTTAAATACAACATGTTTCAAAAGGCATACTTGTACTTATTCTTAGCTTACTTATTTTAACATTACCTGTTACCCAAGTATCTTGCGAAAGTAGTTTTTCAATTTTAAAGTATATCAAACACACACTTCGAAATTCTTAAGTGATGAACACTTGCTATAATTATTAATAATTATCCTTAGCAAAATTGATAATGAGAATATTAACGAACTAGCTGGATCAAGTAGCCTATTGCGCAGGTTGTTAAATTAGTAGCTATTATCGTAACAAACAGAAGGAGATTAGGTTTGTTTAAAATACTTCGAAATTTTTTTTGTTACCTCTTATAATAGGTAGTAGTTTATTCATTAGATTTAGTAGTCGTTTACTCACTATTATTATAGTATAATGAGTTACGACGTAGTTCCAAAGATTTTTTCGCAGTAGAAATTGATTATTTGAGATTTTAATTTTGTGTTCCTTAACTATGAGTGATTTGTTTTTACATTTGTTAGATGCACTATGAAGTTTTACCAAGATGTTTTTTTGTGGTATGTTCATATGTAGTTTTTTTGTTACGATAGGCAATATATTTCCTACATGAATTTGGATACTTAAAAGTGCCTAGAAAAACTTTTTTTTCCTATGGGCTATGGGCCGGTAGCCTGGTACTAGATTGTGTTATAAATCATTTTACAATAAAATTTGATTTAGGATAAACACTTTGTTTTTTGGATCATTACGTTATCTTGTTTCTTTTACGAGCTACGCAAGTTTAAATAAAATGATGTTTATTTTTATGGAAATTCGACATTTAAAGGATTACTAAAATAAACTACTAAACATTATAAAAATAATTCCTAACTGCTCGGAGTCGTCGTTGCATCTAAAGAATAAGGTTTCTAATTTTTTTTTGATGAATACCTGTTTTTTGAAAGATTAGGTTTTCTTGGTTATTTTACGAGCTATGCATTTTTAAATGAAACGATATTTATTTTAAATTTTTTCGAAACATTCAAAATAAGATAATCAAATTTGGCATATGCACTTATCAGACCTTTTTCACAGAGACATTGTCAGTGTTTATAATAGCGTTAACTGCAGACATGGATAAAATTGTAGTGATCGGCCAAAAAATGCATCAGAACTGAGAATTGCATTAAATGAAGAATATCAAGCTAATCGTCAAGAAAAAAATAACAAACCTTATTGTTTCGGTGCCACGACAAATCCGGGCAGTTATTGCAGCCAGAGATCGACATACATATTATTAGAAATTATTTTTATAATGTTTAGTGGTTTATGTAAGTAATTGCATAAACGTTGCGTAGCTCGTAAAAAAAACAAGATAACGTAATGATACAAGAAACAAAAGGTTGTCATACATCAGTCTTTATCGTAAAGTCATTTCGAGCATGATCCAGTAACAGAGTGTTTTAAACTTACGATATAAATCAACGTTTTGCTTAATCCCTGTATAAAATCCCCGAAACCAATCAAACAATTACAAAAGATAAGAGTATCATAAAGAATAAAAAAGTTCTAAACCATCAAACTTTGCAAATTTCTGGGTTTCGGTTTCTTAAGTCAGTGTGTATGTTTTTCGTATACTAGGGACGGTAAAACATCGGTTAAGATACCATATATTGGATGTTTATGAGGAAGTAAAAAAGATATTCGCGTTACGCTATTTTTTCAAAACTGGAATAGCAAAATATTAAAACGATTATGATGTAAGCAAAAATACAGTCCGCTTTGAACCTCTTTACTTTAAATCATTTATGAAAACCGGCTGTGTTTTGGAGCTGATTATTGGAGTTAACTCAAGTGACTTTCCGGGCCATTTAATTACTTCTCTTCTGCCAATCTACCTATCAGGAAATCTGTCATGCAACCATAGGCGTTGCACTTTTGAGAATTGCTCTGGGTCCTGACAAACAGAAATTTATTTTTATAAATTTTTATTTTTTCATTTTTATTTTTCCCTTATACTATTTAGAGAGATGTATAATAAATTTTACAATATAAGTACATTTTGTGCTCTACAAGATGGAGGACTTTAATTACCATTTAGATGTTATAGCTTCGCGGGCCCCTATGAACTTAATTTTTTAAATACGGACCTGGATTTTTTATTTCAATTTTTGATATTTAGGTCAAAGAGGTGTAAATAGTGAAATAAAAAATCCAAGCCCGTATTTAAAAAAATAGAGTTGATCATAAACCCACGAATATCACACGTATAAATTAAAATTTAAAAATGCCGCCTTGTAGAGCAGTGAAGTTTGGGTTTCACTAGGTGCTCCTCACCCAGACAAAATTATTCTGGATGCTTGCGCATCCAGAGCCTTGTAGAGTCGGTATTCATGCATAGAAGGTATTGGAGCAGCATCTTGTAGAAAGAGCGAAATATCTAGTTAGAAAATGAAATTACTGATAGTATCAGTTTGGTTCTCTAAGGCAACAATTATAAGAGAATCAGTAGAGGGTTTCAGTATATTGAAATATAGGACACCAGTTAAATTCTCCTCTCCTCTATATCATTGCATTTCCCAAAATACCTGTCCAGACCTGTCCATTGTGTATTAACTGCTCGAAGAAGATGCATGTTTTCTTGGCTTCAATATCGACAGTTTCGCTTATTTACTCACCCATTGAAAGCAAATAGGCAAATTTCTTACAGCAATAATAAAATGCAACATACTTTCGCAAAACTTTATTTTTCTATAAAAATACTATTCGCAACAAATGTCCTAAAACCTACTGAATCTGTTTATCCAAGTTTTTGAATTAATTTCAGAACGAAATTATGCTATTTTCATTAAAAAGTAATGCCGCACTCAGATTTTCCAGTTTTTCCATGAACGCAATTCGTTTCAGTTCTTTCTTCAAAAGAGTACAATATTTTTATCTCACTATACTAATCACAGCCAATAGCTAAAGAGCTCAAATGAAATTCAATAGAATTAAAAAGCTTTTAAGTTCGTTTTAAATAATCCCTTCTAAAATTGCTTTTTATATTTTCATCTGTGCAATATACCAAAAAAAAGTAACTTGCCACTAATTTTTAGTGAATGCAATTCATTTTATTTTATTAGAGACAAACGGATAATAATTTAAACAAAATTTCATTTCTTCTGGAGGTCAAAAGATATTACAATATGGTTTCAGAAAGTTGAACAAGCTTTACAATGATGTACAGTCAAATGCCCATACATGGGACAATTTTCAGCTTTGTCTTTTAAAAACATTCACCTGATTTACAATAGGAATTCAATGTTGTGTCTAAAAGTTGGGTGAAGGTTTAAAGTATCCCTTTCAGTAATTATATTATTATAAACAATGACATAGAATTTGTTATATTTTTTTGTGCTCTGTCCCTCCCTTGTGCTTCTAGTAAGTACCCGTTAAATCTATGTATTAAACCAAATTTGGCTCATGTTTGGATGACATACATTAACTTGGGACAATAAAACATATTTAAAAAAAAATTAAGCATGTTTTGTAAAAATGAAGACTTTTGGATTCCCTCATAGAATGTTTTGTTACGCGTAACTTTTTATATAATATTTTGATGCACAAATAATAACAAAACAGTCGAAAATCAGGAACATAAACCCTAAGCAACTTACTCTACGTTTAGTCACTAACAAAAAAAGTTGAAAAAAGAGGAACATACGTGTAAACACTTGACTGCAACAAAATCTCCAATTTGTGGATCTCTTTTTTCATGGCTACTTTGGATATCACCTTGAGTAGTCTTTCTTGGAGGATGAGGTAAAATTTCAGTCTGAGTTAAAGGCTGTTCATCCCTTTGTTCAGTTTTTTTATTCCCTACAGCAGTCTTTTTCATCTCTTTTTCAGCCTATTTAATTTATTCGTCAGTCTTTATATTTTCTTCATTAGTCTTATTATTTTCTTTATCACATTTTTTGTTTCCTTCGAAATTCTGATGTGATAGTTCATTAGCAGAGGAACATTCATTTGCCTGCTCTTCACTAAATCATCTGTTTCTGTTTTCTATTGTTTCAGAAAAGTCCTCTGAATCCATATCAGAGCTGGAATCATGTAGCGACATATGCCCATTTTCTTTATGGAGTCAGAAAGGTCTCTTGGTTTGTGGTTTATTCGTAGTTTTTTTTTTCTTTCGGGATAAACCAGATGTTCCAGGTTTTTCCTGGTTCTTCAAAGGAATTATTATAGAAATTCTGGTACGTTTTATATCATTTACAGCTTCGATAACCGTCTCTTCTGAATAATAGTGATATGCTCGCTTGCCTGGCTTTCTCAAATCCATTTTGAGTCTGTCCTACACCAATAATTAGTATACAAAAGAGTGCGTAAGCAAAAATAATGGAGATCTACAATATTAAAACTATTTCTAAAAAATTAACCCAAACATGGGACATTTGTCCCAAGTTTGGAACTGTATGCATGTTTTTTCTTAAAAAAATATAACAAAAAATAATAATTATAACATATTGAAAATTCACATAGATAGATCAATTCTACTCAATATTACATACCACTTTAATGCACATAAATATTGATAACGAAATCGAGGTTCACTTTTGACATCAAATGCATACTACAATTATTAAACTGGCGCAACCACACACCTCTACAGTGGTTGAATCGATACTATAGAACTCGACAAAAAAGCATTTGAACTGGATCGCGGGAATGACCTTGAATTTTTAGAAACCGGTAAATTTGGCCCAAGTAAGGTCGGCTTCCCAAGTATGGGCATTTGACTGTACCATTCAAAATCCCTTGTCTTGTAAACATTAATATCAGTTGGAAGTGAGGATTAGTATTGCAAGGATATAGTTATATTGCCAGAACCACCAGAAATTTTTATCAGAATAAATAAATAAAATCTGTCAAAAAATACGAACTTTTGTTTTTTGTTTTAATGGAACACCCTGTTTACTATTTTTTATTGGAATCCCCATAACCTCCCGATTTCAGCAATATATAAATGTTATATATTTACTCTAACCGTTCTTTGAAAATTTAGCATGAAAAATAGGCGTAACTAGAAAACTGGTGCGACTTGCAAATAATGTTGACTGATTAGCTGTCATTGTCAAAACTAAACTTTTATTTTAATTTCTTTATACTTTGGGAATATTCAACTCAAGTCATTTTTGACTGATTTGTGATATTAATTTATTTATTGTGATAACAAAATCTTGTCCGTTCAGGCAAACACTACAACTTTTTGCATTAAAGTTGTCTCTATCTTTAAAAGTTAAATATGTAAGGGCGCAAAATATACAGACAACACCCTGTTCCAAATTGTATTACAATAAAAATTAATCCTGTTTTCTCCTATAATCTACATTTCATTGTTAATTGAAATTATTGAATTACTTATAAATAGGCACAACATAAAAATAACTGTGTTTATTTTAATGTTTCAGGACTCATTGTTAATTTTAATAAATATGAATCCATTCAGACGTTAATAATGTTTCATTTGCTTTCATCAAAATTTCTGTTAAGGCGATTTACGTTTATATTGGTATAATGTTTAATATAATAATGATCATGACAAAATAATTCTATAATTATGGTCAGCAATCATTTACTTAATAATTCAATTTTAAATAAAAATAAATTATTTATTCGCAAAGTGTTTTTTTGTCTTTACACACTGTCATTTGAGTGGCCTCGAGAAAAAAACGTATATTTCGAATGATTTTCACAACGATGTGTATATTACAAAGAGGAGGCATTTTTACTAGACTAGAATTTTCCATCTTTGGGTCACCTGGTTGTTGGGGAATACGGTGGAGGTTTCTCGTATGTTGTAGGAACAGGATACATTGATATGACAGAATATCTTGGAGGAGCCAGATTTGTATAGTCTTGTTTAGTAGTAATGGAGGAAATACTATAAAAACTATTAATGCTATCTCCTTGCGAAACTGAAAAAAAAACTTGGTTGAAAAGGTCAGTAGAATATTTAACGGCCATTCTAAGTGAATCAATTTTTTCGTTCAGTCCGCAACATCAAATTATTTTAAATTTTTCTAGCAGTATTTAAAATGTCACTTCCTCATTGATATAAGAGTACACACAGAATTTTTTTTGGAAAATATAATTAAATGTGGATGAAAATTTAAAATAATTTGGTGGTAAATGCGGGTCGCAAAATTTTAATGGAATGGCATTAAGTGTATTTAAAATATTGATCACCATAAAGAAAATAACAAATGTATAACTTAATACTGAGCTAAAACCGATCAGACAAGTAAAAAAATATGGCTGAAAATTAAGGTAAATAAATTTAACACTCTCAACAAACTTTAAATTTTTGATCGAAACTGTCATCTTTTTAAACAATAATGAAATAACTTTCCCGATTTCGATTCGCGTTTGAATGTACTTTTACATATTCCTATATTTTTTAATGCAAATAAACATTTTTATTTGTATAGTGTAACGTGCAAGTTATAGAGCTGATATGCTGCTTTCATAGTATGCTTATCAAAAAATGCATTAATTTAATAATTTGCGGTAGTCAGATGCAAATATTGCGAAAACTACAAATAATAGACAGCAAAGAAAGATATTCTTATTTATGTGACAAAAGTTAAATGTTTTCGTAAAGAAATTATAGATGGTGTCATTTTCGGACAAACCAGAAGTTATATTTGGAACAAAATAAATATGTACTAATTTTTGATTTTATCTAAACTATTTATTTCCACTAAAATGTGCAGGGTACTAAAATTTTGCAAAAATGATTTCTCAATTATAGAACACGCTGTACAATATATTTTCTATATCCGCTTAAAAGTTTAAAATTATTTTAAATATTTTTAAATTTTATAAATTCTCTCTGAAATCTAATACGGCTTAGAACAACAGAAACTGCTGGAAATATAGATTCCAGCATTTTTGTATAAATAATAAAAATCTAACAGCCTTGTCATAAATCTGGATCACCTCAAAAATGTATTCAACAAAATATTCTAGTGCGTGCATGCATACACATTAAGTAAAATCCGTAATTCTCTTCTAAAAATTCTGATTCTGACCGATGAAATCATGAACAACCACTGTTCTATAAGCCAACAAAAAAAAATAGGTATTGATCTCAGTCTCGCTGATTTCTAGAAACAATTTTGGAGAGACGGTCTTTTAAATTGTTCCAGCATGCCATCTGACGAGGGATGTTGAGGTGTTGTAATTTTTTGTAACCCCATGATTTGACAAACTTTTCTAAAAATGACTGACTCAAAATTTCACTGTTAATCTGAATGAAGTTCTAGTTGAACTCCATATCGATTAAAGACTTCTTCAACCAAATCTTGGACGATTATTGTATTTGTTACTTAGATAAAACTCTGGGTATTACTCAGCAACATCTATTACTATCCTTTCGAATCGTAAAATACTGTTTTATTGGTCCCCGAGATCTTCTCCTGGGGCTTTCCTTGATATCTTCATGACGGAAGACCAAGTAGAATCGTTCTCGAACTTTATCGAGAGGTTTGCTTACTACAAGGTGCGCTCCGAATTTTCCGCCGTGTACTTCTTATAATATGACTTGGATCCTTTTTCTGGAAACTATTAGTTGCGTTTTAGTGGTCTTTTCATGAGTACTTTTCCAAACTCGTTTCAGCAGTCCATCCTCAACGACCAAAGCGCCTGCTGAATGCAAAGTTCTTGTCAAAAATGTTTCTATTCTTATCTGAAGTCATTACTTTGTTTTTGGTCAACATTTCTTCAAAATAGGGGTCTCTACCTGATCTGCTCACCATCCTTCTGTTGATCACTCTTGATCTGGTTTAATCATGAATCCTTTGATTTCTTTGTGAACATATCCCTCCCTTTGGTCTATTTTTTTTCACAATGCTTGCAGTCTTTTTTACATGGACGTCTGGATAATGTATCAGAGATTTTATGTTATCCGCAGAGTCGATGTTTAATCTGGAAATCGTATTGTAACTTATCTACCCATCTGGCTATCTGCCCTTCTGGATTTTTTTATATTTATAAGCCATTTTAACGCAGAATAGTGCGTTCTAATCAGGAATTTTCACCCATACAAATATTTGTAGATATTTATTCTGACACAAAAAATCTGCTCAAGTTTGGATAATACACGACTGTAGTACTTTACAACAAGATCTTGAGATTATTGAACTTGCGACAAAACATCTCCAATGCCCACACTGTTTGTATGAATGTCCAAAATAAATATGCCTTGTTGTTAAAGGAAATCCTGAATTGGGCTTGAACATAAAGTTGGTTTCAGGCTTCTAAATACAGTTCCACATTCTAGAGTTCAGTTAGAGGCAGCTTTTTCTTCAATTAATCTATCTAGTGGAGTTTCAGTTTTTGCGAAATTATCTACAAACCAGCGGTAATAAAGCATAATCCCAAGAAAATTCTTAGTTCGTGTTTGTCTCTGGGTGTTGGACAATCCCTTATTGTTTCATCTGCTTGCTTTCATCTGCCTGGGTGCTGTTTTCACAAACATGTCGTAAGAATTCCCCTTTCTGTTGAAATATGCAACATTTCTTTAGGTTTTATACAAAATTAGTATTTTTAAAACGACTGAAAACTTCTTGAGAATTTTTTTAGATGATCTTCAAATTATTAACCCATTACCATCACACCAAGCAAGTTTTCCAGGTAAAGCCTTTTACAGCCACTACCATTAGCAAAAAATTTTCCTCCTTATCATGAATAGTCACTCGCCAATATGAATTGTTTAAATCGAATCTATTTAGAATCTGACAAATTGGTTAAAGAACTATCTGTCATGGGTAACTGTTTTTTATGACGTCCTTAAGGTTACGGTAGTCCATACAAAATCTAATACTTTTGTTCACTGTCGATTCTGTTTTACTAAATGTATCTTTCCGATTTTACCGATTCACTCTCAAATATATCGCCTTCAAATAACACAAAATCCTTTTTAAACTCTTTAAAACTTAAAACTGACCTTTTAAAACTCTTCTTCTGACAAATGACCCCGTGATCTTCCCACAACTTGCAAAATATCGTTACTTAGCTTGTTCTTCTTGCTTTTCGTATCAAATTTGGGTGTCACAACTATTCATATTACTGGTTCGAAGGTCGCGATCACATCTTCTTTACTGGAAAATATAATTACAACTCGAACAAAAATGTTACTATCTCTTCGTATTAGAATGAGACTTGCCGCCTCCGTTTCTGTACGAGTCCAACATAGCACTTAAGATACCCCAGTTCACCCTAGGCAATTATTTCTGTGCTGACTGGTATTCGTGCAGTTTTATAAGCTAACGATGTTTATTGTTCGGACAACATTTTCGTTAATCAAAACCAATTATTCCTTTCCAATAGTTACAATGTTTACTTCTGGGTCAATCGATAAGCTGTATTTTTTAATGAAGTCCATTTCCAGAAACAAGTTTATCTTCTATATCGGCCACTATTGTTTCACTGTGTAGTAAAGTGGAGCCAATTAAAGGTCTGTCACTAATTTATCCAAATACAGGTGCTGACTCTCAGGTAACCGTGCACAACAACAGCTTTTCCGCGAGTGGTTTTCCTTTTTTAGCTTCGACGAGGTTTCTTCTTACGAGGAAAACCGCTGCTCGGGTATCTGCTATAATCCTTTTTTTTTTCGTTGATTACTCCTTTTACATGATTTTTCTAAATTTTGTATGAAGACGATCCTGGGGGCTTTGCTCTGTTCAGCCATCATTCTTTCCTAACACTGGTCAGCTGTCGTTTTCCTGCTTGGTGATGCAGCTCTATTGCTTTGGTATTTTTGGCGACCCGGAAATTGAATCTTTGGAAGCAGATCTAGATATTCATTTGTCTACTCTGTGGTCAATTAACTTCGTCACTTTTTTTCATATTTTATTTAGAAGTGGCTCAAATACTTATCTTATTCACTCCTGGATGTTATCGACTGGAACTTCTACTGTAACTGATCTTACTTTTAGTTTTGTAACATTGAATACAGCTTTTACCTCTCACGAATGAACAAGTGCGTCGCTAATCTTTCTAAATTGGGTAATTTTTAAATTCTTTTGAATATTGGGTCTCGTAGCCCATCCACAAATGTAGACACTGCCATCCATTCTTACATGTCTTCACCTGAAGTAGTAAACGCCAACCTTGTTAATCTTTTTATGTAGGACTCAAATTCTTGAAGATATTCACTGAGCTTCTGTGATCTAGTTTTAAGTTGGGTTCTGCCTCATTTGTTAACCGTACTGCTTTGTAGCAAATTTAGTGCTAGTCTTCTTAATGATACTATTAGGGAAGTCGCCTTTCCTTCGTCCATTGCTTGTTGCTGCGGCCTCAAACTGTCTCATGTTCATAGTCCAGGAAGTTGGTTACGGACTAGTGAATCACTGTTTTTTTGGTTTACTCATTTCTATTTCAAGATATTAGTATTGTTGTCAATCTGCTTTACTTCCACTTTAACTTCTTTTACTTCTACTCCAAAATTATCTCACTTTTTGTCTATACTTTCTTTAAATTGTTCTTTTAATGCCGGATATTATTCGGCTCAGTACTCGACCCGGCCGGATATTACTTTGCCGAATATTCGCGTCATCAATAATATATGCCACTATGAGCCCAGAATAATTCGAGCAGTTATGGGAATTAAAAACCAAAGTGAAGAAAGACGATTCGTTAAAACTAGCAACAGTATAATAATAATAATAATATTTATTTACACAAGAAAACATTACAATCAATTACATTATAACAAATAACAATTATAAAAGGCAAATAAATATTAAAAGAAACGCACTTTACTATCTCCACTTCAAATACAGATAACCCTGTTTAACATCGCTAAGCTTGCGGCTTATCAGCCAGAGTTTGTGAGTTAAAATCATTTAATAATCACAAGTTAGTTTCGAAACAAAAGTTAAGTAGAATAGAATAAACCGTCATAATAAATACAAACAAACTAAAATACGATTTCAAATTTAAAAAGAGTAAAAACCATACTACACTGAATGCAGTAAAAAACATTACAAAAAACAAACTATTACATATATTACAAATCAATTGCTTCTCCTATTAGCCACCTACTTAAGTGTTTTGCAAAGTTCACATTATATATTTAATTTTTCAGATCTTGAGGCATTAAGTTACACATTTTTTGGCCAATATAATTAAAATGCTGTTTTCCTATTTGCTTAAATGTTCTCGGTAGTATCAGATTTAGTCCCTCTCTAAATCGAGTTTGATAAGGGTGTGTATCATTTTGGCGAAGCATCTACTTTTTTGCCAAATGTAAAATAGATGACTTATAGTAAAGAGACTTTACGCTCAACATATTTGTCTGGGAATACAGAAGATGGGAGGGATACAGTGGATCAAGTTTAAAATTGTTTTTAGTATTTTCTTTTGTGCTATAATTACAGGAATTAGGTTAGATTGATAGGCGCTCCCCCCCGCCCCCATCCAATTATTCCATACTCCAGTAGATACTGTATAAGGGCATAATACAGCATTTTCAGACATTTAATATGAAGGATCTTTGACATAGTTCTAAAAATATACATAAGCGATCTCAGTTTCTTAGTAAGGGCTTCAGCCTGGATATCCCATTTTAGATTTTCATCTAAAATTATACTAAGATATTTAGTATTTTTTGAGCGATGTAGAGTCCATACATGATTTCTAAATCGTAAGTTAATATTGTTAGACAACGCATGAGGCAATCCGCTTTTATAACTTGAAAACATCAAATAAACCGTTTTTTTTTAATTTATAGTAAGTAAATTAGAATCGAACCACTCCACTATTGTTTGTAAATCCGTTTTTATTTTATGATCCACTTGTTCCCATGTATCGCCTTCTATAAAGAGTACTGTATCATCGGCGAATGATATAACGGTTCCCATACATTGTAATGTAAGGAGTTCGTTTCAATACACTAAAAACAATACAGGGCCCAAAACTTTTCTCTGTGGGATACTATAATTAACAACCTTTGGTTGGCTGATATTTTGATTTATTTCTACGACCTGCCCCCTACCGCTAAGATAGTCTTAAAAAAGATCATGTGCACGTCCACGTATACCACAGTTATAAAGTTTAGATAACAATTTTTGATGGCTTACACTGTCAAATGTCTTTGCTAATTCAACAAATACCACAGCACATGGTTTACTTGTATCCAAACTTTGACTTATTTTACTAGTTAATAATGCCAATCGTTAATTGATTTATTGTTTTGAAATCCCAACTGAAAGGGCGATAATAGATTGTTATTATTTAAAAATGACATTAGTCTTATTTTAAGAGCCCTTTCAAAAATCTTAGCTCTCCATTTGATCTGTTGCACCATTCTTATAAATCGGTTTAATTTTTGCTTTTTTAAAATGCTGTGAACATTTCCCAGTTAAAAATATTAAGTGTAATAGATGAGTTATTGGTGGTACTAATTTGTAACTACCTACTTTTAATATTTTTGTTGTTATTTCATCAATTTCTGGGGCGGATTCGTTTTTTAGGGACTCATTAATTTTACTTACCTCGTCTTTTGTGGCCTCACACAAACATATTGAATTCTTACAGGTTAAACTTTGGTTTGGAAATTTTTTGTTGTTATATTATTTTTTATAATGCTCACTCTATATTTAACTATCCACCAACTTACACAGAACACGTATGTCTTTACATTAAAATTGAAAAAAAAGAAGAAAAAAACAGCGACGATAATAATAACAGAAAACAAACAACAAGTCTAACTTTACCTGTGCTTTTTTTAATAGATTTGGGTGCACTTGTTTTGACTGGAGTCTTGTTGTTGCTATTCAGTCTAGTAGTTGGTCTTCCTAGCTTGTTGATAGGTTGGTTTGCTGTGTTCAGCCTTCTTCTTTGTATTTCTCCCACTTTTTCAGGTTCGGATGTTTCCTTCCAAATTCGTCTTCCAAAATCGGTCTTGTAGTTGGAGTAGCTGGAACACAGCTATTGTCTCTTAATAAAGGTACTTCTGTCGTCGCTGAGCTGGTGTAATCTTGCGTATTTGGAGATGTTTCTCTTACAAGTCTGTTGATCTCTGTTTCAATAACTAGATCTTCTTCTTTCTCAGCCAATTAGTTAGCTGTGAAGGGCTCCTCATTAATAAAAAGTTTATTGTTTTTAATAACAGCGTTCAGATTTTTAGAGCGCGCTTTTTTTAATCCTTGTCTCAATATTTTATTTTCTTTTTGCTCCTCTAGTCTCAAATCCTGTACTATGCTTATTCCATTGTTTTTTAGTTTTTTAATATTTTGTAGGATATCTTGTTAAGTAAGATACCAATCTAACAATAACAGGGCTTCTATTATTTTGTTTGCCTAAAGTATAAGCATTGCTGATATCCCCAATTTCTAATTTTATGCCGAGAAGGTTAGTTATTGTTTCTGATATATAGTGTCCTAGATTTTCGTTTGGAACTTCTAGAACAAAAATCATAAGATTGTTCTTTTTGAGGTCCTTTTCCAATTTTTGATGTTTGATTTTTAGTTCCGTATTTTTGGTTTCAAATTCACTAGCCTTTTGATTTAGTTCTTCCTCACATTTTATCTTAAGTTTTCTCTGGTCTGTAGTTCATTGACTTCTTGGATACTTTTTTTGTTGCTTTCCCTAATTTTTTTTAATAGTTCGCCGAGTTGTTCCGAGCTAATCATTGTAGAATTGTAAACAAAATCTTATTACAACGTACCACTCTTTAAACGAATATAACACAAGAGAGGTATTGTTCGCCAATATTTTTTGTTAAAAATATTTTATATCTTTGTCCTAGGATAGATGCATAAAAGTAAAACAGACTATATTAGCATTCTTAATCTGTTTTAAAACGTATACTTTTGTTGGACTGTTCACTGTTACTTTATGTATCAGATGATCAAAAAATAACAAATTAATTCACAGTTTGATCACTTAAAAATAACACATTTTAACAGGTCTATTCAAATTTTGACCATATGCTTAGGAAGCGGTACTATAATTTTTTTTAGTATATAAATAATAACTGCTCAATTTTAACAGGGTGGCAATATAAAAGGAACATTTTAGTCTCTATGAGGAATATATATAAGGGATGATGCATATGATATGAGAACTAAATGTTTGCTTGCTCTAATTTTTTGAATGCAAGATAAGTATTCCTTTTTAAAATTCTGACTTTTTTGTTCTACCTAAAATAAATCTGATAATGTTTAATATCTGGAGTTAGTTAATGTATTCAAAAAGTAGCCATAGGCATGCAATTCTTACGAGAGTTGTTTACCAGCACAGTCAACGAATTGAGTTAGTAGTACCAAGAGAACATCCAAAATTCTCACCGGACTTGACATTCTATTTGCCACGGAACAGCATACAGCCACCTGTGGCGAAAATAACCCAAAAAAAAATTAAACAAAAGACTTTCCTCTTTTTTTATAATTCTGTCGCGTTAAAATTTCATACTTTTGATTTAAATATATGATCAAAATTAAAGCAATCTTACAACTTTTAACTACATTTTACAACATATTTATTATTACAGATAATATATAAGTGTCGATTTCCTATCCAATATCGTGCTTCAATTAAAATACAATAAATATTAGATTGTGCCACAATAAATATTTTTATTCGTTTTTGAGTAAGCACTTGTAATAATTTAAATATGAATTCCAATCTGTGCGTAATTAGAAACCTATTGTTTTGAGTACAAAATGATAAAACATATATATATATATATATATATATATATATATATATATATATATATATATATAATATAATAAAACATATATATGACCACGTGAAACAACTCTTAATATCTCGATTTAAAAAAAAAACAAAAGGATTTAGGAATTCGAAAGACTCACATGGAAGATGCTAGATACAGATAATTCGAAAATATATAGATTTTTATCAAAAATATAAATTAAAAAAATATAAATTAAAAATTAAATCTGTAAACGGAATTATACTGATCAAAAATTGATTTATTAATAGTTATTTATATAGAACCTATAGAGTTTTTCAAGGTAGTGGATATGTCATACCTAAACTTTAACAATTATATACATCAGCTGCAAGTCTGTCAGGTTTCTGTGCATCTTAATTAATTATTATTAGTTCTGTGCATCTTAATCAATTATTAGTTAAATAGTAATGGGTCTTTGTACTGGGTGTTTCCTCATAATTCGTCAACCCCAATATTGACTTAATTTTACAAGTGTTAAACGTAGATGTTACAGGATTTATTACGTAGTTTTTAGAAGAATATTATTTATGTGTAGTCAAAATGTGTAGCAGACCCAAAATACATTTTTTAAATGGAACAAATGGATGACTTAAACGAAACCCCGCCATAAGACGCAAAGAATTTTCATTGAATCTACAATCTAGTAGACCACCGTTTTCAGTCTCTCTCTAACAAATTGCCTCTTTTGGCAGGGTGTTTGTCTTACGGTTTTCTTTGAAGGTATTTATAATGAGCAGGAAGAGGCTTATTTTACGGAGGCGTTCCGTTTAAAAAATGTATGTTGGTCTGCAACACATAAATAATAATTTTCTATAAACTGCCTAATAAATCCTAGAACTTTAATGTTTAACAATAATTTTTGTCAGTCTCTTATAACTATCCTGTTATTAAAGGTGGTGAATGATGAGGAAATGCACTGTACAACAGCTTGTATATTGTCTAAAAATGTATATTATCACTCTATTCTGTGTCTTTTATATATCATGAAATAAATTTTGTTGAGACATGCAGCAAATAGATAAACAGGCAGATCGACGAAAATGAGAAAACATGTTTTTCGACATTTGGGGAATCACAACATTTTCAAAAGAATATGATTTTTTGGGGGGCGATCCTATATTATTTTTAACGCTTATTTATTATTTTATTACTTTATAAAAGATCTTACCTCTAGAACTGATAGTGTTAACGTGAGTTCTTCGAGTCTGAGATTCTGAGTTACCTGAAACTGAAAAAAATTTAAATATGTTTTTGCTCTCTAGTAGCAATACAATATACAACCGCAGCATATACAAGATATGGAAGTGGGGATAATCCTCTCCTTAGTCATTTGCAGACTTCATAAGAATTATAAATAACAAACCAAACAAAGAATTGATACATAGTTAGTTGTTTTTGCTTTGTAAGGAAGTAAATAGCTAATTTCTTATTTAATTTGTTCAAGGTTTGGTTTTAAACAAAGTTTCCATTTATTCATACAAACCTTTTGCTACAGATGGCTTCTTTTTTAACTAAATCATAACTTTCAATTATTTATATTGGCTTAAAGCGTGGAACTCAACGAAAGTTAATGCTTAATGTAAAAATTAGACCGCAAACCCGAAACGTAAATAAAGGAAAAGCATCAAAGTAATAATTTTGACGCTTGAATTAAAAATATAACCTAGATTTTTCTTTGCCGGTTCATTTCGTGTTTTGGACACTTTTTTGCAATATGATTTGAGAATATTGGGTGTACTACAGTTAGCGGTTATACTCATGATTAAAAGACGAAAAAAGTCGCGACGACTTTGCCTACTTATTTTCGCAATCTATGGTTTCCAATTGAATTCGCAGAACATGTGTTGAAAAAATGCAGGACAGTGATGAAAAAATCAGGACTTTTTTATTTAAATACGTTAGTACCTATAATAATAGTAATAATACTAATAATACAAGAATACGTTAAATAGGTCCAAACAAAATACATACCTAAAAGTACACAATTTTAGTGTAAAATATTTTACTAATGTTAATATAAATTCAACAACATGACATAACAGAAAAATAAACGAAATCGTATAGTAATTTCATTTAAAAAATAAAAATAAAACTAAAATATATTAATAAATTAATCTAAAAAAAGGCTATAAGAAAATAATTTTTTTGAAAAAGTATATTTCTTGTTACTTTTTGCTGCTAAAAGCAATTTTTTATTTTGAAACGTAGCCAAAAAATTTTTATTCCATTATGGGTATTATTGGTATTTTTTTCAGTATATAATTTTTCTAGGGTAGGTTTTAAAATACAAAATTCTTCATAGAGGGTGTCAAAATCAACTTCAATCGACATTTCTATAGCTATTTCCATGAGTGAGTCATACGTGATTATATTTTTCAATGAAAATACTTCAAGCTTCGAGAGTAAGTTATTTTGAGAAAGATCAAATTTGGACTCTGAGTAAGATGCTGCAATAAAACTCTAGAAATGACTGTTTAGTTCGTTATTTTCCGTTGTCAGGATATTTTTTAAGGATATTTGTAGCATGAAAAACCAGAAAAACTGTCTTCAATTTTTTGATAAATTTTATCTTTTAGGGACATTTTCGTCCAAAAAGTAGGTTCGAAGTGCCACAGGCATATCTTCCCCAATGACAGAAAGTAACTTTTCAGAGCTGAAAAGACAGTGTTGGTACGTGCCGTAGAATTGCTTTATATTCCAAATCTACAAAACTGAAAAATCTTTTAACTCATTAACTCGTTTAGCCTGTGACGAAAAGTAACCAAATGTTTTTAAAATAAGAGTAGTATCTAAATCGAAAGTACATTTAGCCAATGAAAACAGCTTTATTTACCATGTGGGCAGGACATCCCACAGGAATAATATTAGGATTTTCGTTCCGAAATAATTGTTACGCCGAGTGAAAGCGTCCAGAGTTGGCGTTCGTATTATCTGCAGAATAACAAGAAATATACTTTAGAGAAAGGCCCAAATTTTCGATCTTATTTTTCAAATTGGAAAAAATTGCATTAGCCGATTCATCGAGGTCCTCAAAAAAATCAAGGAGGCGTCGCTTTACCTCCCCAAGGCCCTATAAGCAAATGAAAACGATTTTTCAGCTTACAATAAGCTTTTGAGAAACTATCATCCTCTTTAAGCCAGGAAAATCGAGTTTCCCACTCTTTTTTGTACTTATTTAGCCTTTTAGGTTTTTTCGGGGGGGTGCCAGGACTTTTTGAATCCGAATTATCCATAGCTACAATATAACTAAAAACAATAATAATTATATTATGGCCTAGCTTTACTTCTAATCATGGACCTACAGACTTACCAAGAATATCAAATCAATTTGAATAACCACTAAACAAACCGTTACAAAAAAAAAAACCAGTAACCAGGGTCTAGAGATTGAGCGGCATGTTCTTATCATTAACATGCCGCGTTTCTATCGGAAAATCGGTAATGAATCTTACGCCTTACGTTAAATTAGGAAATAGCATAGCCGAAATTATGGGAAAAATATTTTTTATGTTCTTAGTAAGGCTTTTATAAAATGCAGGATATTTGGCGTCGCGTCGTGCGAACACCTTCGGCAGGACGCAGGACGCAGGACCTTGAATCCAGGAGATCTTGCGAAATCCAGGATGCCTGGCAACTCTAATCAAGAGTGGTTTTTCAAACATGAGATTTATTATTTCGGGAACTTCTGTCATATAAGTATTATATGTCTTAGTAAAATTACTAAAAATAAGGAACAATTTTTCCTTGGAGTTAGTTACTCGTTACGTTTAGTAAAATTAAATTTTTTTCTTTTTTAACTGGCTTCAAAAAAGGAGAAGGTTATCAGTTCAACCCTATGTGTTTTTAAGTATGTACATCGATTACCCTCCAGACTCCGCTATGGATTGACCAATTTGGATGAAATTTTCAAGGATTATTCAGAATACCGCCAGAGTGGTTCCATAGCAGTCACCAGAGACATTTTTGGAGGCTGTCATAGGAATAATATAATTGCGATTGAAAGTATTCATGAAGTCCTCTTAATTTTTGCAAGAATTAGGTTTGAAAAAACATGTTTTTTTGAGATTATGTTATGTTATGTACTACGCTGTCTTCTTCCAAACGCATTTTGAATTACAAATAAAAAATAATTTTTACTCGAGGTATTGCAAAATTTGTTCGCGCACATGCTAATAAATTCAAAAATGTTTCTGTTGGTCCGAAAAGAGGGGACACGAAAATCGATGATGACTTTGAATTAAATTTATCTCGAAAATGATTACATTTCGGAAAAAAAAATTATAACCTATTTTGTAGGTATCTTTTAGTAAAATAATTTTGATCTATCTGCAATATTTTGGACAAAAACCGCTTTTTTCATGTTGGCTATTTTTTTTTTGTGATCCAGTTGACCTACGTGTGTAAAAAGAATGAAATAAAAATAAAAAAATTAATGGCGTCAATGTTTCCAAATAAGCAAAATCATTAGAAACGATTGTCTTAAAACTCAAACAATGAATGAATATTATGTTTTTGCCAACATTTTTTTTATTAATACTAATAGAATAGCTGTTAAAATAGAAAAAGGTTTTAAAAAATAGCAATAGGTCATTCATCTGAAAATCGTACAACTAAAAAAATCATCACTTTAACTAAGAGAGTAACAGATTTCAAACTAATAATACCCTGGCCCACGCGAGATTTCTAAAAATGTAGATTTGGTGAAAAGGTAATAGAGTAATAGGTCCATTAAAATAGTTACTGATCTACTACCATTTAATAGACAGGCAACACTGATAAAAATTAAATAATAAAATCCCTTAACTTCCTTCGAAAGTCACGTGAGTGTTCGAGTGCTCGTGCAGTAGAGCTCGCAATGCAACGTTGCTGTCTTATTCAGTTTAAGGATTATTTTCCTATGCACCTTTGAGAGACGTTCACGACAGGTATTTTTGAGGCAAGTTGTAAAGGATGTGTATCCTGTTTAATAAAATAAAAATTGTATATTTATAAAAAATTGTAATTTTTAGGATGTATTCAGAGTAGTACTGGAGACGTCCCATAATAATCATTGAAAAAATATAACATGGTGGAATGACGCCATTTTGAATCTTTCTGTCTATGAATTTTCGCGATGAATTCGAAATTCTTTAATATATTGCCTTGAAATTTGGTGTATGAAGTATAATTAACCAAGAAAGTAATTTCGCCGCACTCTGAGGTACATACCCTAATAAAGGGAATCTATTTTTTTCGCCAGGTTATCACAAATCGAAAATATTAAATGTATTTATTCATGGCACAAAACATTTGATATGTCAATAAAATGAGTGAAGTGTATAAAGGAAATAGGAGAGACTAAGGGGAAAAAGGTGCTATTATAAAAATATCGTGTTACATATGGTTTCTGGGCTTCTGCCTTTATCTTTAATACACATCCGGAACATTTGAGAAAAAGCCCACCATAAGAAGCACTATATTGACTCCATTGTACAGCAGAGCGTTCTCCGTCTCTCTCCAATTGCTTCTTATGGCAGGGTTTTTTTTTAACATTGTCGAATTTAAAGATAAAAAAAATTAAACTTAGTATACTTATAATCAGCAAGACGCAACCATGCATGTACGGACATAATATATAGGACAGAGGGTATTACATTTTTAAAAAATGTATGTTGAATGTTCTACACTTTTTTGAAATATTATGTACAAATCAATAGACATTTTCTTTAAACCACGTAAAAAACTCTACAACTTTTATTTTAATATTTTTTAAATCTCGAGAATAATAACCAATACTGGGGGTCTCCAAGGTAAGAGGTTCTATCCCCTTATCTAAAAAACTATTAGAGACAAGAGATTTTGAGATCAAAAATTGTTTACTGACTCCCTAGGAGCCCAAATTTTACCAGTTTAGATTATGTTCAAAGGAAACTTTAGAAGGCAATGCCGTATTTTAAAACGCATTTTCCGAGGCCTTTTCAAAATGCTTTAACCATACCATTGAAAAGGTGATAAAACATTCTTTAAAAAAACCTTTATTTATTAAAATTGTTACAACCAAATTGTAAAACTTCCCTAAGATCTAATTAATAGTTTTTTTAAAGCCTTCGCAAAGCTTTCATAAATGTTATATAGAAAGGCAAATTTTAATACATATACGTTTTAAGGCTACGCTTTTCAAATTACTCGTCATAAAACCAATTAAGATTGGACCTCGGAAAAAATTAACCTAATATTTCTTAAGATAAACTTGTCTTGTTGTTTTATGCTTGCCTAGAGTGTAGTGAAAAAAAACTTTCATAAACCTTATATTGAAAGGCAAATTTTAATATCTATAAGTTTTAAGGCTACGATTTTCAAATTAGCCAATTAAATTGGAGATCATAAAAAATTAACGTAACATTTCTTAAGGTAACCTTCTCTTGTTGTTTTATGCTTGCCTATAGTGTAGTCAAACATATTCATTTACTACAAAAAATATAAAAAAAAACAAAATGTCACTTTAATAAATCATGGAGTAGTTAGAAGAGGCTATCTATTAAGATTTGTGTATATCTTAAAAATTAAAAGGAATTCTGATTTTCTGATAAAAATGTGCAAAATGGGTTCAAATAAAAGGAGCACAACAAAAAAATCTATATTTTTATTAGATATTATCAACTAAGTTAAAAATATTTTCTCGATTGTTTTAGTGTAAAATGTTTGAAAATACACAAAGTCCCCCGATTAAATATAAAAAAAAGAAAAATTACTATATTAATTAGAATTTATCAATTACATTAACATTCTTAATACATGTTAGCATAGCAGGCTTTTTCTTTTAGCAAAAAATGTCGAAAAATATATCAAAACTAATATTTATTACTTAAGATTGGATTAAAGCCCGTGTATCCTAAAGCAGATTTTTCTGAGGCAGATTTTACCTAATTAATTCCCATTTGTCGTAATTTTGCCTATTATTTAAGATTATTGGCACTAAACGATATAAAATAACCTTGAAAATAGCATATAAGATTTTAGAATAGATATCCTAACACCGTATTAGTTTAGGAATGTCCAAGATATGGGCAAACATCTGGTTTTATCAAATCATCAATAATGTTTTTGTTCTTTGTTTAAAGTCCCTCATTTTTTAAATTTCTAACCAATTATTTTCGTAAAAGCTCATTTTCGGTCGTGGTCGACTTCAAAATGATAGTATGAGTACCTATTAAAACTAACTAGTTTTTTGAAAGACATAAATAAAACATAATGATTTATATAGAAATATTTAGCCTGGAAACGGTTTTATAATTAACTTTCATAAAAAAATATTTGCCTAAAACCATATTATTTTACGAAGGTTTACAAAACAGCAAACTGTTTTATCACATTGTTAAGACTTTCATTTGGCATTTTTAAAGCCTATTGATCTGATTATAAATTTGATTTATGAGGATATTATACGGCTAGAATATAAAGTTATTTCATCTTTAAGTCAATCTGGTCTATTTTAAAGCATAAATAACTGATTATGTGAGGTTTTCATGAAACTCTTTTAAGATAGGTATAAAACCATTATTAAAGCGTTACTTGGGTAGTTAATAATAAAATGTAGCAATACGAACTTTGGGTTCATAGTAAGTACATAGAATAGAAAAAATAGACTTAAATATTGTTTTGTTATTTATTTTGTACTACTTTTTTAAATGTAAATACATTTAAGCAAGATGAAAATTAAAATTTAGTCGGAAACCTGCTTATTTTTAATTATGACTTATGACGTTAACCGGAAATATGCTTATTTTTAATTATGACCTATGATCCAAAAGAGAAGTTTAAAGTTTCTTCGTGTAGCTAGTTACAAATCGTAGAAAAGTTCAAAAAAGTCAAAAACGGAAAATACATAAATTTTTTTTTAATTTTAATATGTTTTAAAAGGTTATCTATCCTTGAGTTTGTTTATTTTATATAAAATAATATAATCCACAAATTAAGCAAATTGTTTAATCAAATTTGTTTGAAAATACCTACTGTATTTAATATTATAATTAAATAAATCTAGCGATAAGATAGATTAGAGTATTTACATACAGACATATTTAAATCATTCTTAAATCTCATATTTTTTTCTTTATTTATTAATATATTTCGTGTCGTAAGTCGTGTTAGTAATTTTTGTTATCTTACAAACATTATACTCTCTAATTCTTAACCTGGAATTACTTGTGTTTTTCTTTTGTTTGTAATATTCACTTATATATTAATTTTAGTTTACCGATTTATATTTTTCTCTTGTTTTCCTGTTTTCCCCTGTTTCTACTGAACCTGTTTCATGTTCTTTCTTTTTTATTACTTTAAGTTGTATTGTATTATTATTCTACTTTGTCAACAAGATACTTTTCCTTTAACAATAAAGCATATTTATATTTGTAATCAGTATATATAAGTAATTGGTTTTATATGGGTCTAAGTTTCGCGTAAATGTCACGAAATTCCTTAGCAACAAACTTTCATCATAACCGAAGCATTTTGTCATGTATTCTCCGATGATATTGTATATGAAAAAAAGCACCTAGTTTGAATATTTGTGCAATGTGATTGAAAAAGTATAGTAACTAAAGTTTTTTGCATTAGCGAAAATTGAATTTTGGTTTTTTTTTTTTAGAATACAATGTAATATTTAAAAAAATATTTTTAAAGTAAATCGCTCAGGAAAAATGCCCAATAACCTTAACCTTCTGTTAGTGATAACAACGATAATTTGGTGTAATTATCCTTGGTGCTATTAGCAAAGTAAAATGTTTCAAGAATTCCCTCCTTTAGTTTTAAGCTACTCCTGGATAACCCAAATAAAAGATAGCATATATCAGTCTGAATTACCGCCTTTCAGTCAATTAAGCTTCCTTAATGTAAATGAAGTTCCTATTATATTGCTCTTACAAAATAACATTAGTAACCCAAATATGATTAAAAAAAAACTTTTTAGGAAACCTTAACATGATCTGGTGTAATCATGAGCACGCATTTACAGATGGATCCTTAATAGGCAAAAAAAACGCATGTGCTTTTTATCATAGCAATAAAAAAATATCAAAACAATTTAGATTACCAAACGCAAGCATCAATTTATACAGCTGAATTATGGGCTTTCTGGGAGACACTTAAATACTGTCTACAATTTAAACAAAATCGTTTCTTTGTGATATATTCAGATAGTAGAAATGCACTTGAAAGCATTAAAAATTGCATAAATATTGCACCTACCAATCACTTTATTATAGGCATTTAAAAATAAATCACAAGTTAGAAGCCAATAATATTAGTGTTTGCTTAGTATGGGTAAAAGATCATATAGGAATTTCAGGAAATGAAATAGTGGATAGAGATGCTACCAAAATAACTCACTGATCTAAAAATTCCCTTTACAGATATAATAAGAAATTCTAAAGTTTTAAGCAAAATTGGCAAGTGCAATATAATGATATCAATAAAGGAATGTTTTATAAAAATATATTCCCTGTGATTAATAAAAATAGATGGTTTAAAACAATTTCAAACAGAAGCTTTATAAGAACTATTTCACGAATCCGCACTTCTCATGCATTATATCCATGTGAAATAATATCAGTAAAACTGCTTTACCCGGAACTTCCCTGGTTATGAATCTTTCCTTTTATTAGGAGTAGTGTAGCATTACCCAATTTAGTTCAGTACATAGTCATTTAATGACACATATACCGTCTTTTCAAACATCTTTATTGGGCGCCATTTTGTTGCATCATATTCGATTCCTACCAATATTTTACCACTTTACCTATGCCACACTAGATTTTTTGGGCATAATTTAAAATAAATTTAATAAGTAGTTTCTACATTGACACACCCGCCATTTTGTTACATCATCTTGAACGTCGGATCCGGTTTATCCCTATATCACATTTACTTTTTCTGCAAAATTTAAAGTTAGTTGAACAAGATTTTTTTACATTTAAATTAAATTTATTTGGCCGGCATTTGTAGCGCCATCTTGAATTCGCACCACAAATTTACCAGTTTATATCCATATCACACTTAATGCTTGCAGAAAATTTGAAATCAATCTAATAAGACTGATTTTTTAAGTATTTATTAGGCCGCCATTTTGTTTTGATGTCTTGGATTTATTCAAAATGTTATCTGTTCATTCCAATGCATGGCTTGATTTTTGTACAAAATTTGAGGTAAATTAGGTAATTAATTTTTTTAGTAATAATTTTTTTAACGTTTCACTGGTCCGCCACCTTGTTTCGGCAGATTTTATAAATTTTTACCAAAATATTATCAGGTCATCCCCATATGACTCTTAATTTTTGACTAAAATTTGAAATCAATCTGGTAAATAGTTTTTATGCCGCGAACTGACAGACAGAAACACAGACGGACTGGCGGAATTAATAAAATATATTTTTTCGCATCTAGGGACGCTAAAACATGAACATAATATGTAAAGCCTGAAAGGGTGATTTTTATCAGGATTTCGAACATTTTATTAGGCCGCCATTTTGAATTAGTACCACAATTTTATTAGTTCTTCTCTATATCACAATTAGTTATAGCACATACTTTAAAATCAATCCATTAAGTAGTTTTTAAGGGCTAAATTTAGTAGTTGATTCCTACATGATACTTGATTTTAACGCAAAATTGGATAAGCAATTTTTCAGTAATAATTTTTTTAACATTTCAATAGGCCATTTCCTTTTCCTATATCGGATTTTTACCAAAATGTTACCAGGTCATGCCTATATAACCCTTAATTTTTGACCAAAATTTGAAGTCAATTGGGTAAGTGTAAGTAGTTTTCAAGCTATGCCACGAACACGGCAAACAGACAGCCAAACCAACGGAATTGATAAAACATGTATTTTTGGCATCTAGCCACAGTAAAACTTGAAGATATGTAAAACTTGATGATTTTTTTATGATTACTAACATTTTATTCCGCCATCTTGAATTCTACCAAAATGTTACCTATTCATCTCAATGCCATAGTTAATTAATTTACACACATGTAGTTTTTTCAGATTGAATTTTTAAATGTTTTCTTGGATCGTACTTTTACCAGTTAATTCCCATATAATACTGGGTTTTTGTGCAAAATTTTTTTAGTAATAATTTCATTAAATATTTCACTAGGTCGCCATTTTGTTTAGCCATATTTGGTTTTTAGCAAAATGTTACCAGGTCATCCCCATATAAGCCTTAATTTTTTACCAAAATTTGTTAAATCAGACGGGTTAGTAGTTTTTAAGCTAAGCCGCGAAGATACAGACAGATAGACAGAAAGACCGACGGAATTGAGAAAATATGTTTTTCGGCATCTAGGGGACCCCTGAAACGTGAAGATCTGAAAAAATTAGCGATAACGAAGTCTGTGATTGTGGTGAACTGGGTTATTTAGAGCATTGCTTATTAAATTGTGTTAGACTAAAGGATCGTCTAAATTTGTTACATAACACACTGGGAACATTAGTTCAATTACATTTTAATCTGAGAACTGTAGTTGAATCAAATAATCACTTCGTTTATAGGACAAATTGTACAGGAAAAAATTCATTCACGAATAATTATAAGTAAATAATTTTAAAGAATTACAAAAAAAAACAATTAAAAAAAATGATATACATAAAAATAAATTAAAAACAACAAAATAAAATATATACGAAAAACATTTTAAAAAATATAAAACTATATTTAAAAAAAAGAATTTACACAAAAATGAAGTAAAAACACAATAAAACGATATATACATAATTTTTTTTAAAAGTATAAAACTATAGTAAAAAGCAGGATATACATAACAATGAAGAAAAAAAACAACAAAACGAAATATAAAAAGAAAATAAAAAAAATATGTAAAATAAATCAGAAAAAAAATGTAAGTTTTATAGTATATAGTACCCTTAGTATAGAACGTAAGGCATCCTAATTAAAAACAAATAAACAAATGCATAATTAAATTAAAAATATATGAAATTAGCCATTTGGTTTCAACCAGACTAACAAATTAACGTAATTGGTTTGTGCCAGAGCCATAAACTTATATATATGCACATACATTTCGCGACGATCATTGATTTTATAGAATCTAAAATAAATAGAATGTAAAAAAAAGTATAACGGGGTTATGTGAAGTTTTTCTCTTTTTTCAAAAAAAATCATTTTGTGTGAAGAACATAATATAATAAATGATACTTACATTTCCGGCATACTTTTAACAATAATAAAATAATTGGTAGCACTGAGAACAAAGATACAAGAACCCAAAACAGTTTTCCTTTTCTAACAAAATAACTATTTTCATTATGATGGTGTTCTGTATGGTTTCGTGGAAATTCTACTATCGGATTTTCTAACATTTTGGCCAACATACAAAAATAATTTGAAATTCTATTTTCCTAATGTAGGAATTCTGAAATTTAAAACTGTCTAAACCCTACGAGAAAACATAACAAACTTAAAATTCATTCTCTTTAATAACAATAAAAGTATTACATACGTATATGAATATACGTTTTACAACTTAGGTATTGATAAGACAATCATTTACATTGATTATAAGGTACTTAGGAAATACTGTGGAACGCTTGAGATAACAAAACTGCAAACTTTAATTATTTTTTTTTAAGAAAATTTCTGGTACCTACTTAACCAGCTGTGTTTGTATACCTGTTTATGCATTAATCGGGGCATTATCCTTTACATATTTTAAGTGTGTTTGTTACATTGTGCTTAGTTGTTTAGAGGTAATAAATTACCACTAAATTATAAATTTATATATCGGTATGTTATATCTATTATTGCAATTAGTCATTTAATAATGTTCATATCTTCGTTATATATTCAAATGACACCAATATCATGTTTTACAAGTATTATTTTAGAAAATAGGGGTAATTCCAGAATCTGCTCAAAGGCGCGGGGGGGTCTTGAGACCAAGTCATATACAGAGTAGTATTTATTTTTTTGATAAATAACAAATTGGAGTATTATAAGAATGTAATTTCTACAGTTAACATAAAAGAAATATACATAATAATTTACCAACCACTAAAAATATTCATAAGCTTTTTGTCGCAATGGGGGCCAATTAACCCCCTTGCCATCCTCTGTTGAATCCACCAATATTAGAAGAGGGTTATTATTGTGTGTTTGTATGTGTTTTACAAGGTTATTATAATTATTATAATGTATGTTTATAAATAATTCTTTATTCACTTTGTCCGTATGGCTTTATTTCCCATTTTTTTTGTGTGGTAGATAATATATCATTAAATTTTCTCATACGAAAAAGGATTTCTGTCTTTTTTTAATGGGTGTTTTGTTTTTCTTTCAATTTCTTGATTTTTTGAGAATTTTAAGTATTATTCATGACTGTCAAAATGGAACTTTATCTCCTTTAAATCACTTATTTTGTTTTTCTGAGGTTACTTTTTCAAATTTATATAGAAATCAAAAATAATTAACTATCTTCCTATTCCTTATAATGAGCTTCATGTTTTACATATAGCAGAATCAGTTTCTATATTGGGTGTTTTGCAATCTGTGGTAGATGCCCAGTTCGCATCAGGTAAAAACTGATTTTCGCATGTTTCAGCCAAGCCAAGCAGGTCGCGAGTGGGCTTCACATTTTTAGATTTTTCTTTTGACAGGAGATATCACTGGACAAAAATAAGCCATTCTTTCCAGTCGATTTGTCTCAGAAACTATCGTATTTAGAAAAGAAATCATAGAAATTATTTTTGTTTGGAATAACCTCTTCATCATTTTTTACATAATTACATAAATACTCTTTCAGCAATATTTTAGCAGATATTCGCAGACACGAATATCTGCCATCGCATTACTTTGCATTTGCATCTAGATAGCTGGTACATCATCTTAGTGCTTACTACTTATTAGTTTTCTCAGGATACCTATGTATATTCTATACAAGATATATGCAAGAAAAACCGTAAAACAAATCAATAAGTTCCTGTTTATTAATTATATACTATTTATAAAGTATCTTATCAGGTTCTGATCATGAAAGTAGGATAATTGAGAAATGCCAAGAAAGTCACTGGACAATAAAATTATAAATATGTACAATTAACCTTTTAATATAAAAGTTGCCATAGGATCAATTGTAAAAAAAAACATGTTGCCGAAAATATATTTTTTAAATTAGGTTAGCAAAGACAAAAAATTATACATAATTCAAATAAAAAAGTTTTGAGAGTTACTAATTTTGAGAATTAACTTTTAAATTTTAATAAATCTACTTAGCTTTCTATGTTGCTACCCGAAGGTAGTTTAAAAGGGTTCTCAAAATGCTACAATTAAAAAAATGTCTTACGTTCTATTTTTCCTGTTGTTCAAATTTGAACTGATAATCAGAGGTAATTGTAATTTTACTTTCGTATAATAAAATATGTAAAAAACCAAAAAATGTTCAGAGTTTCGCGCGGAGAGTTCCAGACCCCAATAGACCCTGGCTACAATCCTAAATTACGTCATTAGGCTCTTATACTAATCTCAGCTATCTTATTAGATCGATTTAGTTATATAAAATAAAAGAAATGCAAAATTTTAGGCCAACAAATATCTGTTGCCAGAAAAAAACAATATTACTATACATAAACATAAAATTTATAAACTAAATATTTTAAATATTCAACCTCGTATTCCATTAGGATTATTTTTTTTATCTATGAGCAGACCACGAAGGCGTAAGTACTGTGGTTGCTTTAAGCAAAGACAGGGAAAGTTCATTGATGCGGGATTTAAAGACTTGCAGATTAGGAGAAGGAAAGACACTTGCTGGTAACACATTCAATAATCTGGACACTCTGGGAAGAGCGAACCAAGTGGGAGGTCCTTAGTCTTTGCAGTTCGACCGTGAAGGGATGCATGTTGGTCAATGCTCGTGTTTCCCTGGCAGGAATGACTTGCTCGTGTTTCCCTAACAGGAATGACTAAGGAGGTCATAATGGATGATATGTCATCAGAACAGAATCCGTGGTAGTATCTGTAAAACAGAGACAGATCGCCCACAATTCGACGATGTTCTAGTGATTCTCTGGACAGAGTCAAGAATATTAAGGATTGAATGTGCGAGCAATACTTAAGGCAGGGTCTGATTTGCGGAGTGTAGATTGGCAGAAAAAAAGTATTTTGGAGCTCGGAAAAGAAAACCCAATTTGTTCGCGGCTGCTGTGGCAATTGAGGTGATGTGATCATGCCAGAGAAGATCTTTCTAAAAATTGATACCGACTAGACTAAAGGAATCTTTGACATTAAGCATTTGATTATTCGTTTGAATGGTGTGGGTTTCTGGGAGTAATGTTTTTACTGATAGTCGTCAGCAAGGACTATGTTATTCAGAGAGAGTATAGAAGACGGTTTATAATTCTTTAATAATCTTGGATTGAGAGCTGTTAAATATGATCCTTCTGGAAATGAACACGGTTTAAAATATCGATTTGGCATTTGACGACTAAAAATTGATTTTGTTTTCTTCTACTGAATCTTTTAAATTGTGTAAGTTATCATTTGAATGTTTTTGGTTATAGATAGGATCTTTGATTGCTTTGTTTTTAATTCGTAACTGAACAGGTGCCAGAATTGGTTCTAGTGTAACTTTTAAAAGTTTTAAAATATCGATTTGGCGTTTTCGATACCTTTTTATTATCGAGAACGAAATTTCGAAAGAAAAATTTAATCTGACAACTGTTAAAATAATTAGTGTACTTTTTTATTTTAAAATATCGTTTTGTGAATTTGGATGATAAAAAATTGTTGTTTTCGATAATAAAAAACTATTGACAGATATCAAAGTTAATTCTTAGTTCCAATTGTAAACAGTTTAAGATATCGATTTAGGTTATTCAGTACGGAACAGTATTTCGGTGACATACTTTTAAAATTTAAAAGTGACAGCTGTTATACTATCAAAATTTAAGTTTTGAAATGGGCAACATATTATAGTCCTGGGACCTTAATTAATTTAGTTACAAATAACTATTCCTTCTATTGATAAAAATTCCTCTCCCCCCGTCCTTCTACTAAAATAGTTCTGATAGGGTTGCCAACTTCTTATCGAAGTTTAAACTAAATTAGGGTCACCTCTGGGAAAGTAGATTCAAGAAGTGACGCCTTTCACTTGAAATGACGTTAAGCTTTCTCGGGTGTGGGATTCAAAGATAAATTGATTGCAAAATAGCAGACTCGACTAAACTATATGCTTACATAGCACAACCTCTTATTGTGCTGTAAGCGTAAGTAACGCCGACCAACTTTAAATAAAATCAAGGAAAAGGGGAACGCAAAAAAAATGTATTGGTTAACCGGCGAATCGAATATTTTCCGAATAAAATATAAATGGTATTTTGAGATCTAAGGCGTACCGCCAGCATCACTTGCTAATAAAATACTGATGGTGATAACATAGTCAAAAGAAATGCAATTTAATTGAGCGACCGGTTCAGTCATATACCTACGCTTGTCCAAAATTTGAGAACGCGCACAAGTATGGTCGGATATTGCAAATGAAAATGAACACAATTTAGGCATTATATCAACTTTTTGAAAAAATATTATTAGCATTTTTATTTATGTTAGCAAATAAGTTTATTGTGGGACTCTTTAAGAAATTTAAAGTACTTGAATAACTTGAGAATTAAATCTTGTTTTAAAAATAAATCGTAATTTGATTTTAAGAAAATATAATTTATGTACTTAAAGACATACTAAAAACTAAACTATATAAAAATTTCAAATGCTGTAAAATAGCGGTCTTCGTATTTGCTTTATTTGTTTTTCAGGTTTAATGTCTTGGTTCGCGAATTTTAAGATAAAGTAGAAGAATAAAATAATCTGAAACGAGGACTTCAAAGGGTTGATAAAAATGCATATGTGCAAAATCGCTTTTTAGTTGATTTCCAACATTTTGATAAGTTCTCCTTTAAAATATATTTTCCAGAGCTACAACATATTCATTTTAAATGGTACTACATACCAGTCCGATTTTAGTTTTGCGATATACTTTTAACTTTAAAAAATGGTGTTTCATTTTTCATCTAACATATTCAAATTGGTAAAACATATACATATATCACAGGAATGTTGTTCTTAAAAAAATCACCTGTCACATATACAAAACCGTTACCTTCCGGGCTTTTAAGATTGTTATACTCATTTGCAAATACCTCAAGTGGGGTGTATGTCGGCCTAGGGAAAAATAATGCTTAATAACATTATTCGAACACATCTGCAATAAAAGTTAACAAAACCTCATTAATGTCTTCCATACAACTTGCGCTGTCCGTTTGGTGAAAATATTGCAATGCAAACATTTTTTAAAAGCCCTGCAAAATTGTATCGAAGTTGGATTTCTAACATGTCCGCAGCAGTTCCTAATTTGACTGTAAGGGATTAGACTATACAAATGGAATACAGTATATAAAGTCTTAATTTATTTTAAAACGACATTTTTTTAAAGCAATAGTCGGATACTCATGACAAATCTTGAAAATGAGTATTTCAAAGAACTCGTTAAAATAGAGCTATCTAATATTAGTTTTGAGAATTTTTAAAAGCTAAACAAAATAATAAATAACACTTATATTTGGTTTTTTTTGCCATGGTGATTCAGAATGCTGATAAGTTAGTTTAAGTTTTAGGCATTTATGTATGCACCTGTGAAATATTTATTAATTAAGAGATCAGGATGCGTCTATGACGACACTTCGCATTCCAGCTAATAAGCGGCTTTTAAGGGTAGCAGTTCTTGTCAAATTAGGTGTCGACCTTTTTCTGAATTCTAAAACAAGAGTTAGTCTGTGTCAAGGTTCTAGTAGTTACGGTTAATTTAAAATTCTTCTTTTGTAGTGGTTTAAGGGGCTTTACATATACAGTGGGTTTTTAAAGTTGTAGGTGTGAAGATATATTATTTTGATTTTAGTATTTATTTGGGAACTAATTATTTTATATATTTTCCGGAGTTAAATTTATGGTTTATTTAAAGATTTTTATTTTATTTTTTCTTTTGTTCTAAGGTTGGGGATTTTAAGTAAATTCCGTCATTTTCTAGACTTTAATTTCAATGGTAAACATTTTTTTGTTATTAATTGAAGCGTTTTTTTCAGAAATAGCCCATGTCAAAAAAATAATTTTTGGAGAAAACGGAAAAACTACATATGTAAAAAAGAACCTAAAGTTTATAAATCGCGAAGATAAAATAAAATTTGTAAATAAAAAATGTTAATTTTCAGTGTAATTTTGAAATTTCTAAGCAATTTAGGTTTAGAGATTATAATAGAAGCTTGTTTAACAAGGGCTGTTTTTGCAATAAGACAAAACACCCTGCTGATTAATTTGGTTCATATATTTATTTATACACATTCTCGTAAACGCAGAAAATGTGCAAAAGTTTTAAAAGTACATATCAAGTGCTTTCACATACACTACTATTATTCTCAGAATCCAAGTCGGCTCCACAGCCTGAATCTTTATTCTTGTCAGAAGCAAATGATTCATAAAATGCTCAATTCTTCATTTTTGATAAAGTTGGGCATACATCTAAGAGACTTTTCACTTTAAGGGGGTTCACTTCAAGGGTGCCAGGGTATAGTGGTCTTAAAGCAAGTTCCTTTGGTTTTGGTCCATGAACCAGAATATGAATCTCTTGTGAATATAAATCCAGGATCCTCTTTTGAAACCTTGTACATCCTGAATGTTTTTAGTTTAAGTGGTGGTTTGGGTACTCTAAGAAAGTAAGGTGCAACTGCTTTCTCTATATTGTAAAGATTTGATTGATTTCCATTGACCACTTTGGAGCGACAGGTCTTAATAATATCGTCCCACTCTCCAGAGAGTTGAACTGTAGTTTTTTCTTTTATTTTACTGATAATGGAGAAATCCTGGTCATTTGGCAAAAAAGAGTGACCTCGTACAGGAAATATGTGTATGATAGTTTTTAAAATGTTTAATTCATGGACAATAAAGTACAAAAAGCGTACCATTGTGTAGTTCTTATTCTGTCCTCCACACCCATCGCTGAAGATGATTAAAGTATTGGTAAAATTTTCTAAATTTCGCAGAGAGTGAAACAAGTGAGAAGTAACTTCATTTTGACCCTTTTTCCCCTTCCTTTCATCATATACATACACTGACGCATAATCGTTTAATAAATCGTGTACACCAAACAATAAATACCACAACTGCCTGACATAAAAAACGGTATTGGTTCTTGGCAAGTTCTGCATAAAGTCAAAGCTGATGACAGTAGCCTTGTTTTCCCTTGAATCTTGTTTCCACTTTCGTTTCAAAGCATGAAACGCTTCAGCTTTACGAAGGTGGAGTTCTTGTTCCGCTCGTAGACTATCTCCTGTGTTTTCATCTTGATTGGCTGCTAACTTTTGTTGAATAATATCACAAAATGTGCAGGTATCTGTTCTTGGCAGACCAAATTTAATTTTAAATTTCGTTGTAAAAACCTTCCAGTAAATCTTGTACGATATATGTATTTTATACTTTTCGAGAAAAAGATGATACATTCGTTTTACTATGATGTTTCAGGCAGATAATATTTGTGAGGATTTTTTCATAGGGAATAATGGGATTGTCTAGCTGGAAAAGACTTAATGGTCCTGAATCAGATTTTCCAACTCCATCGGAATCTTAATAGGCCTATTTTGGTGACTGCCCCTTTTGTCTAATGGTGCAGACCTAATTTCAGATAGAGAGTCATGCGTCTGAGTTTTGCTCGAGAAATTCCGTGAAGGCTTAAAAAAGCATCTCTACATACCTTTACATCGGAGAAACTATCAGAATTTGGTGATTTCAACCGGATGTTATAGAAAAATGACACAGAATGGAAAAACTTTGTGTCCTCTTTATCTTCGATGGAATCATCTTGGCTACGACTTTCACCTTTCAGGTTCTGTGATGACACTGAAGCACTTGTATCTCTTACATCTGAAATAGAAAGAAACATTTTATTTCCTAACTAACAAAAGACGATCGAATAGTTAGAAAATAAGCTCAACTTTGTTAGTTTAAGTGAAATACCATGTATAATATATGAACGGCAAATGGGTCTCTCCCTGCTAAAATATCTAGGGTACTATTAAAAATATCACTAGGTCTACAGACACCCAGTATATATGATAATATTCTATTTGATTTATCATTGTAGATACGTCCCCCCCCCTCTATGGAACGGAGAGGGTGGATAATTTTTTTTTTAGTTGCATGTTCAAAGACACCAAGGTAATATTCGTTATAGTACCTAAACTGTGGCCAAAGATCCTTCAGCATATTCATTCATGCATTGCAGCCATCATTAATGCATTTAAAATATAGTCATTTTAAAGTAATATTAATTAAAACATGCTATATTATTTATCTTATAAATCATTTAAAGTCAACATAAGTTTACATTACTTACCTGCAATCCGGTCCAACTTTCTTGGCATCAACGTATTTGCCTTTATGATAAATGTGCGCTTCACCACGCACCTTTTTATTCTTAATCACATCCTCTTTTTTCAATTTTCTTTCACGTTTACACGGTACAACAAGCACCTCCGTGTCACTCATTTTACATCTATGTACATCTATCTTTAGCGAAATATAAACAGAAACTAAAGAATATATTTGCAGTAATAAATTTACTAGCCTCTCCGCATTAGATTTCTAGCAAAAACAACCTTTGTCAATGACAAGGAATATTTTTGACGGAAAGGCGATTGACATGGGCTATTTTTGCGGAATCGCTAAATCTTTAACCTTCGTTTATTTGATACTTAGTATTTTTGAATAAAACCTAAATTTATGACATGGGCTGTTTTTGGAAAAAACGCTTCAATTTTAAATATTATTTTTTTACAATAATTTACAACTTTTTATTTTTGTTAATAGATGTTTAAGTTGTTTTCAAAAAACCAAATATTTAATTTAAATAAATTACCTATTTGTTTAAATTTCTGAATTCAAGAAGACGATACCAACGTATTTGCAGTTCACTGTTGTTCGAGATATATGTGTCCCCTGAATTGGAGAGTTAAGATATTAAATTAATTTATGCTAACAATTATATTTGACAGTGGCGTAACAAGACAACGTGAGGCTCTGCTGCCAAATCGTAAAACCAGGCTTCCTCCCCTTTCTATAATAAGTACACATAAATAAAAAAAGATTAGGAGATTTCATAAATCGCAAAAAATATTGAAATCTTGTTTTAACATTCAGAATAGCTCCAGATCCATCAATCATAATATATTTCATATAAACGATTCCAAAAAAACTTAAGAAAAAAAGAAACAAATATACTAACCAATAATAATAATTTTAATTACACCGAGTTACGGTTAGACGACTGACTGGTGTTACTTTTGTCCATAACTGTGTTGTCTATTTTTACATGTTACAGTATCACTGCAATTATACGCCTGCTTTAGTCTAGCACCCAACACAGAACACAAAAAAATTAGGATCCAAAAGCCAGTACCGCATCTACAACTTTTACGGCCCTAGGCCCGCTTGAGATTACGGGTCCCTATCGGTCCTATCCGCTAAAAGCATTGCAGCCGGTGCCGGATTAATTATTTTCGTCCAAACGTATTTACGGGCCCCAGCTCGTGGGAAAAAGTGACGACCAAAAAAATTCCTTTCTTCCATATAGAAGAAACTTATCCCCTACTTCAATATAATAATAAATATTTACCTACTTACTGATAAAATGAAACAAGGAAAATTCTTAAATGATTTTTGTTGCAGAGAGGCGGCGACGGACCCTCTGTATTTTAAATTAAAACAGTAGTATTTAATTCATTACGTAAAGGTTAAATAGTTAAAGTAATTTAATGTTATTTTTAGGCACTAAAGAACATGAGTTTAAGAGTTATACTGTTCTTGTTTTTTAAAGCAACCCACTCAATGTCTTTTCTGTTCAGTAATAAATGTTAGATCAAAAAACTTACAGTTTTTGTAGTCATCTTGAATATGAAAGTAATTTTACCAGCTTCATTGTAGGTTGCCCTAATTGTTCAAACACAATTATTGTGTATACTTGCACACTTGGAAGTCTAGAGATGTAGAATAGCCTTGCAGATTAACGTAAAAAATCTAATTTTATCTACTGGGGGTACACAAAGGAGGCAAAAGGAATAAAGAACGGACGTTTCACTAGCAATACAGTGGCGGCTTTTTAATACTTAGGGGAAATAATATGCATTTATAAGATTTTAAATATATTTTTTGTTCTTAAAAAACAGTTATGCACCTATATCTTAAACCTAATTTCCATTCGATTCGATCGACGCAAAACTGCTTCCGCCTCCGATGTACCGAACGCACTAATATACATTAATTCTATAACAAGCGAACAAGCCCCTGCAGCCTGCAGCAGCAGTTTTATGCCGCTCCCATCTCTATTTGGCTTACGGATATTCACCATTGCAAGCAGTTTCCATAGCAACTGCCGCAAACAAATCTAAGCGTGAAAGCGGGCGTACGAGGGGAGTCCGATGTTCAGCGTGCTACCTTTTTAAGTCATTATTATTTTTTGTTAGAAAATAGTGGTATAATTAAGTAAATGATGTGAATTTATATAATAAAAATGTAGATTGTAAAGTGCTTAATATTTTAAAATTATTTTTATATTTAAGTAAATTGATTGGAAAATGCCCTCTGGCGAGCCACCACTGCAGCAATGTTTCAAAACCTACCAGTTGTTAATAGTATTGCCATGTGGGACTAAGAAAATATCCCACAACCAAAATTCAAATGTCCCGTATGAGCCGGATTTAGTCCCGATACCGCCGGGGACTAATCTGTATATACTACCGGAAAAAAAAGCTCGGAAAAAATTGACGACCAAAAAAAAAGGTCCTCACTTTTGTGTAGCACAAATTTAGAATTTTGGGTTCTGTTCTTTCCGCAAAAGGAAAAAAAATGCCTTTTGATGTCATTGTGGGCTAATTTGAAAAGTCTCTTAAATTGACTTAAATATCCCTTGGCCTCCACAAGAGCTTAAAATCCCTTTAAATGCGATATATCCCATAAGATGGCAACACTGCTTGATAAAACTGACTGGCGTGTCTTGCACGTTTTTACGGAAGTGTATAAGGGCCACAATTCTTATTTTTAAATTCTGACTTTAAAGTCGGAAGTTGACTAGATTCTGAGTTTAAAGTCAGAATTTAACAAAAGTCAGAAATTAACTAAATTCTGAGTTTAAAGTCAGAATTTAACGACATCTGCTGTCAAGCCTGAAATTGGTGTCAGCAGATAGATAATTAAATATTAAGATAGATAAGTGAAATCCATTTCGTTGCAAGTAAACTCGTTTGAGATTTACCGAGTTTCAAAGGGTCAAAATTGTCGTTGTTCAAGCGCCATTTTCTCGAAGTATATTATGTTCATCTATGGCCAAAGCCAAATTCTCAAACCATCCTATTCGTTCGGTCTCCAGATATTTCCAATAGGACACTTAACTTGAATCACCCTGAAACAGAGGGGGAGATCTGTCAATGCTTCGTTTTTGCTTCTAAAAGCAACACACCCTTACATCGTTGAAACATATTTGAACCGATTTCTAAGACTTATTTATCGTTTTGTATTACCTTTTTTATTTTGTGAACCTTTTAATGTATATGTTTTCTTGTAAATATATGATGTTTTTTATTCTTTTGTGTACATTTTGGTGTATAGGTATTGTATATGTGGTTTTCTATTATTTCTAAAGTTCAATTAGGCTTTTTTTTCAGCAATTGAAATAAATAAAAATATATAAAATGAACTAATTAAACATATGTTTAATTTATCAGAGACTTATTTAACACTCAAAAATCAAAATAGGAAACTTTTATTTTGTACCCTCCCCGCTTTTATCACTACGTACGGACTAAATTCTGACTTTAAACTCAGAATTTTGTTAAAATCTCTAAAAATCTTTAAACTAAAAATTTTATTAAATTCTGACTTTAAATTCAGAATTTAGTTAAATTCTTACTTTAAACTCAGAATTTTATTAAATTCCGACTTTAAACTCAGAATTTTGTTAAATACTGACTTTAAACTCAGAATTTAGTTAAATTACTTAGAATTTTATTAAATTCCGACTTTGAACTCAGCATTTTGTTAAATTCTGACTTTAAACTCAGAATTGTGTTAAATTCCGATTTTGAACTCAGAATTGGGTTAAATTCCTACTTTGAACTCAGAATTTTGTTAAATTCTGACTTTAAACTCAGAATTTTGTTAAATTTCTACTTTAAACTCAGAATTGAAAAACACAAAAATTGTGGCCCTTCTGCGCTTCCGTACGTTTTCAATAGTGTGGGATATTTTTCTTGGCGCGGCGCGGACTTTGATGCAAAAACGACATTTTATTCTCTGTTCGGGAAGCGTGTCTCCCGAATACCTGTGCTAACCCAGGAGCGATCCACCTAACAGTATCAAATATTGAATAAAGAGAAGGAGGTTTTATTAAAAAGAAACTGAAAAAGTCTGGTTCCTTGTTTTAATATAAATATAATTTGTTACATCACCTCAAAAAAAAGGCCTGACCAGGGCTATTCAAAACGCAATCCGATTTTTAAAACAACTACATACAAAACTACAATTTTTATAAAAAAAAAACTAAAAAAGTGATCGTGCGAGCCGGGATTGGAATACACAACTTTTGCAATGCTACTCGGGCATCTTACCATTGATCTAGCAGCCTTAGACCGAAAATTGAACAACCTTGTTTAAACTCCATTACGTCACGTAACCCAATCGGAGATTTTGATTGGAGATATTTCGCTTCTGGAATTAAATCACACCGGAGGCACTCGGCGTAGTGCCGCTACAGCGCTATATTATTCACCGTTGAAGCGCCCGAATTAGAGGTAGAAGCTGATGTTTTTTGTTGAATATTTAATAGAATTTAATGTTAATAATTCATAAGAATTGAAATTGCGTGTTACGTTAAGATTTTTGAGGAGAGGCCAGGAAAAACCAAGTCACTACCTTAACAAAGCGTCGGGTCACAATAATTTGAGTCCCGTTTTGTTTAAATTCGTTTGGATACGACTTTTACATCAAAATGCTAAATACACAATGTTTTTCCGCGCCAAAGGGCATTTTGTCGCATTGCACATTACTTTTCTAGAAGATTAATTTGCACAAACGGATTGTTTATCTGCGTATCTGAGCATAGCATTTATTAATGTTGGGAAAACACTGACGATTTATTTAAATTATGTATTATCAAAGAAAACATAGCTAAACGCAGTTTAGCTATATTTGCTGTGGTATTATATATAATAAAAGTTGAGATTGACAATTAACAGACATAATAGATAGTTTTCGGGACCCGACCCGTTTGAAACCCGGGCCCGTATGCGCCGCTCATTTTTACATCAATACTTTCTCGTTGGCTCAATTATAAACTAAACTACTGAGCAAATGGGACAAGTGAATTTTTAGGTAAAATTTAAAGAGGGAATGTGAAAACATACTGAGATGCGGTTTTCAGCTATCTCTGGTATATTTTATTTTATATTATTGACTTTAAGCGTAAAGCTTACTTAATCTAAAAATGTTTACAGGGTGTTAAACAAGACTGCACAATTTTGAATATTTTATTTGTTCTGAACATTTACAAAAACGATTTTTATTTTCTAATTGCTAGATCAACTTAATCCATGGTGAAATTATAAAAAATGGTTTGAAAAGTTTCTTAAAATTTTTAATACTTGTTTTTTCATTAAATAAAAATACTTTACAAAATAAGCTGTAACAGTTTAGATTAGTTAAAAACGTAGCGATCCTTCAGAATCTTGTATGGGGTGCAAGCGCGTATACAGCTTGGAGTTATAGGAGGGGTAATTTACAAGTTTTTCATGCATTAAACAAGTCTGACGACCAAAAAAAAAAACAAGAAAGCGTTTTTATATAGCACACCGGCTTATACCCTTCTTCGTACAAAGTAATATTATGTGACTTTAATGTTTAAAATCCGCGGACGTAAATTTTAAATAATTTTGTCATATGGGGGGTAATTACCCCCATTACCCCCTTAACAGGGTTATTTTTTCAATGGTTACTTAGATAGTTTATGACACGGGTTATTAAAAAAATTTACAAACGTTTTTGGGTTTTACCGGAATCGTTAGAATTTGCAAAAAAAAAAACAAAAAGACAATCGAAAAGTTAACAAATGAGCATCAACTTCGTTAGGTGCGTCAAATGGATCTCTTCTTACTGATGTCGAAATGATGACTCATCAGACCGTAATTAAAAAAGCGTAGTAATTAATCGGGCGGGAATACTTGTTTAGGACTTCTTGTCTACTGATACAATTAAAAACGGTGTTCCTGGGATTCTAAATAAGATGTTAACGCTTATATATGCGAGTCGAGTAGGTTAAACTACAGACCGAGAAGGTAAAATTCATCAAAATTGGTAAATCCTACTTTTTTAATTAATTGGTCTATTTTAGAAATGTAAAAATTTGTATAGACATTTCCGAAGTTATTAGTGTGTTATTGTTTACTTTATTGTTTACGTTTATAATTTAAGTAAATCATTGAATATTTTATGGTTCAAGCAGATTATTGAATTTTTTATAATTAGTTATTCACAGTCAATTAAAAAATAAGTGTACCCTACAAATTTTCCATCCCTCTACCTGTAAAGTTTTAGTTCTTACTTACTTCTACTTCTACGCATATTTTAAAAGGCTGGATTATTTTAAAACTATACGGCCGCATTTACTATTACAAAAAACACATTGCTCCTGGCCATTTAAAGTTATTTGATAAGTATAATTTATATAGCATTTCATTAAAATCGAACACTGATACTCATTTTAATTATGATTAATATACAAAAAAGAAATAAGTACATGAGCCATAACTTCTGGAGCATTCGGTGTAACTATTTTTAAAATCGGCGGAGTAAGCTTTTACCAAATATACAAGTATCTTTTTTGAGCTATAATAAACGCCATATACTAATTATAAATAAATTCTGATCGCTACGTTTTTAACTAATCATAAAATATTATTTCTTTACACAACCGTATAATTTCTGGGTACTGAAGACAGACTATAAAAAATTAAGAGTTATTAAGAATTAAGACTCTAAGAAGAAAACTTTACTTCAAACGGGTAATAAAAAAACTACCAGCTAAATCAGCTAAATTTGTTGTTTTTTAATTTTTAATATTTTTTTATATTGTTTGTTACAGTTTCACCAACGATTAAGTTTAATCTAGCAATTGGAACTTAAAAATTGTTTTTGTAAATTTAATTTTCTCAGCCAATAAAATATTTCCGTTTGCTCTGTCTACTAGTTTATATCTATTTTTAATTTTAGTGAAAGCGGTTTACGCGTTTAGAAAATATACTCCTTAAAAATATCGAAGATCTAATCCCCTGCCATCCAAAATTTAATCCCCGGTAGACATTGATCTAGACTATTTTTGATGGAAATTTTGAATCCTGTATATTATGCTGTTATAAAATAAAATATAATTGATGTAATTCATTTCTATAACTCCCATTGAAAGATTAGCGGAATTTCTAAGGTAAAGAACTTAGAAAAATAATTTATTATTTCCGTCCGAAAGGTCTCTACCAGACACCATGGATTAAAAAAAACTTATTGTAATATTTCAAAGTATGGCAGTCAAAAAAGTTCTGGTTCTTTCATTTTCAAGAAACAAATTACATCTTATTTTTGTAAATATACAAATCAGTTAGGTGTTTCTTTTATTTTTCAAGACAATACAAATATGTGAAGGATGCTTATTTAAAATATTTATATATATTCCATATATGGTGCTACGTAGGTCCTCCGTGAGGCGTGTGTTAGGGGGAGAGGAAACTTGTTTCCCCAACTGCCAACATATTTCTCTCAACTAATACCAATTTTATCGAAAACAATTTGAATTAAGTAGTCATTTCATTAATATGCACCCATTATTATAAAAATTTAAATATTTTAACACTCGATTAAATTACTACTTTCATTTGTTAAATCTTTTAAAGATATTTGATCGATTGCTGATGTTTAACTTTTAAGTAACATGAAATCATCCATCCCATAGTTGATCGCATGCAGCTCTTCACACATTTCAAGAGGCCATATGATCTCTCATTAATTGCCCTTGAATAGCCAACCATTGAGATCAACTGACATAATAAAAAACAATTTTGTAAAGCGATTGACTGCAATATCTATTGCAGTTTCCATATCTTTCACCTCGCCTTTTTCATATACACCAAATAAAACTTCAAGTTCAGCAAGTAGATTTTAATCATCTGGTCGATGTGCTGGAGGAAAATTTGAAAGTTATTTAAAAGGTCAGGGTATAATCCATCAAACTACAAATCCTTATACACCCGAGCAGAATGGGGTTTCTGAAAGGATGAATCGTTCTTTAGTAGAGAAAGCTAAGTGTTTACTTTTTGAAGCAGGTTTGGACAAACGGTTTTGGGCCGAAGCCATAAATACAGCATGTTACTTAAGAAATAGGTCAGCTGTATCAAATTTAGCTAAAACACCAAATGAGATCTTTTTTAATCAAAAACCAGAATTAGGACATGTAAGAATATTTGGCAGTCCGGCCATGACTCATATACCCAAAGAAAAAAGAAGAAAATGGGACAAGAAATCAGAAAAAATTATTTTAGTTGGTTTTTCTGAGACTACGAAAGGGTATAGGCTATACAATCCTATAATATACATTAAAGCTTGTCATTGGTTTTAAAGAACAAAATGACACAGAGATTCAGGATAAAAGTTTAAAGGAGTCTTCAGTTTCAGTGGGGATTCAGTGTGAACCTGAAGAGAGCCAAAATGAATCAGAAATCTTTGAATCTACAGAAAGTGACACAAATTCTAAGGACAGTGATGAAGAATACATTTGTCCAAATATTAACGTGCCTGTGGAACCTGCCAGAAAATCAGAACGTGCAAGAGTACCAAAGAAATTTGATGACTATGTCACATATATGTGCCCTAACGTGACTGAGGATTATTATAGTGTAGACGATTTACCCGTCACACTGTCAGAAGCACTATCAAGCCCAGATAGAGAGGAATGGAAGAAAGCGATGCTCGAAGAACTACAATCGTTTCAAGAAAATGACACATGGGAACTTACTGACATTCCAAAGCAAGGTACAGTTGTAGAGAGCAAGTGGGTATATAAAATAAAGTGTGATAGTGAGGACAATAAGACTTATCGTGCAAGATTGGTAGCCAAAGGTTTTACCCAGAAGGAAGGTATAGACTATTTAGAGACATTTGCACCTGTGGTAAGATTTAGTACATTAAGAATGTTAATAGCATTATCAGTTAATTTAGATTTGTATATTACTCATCTTGATGTTAAGACTGCCTTCTTAAACGGTATTTTAAATGAAAGAGTATATATGCGTCAACCTGAAGGTTTTGTAGCTGAAGGGTTAGAGAATAAGGTTTGTCTGCTAAAAAAGGCTGTTTATGGTCTAAAACAGTCCTCTCACGCATGGAATACCAGAATTGATATTTTCTTACAGAAATTGGGGTATGTTAAATCAAAGTATGAACCATGCTTGTATATAAAAAGAGTAAATGTAAATTATGTTACAATAGTGACCTTATATGTTGATAATTTTTTTATATTTAGTAATGACGTTAAAAATGTAGGCATTTTAAAGAATAAGTTAAGTTTAGAATTTAATATCAAAGATCTTGGTAGGGCTAAAGAAATTTTAGGTGTTAGAATAAAATATGACGAAAATTTTATTAGCCTAGACCAAGAGCATTATATAAATATGATTTTAAAAAGGTTTGGCATGACAGGTTGTAAAAGTGTATGTACGCCTTTAGATACTAATAGTTCAAATTTTGAAGATAAAAAGCAGTATGACAAGGAGTTGCCTTACCAAAGACTCATAGGTAGTTTAATGTACCTGACAGTATTAACTAGACCTGATTTGGCATATTCTGTCAGCTATTTATCACAATTTAACAATTCTTACACTGAATATAACTGGAAATGTGCTAAGCGAGTATTAAGGTATCTGCAAGGTAGTAAAAATTTGTGACTAATTTTTTCAAAGGACAATGGTCCTTTTGTAGGGTTTGTTGATGCAGACTGGGCATCAGATAAAAGTGATAGGAAATCCTACACAGGTTTTGTGTTTAAATTGTCAGGGGGGTCTATTTCTTGGAAGAGCATATAACAGGCTACGGTGGCACTTTCTAGTACAGAAGCAGAGTATATGGCACTCAGTGAGGCTGCAAAAGAAGCCATATACCTTCGAAATTTGCTAGGAGAAGTCACTGGAAGGCTGGATTTTGTTAGAATTTTTAATGACAACCAGTCAGCACAAAAGTTAACAGTAAATCCAGTTTTTCACGAACGAACTAAACATATAGATGTAAGACATCATTTTGTGAGAGAAACTGTTTCCAGTAATTTAATAAAAGTTGATTACTTGTCAACAGCTGATATGATAGCTGACATCTCACAAAAGGATTGAATAGCAATAAGCACCATAAGTTCGTTAATGAATTAGGCTTAAGAGTTGTATAATATATTGTTGGGAGTATACGTATATTAATTTTTCAATAAGTGGGGATGTTGGAAAAAATATTTCAAATTAATATAAGTACTGCCATCTATGTTGAATAACATGATTTAACTATTTGCGCCCTCTGTATGTTTTTTGAATAATGTTTTTTGCAACACTGTATTTTTTGTTCTATGAATAAAGTTAGTCTTTTTGCAAGTTTCCAATGGACGCATGTCGTTTTATTTCATCCCGCATATATCCACGAAATCCCTCAGAATATTCAACAAGTATACCTTCGTAGGCTGTACTCCCAGCTTTTATTGGCTCGGGTCTTGCAACCCATTTTGCTTTTGATACATTTTGAGTCGTAACGGCGTTGTCAATTTTGGATGATTTTTATTTTAATCGCAATGAACTTGCATTAATAAATACATAAAGTTCCTCTAAAATATTAAACGCATCAGCAGTGATGGTAATGGCATTACAGCTGTATTTCACAGTTGTATTCATTCGGTGGGCTTGACCAGGTATATAAGACACTTTTACCGGTGCATCCTTCAATTTCCCCGACATTGATGCTGCAAAATTATATCTTTCGCTGTTCCTTCCTTAGTTTTGTTTCCCGTTGGTAAGATGGCCAATATGCGCTCAGATGGTCTCCCTTGGTCATCAACTATTCGGACTACAATTGACAAAATATCTTTATCTTCTTGTGTTCATAATGACATCAGTTGTATCGTCATTTTTAGTGTTAAAATCACACATTTTTTGGACTGGGTAAACTAGGACCGTAATGGATTCAAACTGAAACAGTGAACTTAGTAAAGAGAAAACGACTGCTTTTCGGGGATATTTTCTAACAAAATTTGCACGATGTTTGACTCAATTGACACCAGAAGACAATGTTTTGTATGTTATTTAAATTGAAAATAATCCTTATGAGTCGTTGTGGTATCAGCATCGGCTGACGCCTCGTCTGATGATATTCAAGGCTAGTCTCTTAATGATCGTTATTTCGATCCTTATAACATAAATAACTATTATGGGAAATGTCAGGAGTGTAATCTCCCCATAATGGTAAAAACGGAGCATTATTTATTTGTGTAACCACCTTTTTGTTGATTGATTGTACGGCGAAATGTATAAACCCCTTTCGGGATTACGCTCTTAGGTAAGTGACATGATATGGCTACCTAATATCCTAGCAACATCATTACCTTCTTCTATCTCAAACTTTCTTCAAAATAATTTAACAAAAAATCCACATTTATTAGGATTTAGTCATAAAATTGCAATAGTCAGTTGAGTTTGATGAGCAAAAGAATTGAAATTATAACAGAATAGACTATAACAACGGTATAGAGTATATATTTGTATATATTCTAAATATAATTCAAACAATATTTTACTGAAACTGTTGGTTCTCACATTAACGCTTAAACAGGCTTGATTATTTCAAAGGAATTATAAGAGGATTTGTCTAATATTAGTTTCGAGAATTTTAAAACCTAAACAAAGTAATAAATATCATATATCCGAAACGCTATATTTTAGACTGTATTGACAGATTTATGTATAAACTTTCCCAAGGGCCTTATACCTCCCTTCGAGAGTTCATGGTCCCATATGACCCCTGTCTCATGGGAATCTTTCTTTGGCCCGTTTAGTCCTAACACTGGAACCTGTGGTGGAAAATAGATCAAAATACAAGAGTTCTAACCACACTACACCACAACTTGTTACGTTCTGGACGCGCGTTTCGCTAACCAACTTAGCATCATCAGCAGATGATATAAACTGTTTATAGTTTATATCATCTGCTGATGATGCTAACTTGGTTAGCGAAACGCGCGTCCAGAACGTAACAAGTTGTGGTGTAGTGTAGTTAGAACTCGTGTATTTTGATCAATTGGCCCGTTTAATTTAACTCGATTAAAATATTAATTCAAACATTTTATTTGGTTCGATGTAATGATATTGAATGGTCAATTTGCTATGTTAAAAATACAATATAACTTTGTAATAGGAACATTACCGAACAGCCATGTTTTTGGGGCATAATTTTTCCTGCAGAAAAGATAAACTGAAAAGGGTTTTCGTGCCTTTTTTTCGCATATATATTAAATAATATACATAATCTTAGGACTAAGAATTGAAGGGAATATTATTTTAATCGATTTATTCACTTTTTATTATCATGGGTGACACTTCGTGTCTCTAAGACGAAGTTCCGAACTTAAAGTATAGAGTAGGAACTTAAGCTTCACCATACACAGCTTTATTCGTTTCGCCCGGATTAATGAAATCAAAGAGGGGATTGGTCTAAGGGGTGGATCTAGTAATAGCTGAGCTAACTTTGTATTTTACGGGAAGACTAAAAGTCAGTCTGTGTCAGAGTTTTGTTTCTTATACTTGATCTTAAATTCTTCTTTTGTGGTGGTTTGGGGTTTTACGTATACACTGTGATATTAAAGTCGAAGGATTTTCAAAGATATTTTATTTTTATTCTACGATTTATCTGGGGAGTAACTGGTTTTGAAGAGTTAAATTTACGATTTATTTAAAGATTTTTGTTTTTTTTTGTACTAAGGTTGGGGATATTAAGATAATTCCCTCATTTTCTAGATTTAAATACTTTTTTTTGTTATTAGGTTTAAGTATTATTTTTGTACAGTATTTCACTTCCTTCACTTTTGTTAATAGATTTTTAAGTTGTTTTTTAAAAACCAAATCTTTTATTTAAATAAATCACCTGCTAGTTAAAATAAATATATATTCAAGAAGAAGATACCATTGTTGTTGCAGTTTGCTGTTGTTCGAGTTTATATGACCGCAGAATTGGTGTAATAAGATGTTTAATTCAATTTGTACTAACAATTATATTTGGTAACATTGTAAATTATAATTCACGAAGAAGCCTACAGAGTACCTTTGATTTTACTTATCATACCTTAACTAATTTCAGTATTGTGATAGGGTTGCGCGCTACGTCTCAAATAAATAAATAAAGTATATAAATAATTTTAAATATAATAAATAACCGCTCGATAATCCTGCTACAAAATGCTGTTGTAAAAACTTACTTGCGCCTTGATTTTTCATTTTCCTCCAGGTTATCACACCTCCTGTAACCCAGATAGTTTCTGATTTTTCTCTCCTTATAAAAATATAACGTAAAAAAGCAAAATGCTGCGGTTTTTACTGCACTGTGTTCCAGAAAGTGATAATCTTTGGACTAGTCTGAGTTAAATCTATTTTTCCCATCACAAGGAAAAAAACGAAGATGTGGCTAGTGGGGACCAGCGAAATAAAGTATTTTTTTGCTGATGACATCACTGATTTCTTGAGTCCTGGATAGTGCGTGACACTTTCGTAATTTTTTTCATGTTTAATAATTCCCTTATAGATGGCATACAACATTTATCCAATACATTGGAATAAAGTGCGGGATAAATATTTTTGGGCATGTGACGCAGCAAAAGCTTATCTCCTACAGGACTACTTTACACGGATAAATTACAAGGTGGTGAATATTTAATAAGCTCATCTAAGAGTTCTGGAAGAAACATAACAGACAATTTTTTAACAGTTTACAACTGGCTCATAATCTCTTAAATAATAAAGAAATGTCAGTAGAAATAAATCAGTAACTTCCATCAATTTTGCATTCTGTAGAGAAACAACTGCATGCTCGGATGTGCCAGAAAAGAATAAATCCGTTATCCTTTTGTTATGGATACATGTGACAGGCAAAGTGGAGCAGACAGCGTCTAGCTGAATGTTCAGTAAAACGTAAAACAAATCAGTGGTCCTTTTTTATAATATAGTTGATGTTGCTTTATCTGTTTACATAATACATATGGAATACAATCTTAGGTCTAGTTCACCTGACTGACGTCGAAGATTCCTGAATATCAGTTATGTATTCTATAGAGACTCGAAGCACCATTCCAAAAGCGATTGGAAATTATTTTACAAGAAACTGGATGTAAATGGTCTGGGAAGTCAAATAATTGCTTTGGTTGGAAGTTGCCTAATTTGTCGACAATTGAACCATAGACAATGCAAAACCCGAAAAACCTACACCGCTTGTGATGCGCCAGTTTGCAACGAACATTCTGTGATCGATACGCGCAGATCACATCTAACTATTATTTAACATTTTATATTTTTCTGAATAGAGTTACAAAAAATCTGTGTTTCACCTAGGTACCTACATGGTCATGAAAGGGTGTTAAAATTTTAAATGATATTTTTACACTCACAAAGTGAAATAATCAGGCAAAGAGTATTATAAAATATGCAACAAAACTAGTTGGAAGCGTGTCACAGAATCGTGATCGGCACAGATTTCAAACAGGGAAAATGCCGTTGTTCATATAAAGATTAAACAGCATTTAATGTGATAATAATTTACTATACGTTACCGACATAATATGACGATGAAGACTACTGCCTACTCAAGCAATTAGACAGTTATGCGAAATACATAAATTCTCTAAATTGTCACAAATTGAGTCTAGGCTATCCTAGTTTCATTGTCCCTCCGTACCCAAGTTAGATTACTCTTGTCCAATACCTAATTACGAATCAATTAAAGAGAAGCGCATACCAACATATAATCTACTCTATAATTTAACATTAATTGTATCTGCCCTTGATGCTGATAACATTGTTTGTGACAGTGTGTTAATTTAGCCTTTTTAAGTTTTAATTAAATCCCTATCCATTTGCCTGTAACACCCAGAAAATTACTTTTTTATTGCGAAGTGTTAGTGGCATATTGTATGTTTTACATTAAATAATGTGAGCGTTACCTAATGTCGATAATGAATAGAGGACGCCAGTGGCGCACACATCATTTTCGTTGGAGGTGCAGTTAGTAGTCTAAGGAGGCAAAAACAATAAACTGAGCAATAAATATATACGCAAATATAACGACAATTTTTAAAATTGAAATCCCCTCTGCGGTTCTTCATAGAAATAAATTTTTCCATAACTTTCTCCTCAAAATTGTTAATTCCTTGCACTAAATTTTTGGGGGAGTCTTTAAAACTAGGGGGCCAATTTCATGTTCAATGCAAGTTTTTAACCCGGTTGCTGTTTTATCTTTAATCCTTATAAATCCCTAAAAATTTTCACGGATTTATCCATTATAAAAATATCTTAGAATTATAACCATTTAACAGTAATTTGATAATCCGTGATTTCACCGGCTTAAATTGATAAAAAATCTGCCGTTTCAATTTAGTTAGAAATTTATTCCCTACACACTTGTAGCATGCTGGCTAGAATATCATAATAGCAAAAGCTGTGTAAGAATTAATATAGTCGCGAGATAACTCATGTTTCCTCATTTTTTCAGGAAGGTGGTGAAAATCGTTTATTCCTTTCCCTGCCCAGTTAAGGTCTATTCTAGAGTCGACTTTATAAAACAGCAAACACGGAAAACAGTACAATACATTTTTTATTTCACATCCAAATCTCCAGCTATTTTTTTTATAAGTTCTCTTCTTAGATCGGGCAAAGGCCTGCCAAGCTCTTTAATTTTAAACTTATCCTGTAATAAGTCGATTTTTTTGTATAAGATTGTGTACAGCATTCATATTGACACACCTTTAATTATTATAGTTAGACATAAGCAGTTTATAAAATAAAAAAACTATCGACCAGAAACCAAACACACTCTCGATACCGGATTTTCATATGACGCGACAATCATGCGCGGCTTAACGTCCAAAGCATGTCCATGATCCATATCCATATGAAAGAAAAAAAAAATAAGATAGAGCTAGTAATGCTGGCTGTAGAGGCTGCGCCTGAAATATATGTTTGAGAATTCTCACGAGTCAACAAGGTCGGGTAATTAGAGATAGAAACTGATGTCTTTTGGGGTAAAAAAATTTAGCATAATCTTATATTAATAGTAAATTTATAAGAATTGAAACTGTGTGTTATGTTAACATTTTTCAGGAGGGGCGCGCAGCTACGCGGCCTATGGAGCAGCCGCCACTGATCTACTGTAATAACTTCTTCAATCTTTTATACGCATTTTTGAGTCTTTAACGGTGTGACACCCCGGGCTGTTACGCTCTGGTATTTGATTTTGTGCTAACTTGATCCCATTCATGATTTCTATTTTATTAAATTTGCCCTAAAAATGTATTTTAAAATGTAAATCACGTGTTCACGTAAATAATCCAACAAAAAATAATGCACCCATGCGAAAATTGAACTGCAGACTTTTAAAGTCCAAACCAATAGCCACTACAATATGGATGCTTACGTCTGAAATTAATGTCATTCCGATATTTTTGAGTAACTTTCAAAGTACACCGTATTTTAGACATCAGAGAAATCCTTCAGGTGAGGATTTTTGGATCAAGCAAAAAATATCTTATTGGTCTGTTTGCCGGACTTTGAGTCTCTCCTTAAACGCTAGTAATACTTAAAATATTGGCCTTTGTTGCCTGCCCTTTTTTTTATTAAAGTTACAAAGTTATGTGCATTCTAGAGCGCTTCTTATGCAGAATTCGTTTCATTTACTACTAGTATCGATATGCAGTCATGAAAATAGTATATCACTAAAATTTGTCATCATATCAATAAATTTATTTAGCAGCCATTCGAAAATGATTCATGAGGTCAAGTACATTTTTTATTTCACATCCACACACTTTGGCTATTCCATTTCTGCAATGGCACAACTTATACCACCCATAATATAACAAAAATACATATGAAAATCACTGCACCTCGTAAACGTTTTTATAATGTTTTGCTAAAAATTATAGACATAAAATGAATACCCTTGATAATGTTATCAGTACGTAAATTGTATTTGGGAATTTTGTGTGTTTGCTCAAAAATGTTTTAGCAACGAAAATTTGTTTTAGTTCCGCGAAAATAATAAGTCTTCATTTTACGAATGCCAATAAATATTTCAAATGGTAACTACTAATTTACCATATCATTGCTGTAATAACTCTGATTTACGCAATCTTCTGTAGTCCGGAAATCAGAATATGTCATTGTCGTTATCTGTGAGACCTATTTTAGGTAAAAACTTAGACATAGTTAAATGACACAAGATGAGAACTCCAGTCACAAACTTAACCTCAATGTTTTGCGTAAATCAGCAGAGTGTTTAATAAGAACAAAGAAACATCTAAAATTGTCAATATAACAACTATTATCATTACCGCATACCTTTTACTTTTGGTAAGAAAATTCCTTATAACTTATTTGGAATTGTAAAGTTCGATTTGGTTATCGAAAACTGTTTTGTCATCGATCTTGGAGGTCAAATAACAGATTTCGACAATACTACCCGAATAAAATAGGCGGCCCTGCCTCAATGTCAGCTGCTCTCCGGGATTTAGTATGCTTTAGTTATTGTTATACTAATAGAAAAGGGATGACCTTTTTCTTAGTCATCCGTTGCTAAACGTTAGTTTTTGTTACCCGTAATATGATAGTGATTAGTTTTTTTAGTCAATAGTTCTTGGCCTCACTGGGATATCTCAATCTGGCGTCGCCCATGGCAAGTTGCTTTAGAAAATGTGCAATCTACTATCAAAGATTTTCACATTCCTAGTGTCTGTATGCACCCTTGAAATTCAACTGGAAGTTCCCTGTTCGTTACACTGGACAACATAGATGGACACAGAATTTTATAAAAAATAAACAAAACCGACTTCAAAAAATGCACTAAAAAGTGACTATTCAATCCTGAAAATTTTACTCTGTAAAGTCGGCGCTAAACCTATTCTCAATTACTTAACAACAAAAATATATTTATGTATTGGGTGTTTTGATGTCTAATACCACGAGTAGAATGTCTTACTGTTTTTATTAGTTTGGCGCCGACTTCACAGACTAAAATGTTCAAGATAGAATAAAATATGAATCGCACTTTTTAGTGCATATTATAAGTCAGGGTTAATAAATAGCCCCTGGGTCCACTGAATATTATTTTGTAACATCACTGTATAATAAGTTGTCTTATTTATATAATGGTACCGTACATACTTTTTACTGATAGAATAGTGAATACATATATTGTTTAATTTTGAATCGCGCAAACAGTTCAAAATGGCACCATTCGGCCATTTTTATCATTTTTCTCAATATACTTATCATGGGATTACTCCGAAAATATCTTGACTATTTCCAAATTATTCGAACCATCGCTGAGTAATCGACATTCATACAAAACAATACATTGAAGTCGGTTAAAAACTCGTTTACTAAGACCAAGCTTTCATTTCAGTCTCTTAATAACGATGATTAGTGGCGGTTAATTGGAATAACTTATCCTATAAATTTTGTTTAAATAATTTTTTATGATTATTCTACATTTGATCTTGCACTTTATCACCATTATGTTATTTTTACCAAAGCATACTGTTCGGAAAACCCTTTTCTGTTTTCCGAACAGAGAATAAAGTGTCTTTTTTCAATTTATGTTTCTCTCTCCGTGACATTTATTCTTGTATAGTTTTTTTACTCCATAATAAGTATATTTCGACCTTATACCAAAGTTTACTGAATAAAATTTATATTTTATTATTTTTTTTTATAAATGTGTTGACATTATTTGTTGCGTTTAGAATAACAAAAAAAAATTCTTTTTTGGCTTTTTGACAACACAACAAAATATCTAATTTTAAATTGATTGAAACAAATATTTAAGTAAATTACATATCTCAACAAGTGAACTAGTCTGTTCACGGAATGATGTGATACGTAATATAAAGAATATTATTTAAGCAAAAAAATACAAAATTGTGTCATTTACTTTAAGTTTTATAGACACAGAGTAGTGTACAAGCGCTTCCGTCATACTGGAACTTATCAGAGCGCCGATAGTTAGAGAAAAGCATTTATTGTCTGTGCATTAAATTATTGTTACTTTAAGATATAAGTATGAGACTATTTTATTTCGGAACGTGTTCATATTGTACTTATTGCTAAAATAGGCACCTAAAAAATGGTTAACTTAGCCTTTTTTGCAAAAATTTAAACCGCGACACGCCTGGGAAGTATTTATAAAACAACAAGCCAGTATTTACGCGGCGAGTTTTGGGATATAAAACTGTTATTTTGACAAATTAAAAATTCCCAGTACTTAGGACATATTTTTATATAGAAAATCTTCAAAGATAGAACTTTTGTGTTTATATTTCACGCATCTGAAATAAATAGTTTGGTGTATAACTGTGGTGAAATTATCGATGAAACTGAGTTTTTATGTAGTAGGAGTACATTTTTAAAACTACGTTCATATTTTTCTTTGTGAAATTATTTTCGGTATCTATGGGATGCGACTAAAAAAAAATTCACTTCTTGTTCAGGTCTTTATAAATAACATAGATTTCAGAAAATGTAAGCTTTTTTTACAATTAAAAGATACTGACACAAATTAAAATTTTGTATGCATTTTCAGAAGTATATAAAGTAAAATGTATTATCTAGTTTTTAAAAATATTTGAACATACTTCCTTTTATATTATGCATTTGACATATTTAACTTATTTCTGTCATTATTTGATAGAAAAACAATTGGTTTTAAATTGTTTATTTCTTGTGATATGATAACAATCTCAAAAAATTCGTAAAATCGGCATGTTTCCAAGGAAATAAATTTCCATCTTGAGAAAGCTCAGTACACTGAGGGAAAAGTGGATGTAAATTATAGTTTTATTTTCAATCAGTTATATATATATATATATATATATATATATATATATATATATATATATATATATATATATATATATATATATATATATATATATATATATATATATATATATATATATACATATATACTAATTGGTATAACTTAAAAATAAAAGTTAATCGAGTTTCGTTAGGTGCCCCAGATTTAAGGACAGTTTTTAAAAATTTTAGATTGAATATCGCAAACGGAAAAATTGCATGTATATTTTTATTTTATACAAATACTGTCAGCATAAAAGTAAAAAAAATTGAAAACTGTCTTTTTTGCGTTTCTACTAAATAACGTTAATAAAAACTTTAAAACTTTATTATTCTTACAAATCGCTTTTTATAACTATGACGCCAACAAAATAAAAATCCAATAGAGACTGGATATTAAAGTAAAAGATATGTTTTAACATAAATCATAACAAAAACTTGAATCCTCAGTTGTTTAAATTGGTATTGGGACTTTCACTAAAATGTTTACGAATATTCTAGGGTACATAACAAGTTACGAAAATGCGTGCAAAAACAGTTTATATTTTTAATAGATTACCCTGTATTTAATTTGACCATGAAATGGACTTCTTGTCGGTAGCTGCAAATTTTGCAGATGTTATCTGTTTACAGACAATTCAAAAGAATCTGTAAAGGAACCTAACTGGAAATTCCTTTCTGATTGATGATCTAAAATCAAACCATTAAGTTAGGTAAGTTTAAAAGGAAATTAGTTATTTATATATTATTATACTTTAGTTTTTAGTTATGTTTGCCTTATGTCACTGTTATTTTGTAATTGTGACATTTAGAAAAATTATTTGTTCGGTTGTTCAAAATGTCATCTTAAACCTGTAACTGTCAAGTTAGATCTTGTCTAAATTTAAACCTCTTTAGTGAATACGGGTATTAGAGTTTTAAGTTAAAATCAATGCTTTTAACGCGCTTCAGTATCTAGAAGTAGTTTAGAATAAAAGTTATGAAATTTTAGTCAATATTTGAGAATTAAAAATGCCGACACCACCATAGCAGACTAATTTTAAAATTTTTGCAGATTTGATTAAAATTCGGCATTTAGGGGTATTTAAGACTGCACATCATGAATTTTTGTTGATGAATTATTCATAACGAGGGAAGTTCGGTGGAAATTTTTCTCCAAGATAGAATTTAAAAAAAAAGTGTAATGTTTAAAATTTAAGCCAGCATTTTAAAATCTGTTAACATTTAACATTTTCCAGACCAGTGTTGCTAAACGTTACACAAGATTTCGTTGGGAACCCCAAGAAAGGTTGAACTAAGAGGAAAAATGACCCCCTCCTCCTTTCAAACTAGTTGTTGACAATGAGCCTGTTTATATATTTGATGTGTCTCACCTATTAAAAGCGACAAAACATATTTTTTTTAGGTTTAAATTTATAATTAACAATGCGGAAATAACCATAATTTTGACAAAAACAATGCAGTCTAGCTCCAAAATTTTCTAGTAAACAAATTTGTTTCAAATAACTTATAAAGTAGTCTATGTATGTATGTCTCAAGTAAATAAATAAAGTAACGGTACAGGTATTTGGACATTCTGTGGCAATGTTTACGTATATCGATTTTAATGTTTTACCGGAAGAAGCAAAAGCAAATTTTACGAAACAAATGGAGCATCTTTTTAAACATTTGAAATTTAAAATTTTAATGGCAAAAACGTACCCACACCATTTTTTTTTTGGTCATGTAACAAGGTTATAGGTTGTAAACGAACATTATAATTTTATAGTTATTAAATTTATTTATTTAAATAATTTAAATAAAATTAACTAAGATATAACAAATAAAATCAAAGGTACTCTGTAGATTTCTTTATAGCTTATAATTTACAATGTTATCAAATATCAGTGGCGTAACCACAATGGTACGAGTGGTGCGATTGCGCCAGGGCCCGAGCCTTTGTGGGTGTACAGAAAAAAACCTATATCATATTAGAACTATCGATAGAGCTAAAAACTATCAATTTATAAAAGCGCACATTTAATTAAGGAAATTACATTTACAAAACTACGCGACTTTCATCGATAGGCGGTAAAAACCATGTGTATAGACCTTAACGAGACAAACAGCCTTTTATTTTTACTTGGCCTTCACCAACAGATTCATTTCTGTAGGGGAGCAAAGATGCAAAATAATTACTGAACGGATAGTTAATTTTAAGTTATTTGCTATTTAATTTGGGCAGGGTCGCATTATCCATTAGGCCCGTGAGGCCCGGGCCTAAGGCCCTTCGAAAAGATGGCCAGGCGCTACGCTGCATTAAAAATCGTTTATATAATTTTTCTTGTTTCAATTTATCAGTGATGTAGGTAATTTTTAATCTTATTATATTGAAGAAGGGTATAAGATTCTGCTACGTAAAGCTTTTTTTGTCGTTACTTTTTGCCACGAACTTCGTGAATGTTCGGGCCTAGGGCACGAAAAATGATTAATGCGCTACTGTGGACATACCTAATGAATCATCATTTCATACAGTGAAGACGATTCACTGAAATAAAAGTAATCCATGTTAATAATTTAAAAATGTTATTATATTGTTGATCTATTTTATGTATCTATTATATGTGTTTTAGTCAAAGCCATCATTAAAGCGTATACAAATAAATAAAAACTTTGCAATATTTCGAGAGGTTAGTAAAGCCTGATTAACGGGAGGATCGAGAACTCAACGGCTCGCAGAATATATGTTATGATTGGCCAAAACCTCCGGGATTTGGGGATTTTGACTGGAGGGTCCCCGCTTGTAATTAAATTTAACTAAATTTAATTAACGTAACTATCGGGAACTCATATATGATTGATTGTAACGAATATTTCCCTCATGTATAAAAATTCCTTTTTCAGAGAATTACGTTATACATAATTACATTATACTAATTCGATTAAACGTCAAGAATTGCAGCTATAAAGCCTGGGTTATAGACTGAAAACGTTTGCGTCTTGGGTTGCCGTTTGCGAGGTCCTTGAAGTTTACTTAACGCAAAGCATGGGCACGATTATATTTTTGCCGCCATTCGTTTGAGTTTCCGCAAGCCGTCGAAAAGATGGCGATCTTTAACTTTGACGGAAGCCTCTGGCGAAAATCCACGTTTGCGTTAAGCTGCAACCAATGAAATTGCAGGATTTTAGAGAGCCTTTTTAAACGTTCGTCCTTTGAAATAAATTTGACATTAATATATACACATAACATCCTCGTCCATTTAAAAAAACTGCTTGGGGTCCATCCCAATAACAGGCCTAATTCGCCATCTTCTTAGCCGCCTTCTTTTCAACAACTACAGCTGCGACACACATTAATATATCCACAATGCCTAGTCTTTACTAGGCATCATTACTATGATTTTGATTATCCATTCTCAGCAAATTAAAAAAACGCACATAAACTGAAAAACAAGCAAGACAAAAATGCATTACACAAAAAGGCGATAAATATAAACATTAAAATAAGGTAAGTTCCACAGACGTCGCAAAGCGCAAACGTTTTCAATCTATAACTCGGGCTAAGAACTAGAGTAAACACTTAGCTCAAACCGACGACGCAAGACGCCAACTTTTTCAATCTATAACCCGGGCTTTATTCAGCTAGACTGACGTTTATTTATTTGAATAACAAACAAACATGAATTTCTAATATATTTTCTAGACAAAACAGTGGCGGCTCGTGAGTATATTGAAGGGTGAGGCTACATGAGGTTAATTTTGTTTAAATGTGAATAAATTTCCACGTCACCCATGAGGTATTATTCTGCGACGCGTTGACATTTTTTTTTAATGGAGGTCATCGCCAATAGCCCTACTAAACCATTAAAAACTAAAAAAATAAACTCTAAAAAAAGTAAATAAAAAGTAAACAAAACAAGTAAAATATGTACACCTATCACTAAAATATAGCGGTGATTGCGATAATAAAAACATTATTTAGTTTATTAAAACTTAAAATAAATAGTTGTTTGAAATAAGATAAAAAACTACTTTTTGTACATTAAATCTATACGTCTGTCTTTTAAGGTTGCAAATTTATCTATAATTTGTTCGTAAAAGTTTTGGTCTTCACTAAGTTCTGACAGTAATTCCTGCTCTATTGACATCATTGCTAAACCCGAAAGCCGTTCTTGTGTTATTGTGTTTCTTAGGTAGGTTTTGATCCGTTTAAGACATGAAAAATTTCGTTCGGCCGATACACTTGTTGCGGGAATAGTTAAAACTAAATTAAAAAGCTTATATGCTTCCGCAAAAATTGCTTTAAAATCTTTAAATAACAAAGAGACTTTTTTCGACATCTAAATTTGAAAATTGTTCATCCCTATACAATACAGAAAGCTCATTCTTTAATCTATCTCTGTCAAAAATGTTTGGATAATTTTTTAATAAATTATTTAATAAGTCGTCTGGAAAGCATTTAACATATTCCGAATATTTTGTGCAATCGACTAAAGCAAAGAAATTTAAATTATTTAAATTTTCAAACCGCGTCCCTAATTGAAGAATTATACAATCTATTATTTCGAAATATAATATTTTATATTTAGTAAAAATATCAAAGTCGCTAGAACATTGCCCTCGACGTGTGTTAGTTGGCAGAATAGTGGCTTTTTTAGCAATATTGAAAAGTTCTTTGAAATGGTCCTCGTTTCTAAATTCAATAATTCGTTGCTTGGCAAGGTTTATTTGCGAAATGCAGTAATTTATATCTAAATGCTTTAACTGTAATATTTGAAACAGTACATCAGTGCAACTAAAAATTTGTTTATAAATATGCGGTAAAAGGCAAAATTCGAAATCATTAAAATGCTTTAGAAATCCTTTTGCACCATTAATAGATTCTGTTCCAGAACTTAAGTCATTAATAATAGTTTCAAATACTATAATTAAATTGTCCCATTCATTAGCCACTAAGTTTAAAATTTTAGACCGTGTATACCATCGCGTTTCTACAGCTCGCGGAATTCTTTTACCTACTATCTGATTAAGCACAAAAGACCGTTTTGGTGATTGGTGGAAATAATTTGGTATTCCTAATAAAGTGGCAAAAAATATACGACTTTGGGTAATCAGTTTTGTTCCCTGTTGTAAAACTAGATTTAATCTGTGGGCGCAACAATGAGTAAACATAGCTAAAGGAGCAATAGATCTAACTTTTGTTTGAAGCCCATTTATTTCACCTGCCATAACACTAGCCCCATTGTAACACTGCGCGACCAATTTATTTTTAAAGTCATAAGGCTCTAAGCTGTTTTGTATTAAATGAAAAAGGCTCTCTGCTGTTCTATTATCGCTAACGTCAAAAAATCTTTCTTTTAAAGATCCGTTGGTCACATACCTAACTGTTATCGAACACTGTGATTTTTCTGTTACATCAGTACTATCATCCGCAATTACGCCAAAAAAACAACAATCGATGTCATTGATTTCTTTTTTTATATATTCTTGAATATAGTCGTGTATGCAACCAATTAGTTCATTTTGTATAGTCTTAGATTGTCCCGTAAAAATATTACTAATGTTAGCACAATGTTCAGTAAGTTCGGCATTTCTTTTTATTAAGCATGCAAATATTTCCTTAAAATTGCCACGGTTAAAAGAATTTGTTGTTTCATTATGACCTCGAAATGCCAAGTCCTGTTTACCCAAAGTAATAGTAACATCAATTAAATAATTTAATAATAAACGGTTTTTTCGAACATTTTCATTATAAACAATTTTATTAAGACTTGCATTTTCTTGTAGCGCATCCGCAATAGTCGCCCTATTTTGCTCCAGTCTTGTAAGTGCTACCGAATTTTTAATATGCTCTCTTGAACTTTCATGCGATTTTACTGCTCGTGAAAAAATTTTTAAATCCGAATATCCGCCCCCTGAACTCCAATTATTTTTGACGCAACCTAATAAAATACAAGGCCAACAATATAAGCTTTCTTTATAAATACTTCCGCATAGCCACCTATAAGTTTCGTACCAAGATATTTGAAAAGTTCTTGAATATTTTTTACCTTGCCTCTTATCGTTAAATATTGCTAAAATTTTCGGCGTCAGACGGCTACCTAATATCTGTTTCTTTTCAGTTTCGCTTCTTCTTAAAAAAGGCGTTTCAATTAATGAAGCAATAATGTCGTGAATAGGATTCATTTCAAAAGCAAAAAGCAAATACAAAAAATGGAACGGTCCAACTTACCAAATCAAAACAAACCAAAATTTACTCACGCGTATTTATTCACCTTAAAAGACAGAACGTCCTCAATCAGCGATTATCGCAATCTATTTCCTATTTCTTTCTCAGCCGCACGCACCACGTAAAAAGAAGCGGTTGGAATATTTCGCTAGTCATGTGATTTAAATAACCAATAAAAGCATATCCAAGCTACAGATTTATCGCCTCAAGAATGCAATAGAAAACGCGTGCATCGGCAATCGTCATCCCGCTCTGTCGTAATGAGGTGACTCGCCGGCATCGGCACCGGCCGTTGATAAATAGGTCAGAAGTCGAAACTTTCCAAGCTAAAATTATTTCGCCTCATTCGAGAGCACTTTCTTTAGGAATGGGTTTGCACGGTCGGTTTTTTGATGTGGTCAGAATTTATTTTCTAAAATATTTATTATGGGATTATATTTTGTTTTTTTTTTTTAATGTTATTATGTTGTAAAACTGTTAAAAAGTATATTTCTAATTGGTAATAGATAAAAAGTTATATAAAAAAATTCTCTTTTCCTTTATTTTGGGGGTGAGGCGCGGCCTCAGAGGCCTACCCTGACGAGCCGCCACTGAGACAAAACATGTTTTCTTTCCAGAGAATTTCAGAAACCAATTAGAATACTAATTTTGCTGGATTCATAGAAACCCAGTTGTTGTTAACAAAACATGTTTATGTCAAACTGTTCCAAAGCCAAAGTTATGAATTTAAGTTACTCTTAACGTCAAAAATGCAGCATTTTGCAGAGGTTGCTGAAGAAGGCATTTACAAGGCAAAATTTAAACAATACAATAATACAATAAAGTGATAGAAATAGTATAAAGTAAGAACATTTTTTTCTTCAGAATTGGCTTTTTTGATATGTGGCATTATTTAAGAACCATTTAGCAAAATAATGAGTTTTTAGTACAAAAGCCTTTAAAAAATTATATGAATAAAATATAAACTCTAGAAAATACCGGCCTTTACACGGAGAGTCTTAACCGCGTGCCGGGAACGTGTGTTTAACCTCGAAAAAGAACACTGCACATACATTTAGATGTCCACAACCGTTGCATCAAAAAACATATACACTCTCGAGTACAATTAGGATTGTTTTACAAAATATCGCGCGAGAGCAAATCTCTAAGTGTGATCGAAAAATTGTGTTAAATCACTCGCGATTGGTGTGACACGTAGTATTTGTACAATCATAAAAGTTTTATAAGAAATGTTGCAATTATCGCAGCAGAATTAATAATGATGTTAAAAAAAAACGCCTTTTTTCGTTAGATGGCGTAATGGGGCGCATTCACCACATCGTCTAGAAATGTTATTGAAGAAAAACATATTGGTTTTATAGAAAAAATACGCAATAAAATAATACAAAAAATAGTGTTGAAAGGTCTCGGTAACCAGATAATCATTTAAAAAAAAATGTGAATTGGTGCTGTACAACGCTCTCATGAACTTGCTGAAAAATCTGGCTTAGTGTTTTACATATATAAATTATAAAAAATAAAGACCAAACCTGACCCAATAATAAAAAAAGCTATTCCTTAAGAAAACGTAGTTGCAACTTGAGATTTTAGCCACTGGCAATTCTTATAAAATGTTTTAATTTTTCTACTGGCATATCTATATCAGCCCAAAACATTTTAATACTTGCCGGCAACTTTCTGCCCTTTGTAAATAATAATAGATCAAAATACCATAAGGCTAGTGTGTATGCGACATAATTATTTCCTTAAACCCCTTAAACTCTGATTTTTTTGTAACGAACGAAGAAACATTCGGCCGCCATTTTTAATATATTAAATAAACTAGTTAAAAAGCACGTGTCTTAATCACTGGCTCCAAACTAGCCGAATAGATATTTTATTAAAAAATATATAATATAAATTAAAAAAACAAAAAAAAAATTACTACCCTGTATTTTCAAAAATATACATTTTTGGACAAAATTATTTGATATAAAATTAGTCAAAGAATAACATTTGTACTTACGTCTAGATCACCCTGTATATGACAAATTTTTAAAATTGATTGATTTTTATCACCCAGTACCCCCCTCCAAAGTCACCCAGGCAAAAAACTTCGTCTACAGTAGGAAATAACGAAGAACATATGTTATCGACATCTGGTATCAGATTGTTGAATTTCAAAGAAGGTGGTCGATAAAATACGAGAAAAGCATACGTTTTATTTGCAATTTTAATTTTAAATGCTAAGAATTATAACTGCACATTTATATTAAAGTGAAACGAAATAATATTAAGGACATATCCTGTTTTAACGTACACCACCACTCCTCCCCCTCTGTCCACACGATCTTTTCTGAAAAATTGATAATTCGGAATTTGAAACAAGGATGAGCTATCCCCACCAGAAAGCCAGGTCTCAGACAAAAATACTATGTCAAAATCATTATCCTCGACTAATGATCTAAATTCACTGAAGCCAGTAAACATTGAACATACATTTAAATGAGCCACTTTTATATCAACAATCAGATTAATTAAACTAAGATTATTTATATAAGAGTTTTCTTGCAAATTATCAATAAATATAAATTACAACAAAGTAACAACACAAATCCTTTAATTAGTACTTACGTTAATACAATTATGAAAACAAAAAGAAAAAAAACAAAACAGATACTCTGCAATATCGCTCAAACTGTTTAGTTAACCATATATAACCCAAAAAATACCAAAAAAGAGTGGACAAAATTAATATGTACACATTACGTGTTTATCTTCAATTTTTAACCAACAACTATTCTAAAAAGAAAAATGTGTTGTCACCGAATCAGTAGTTTGAAAAAAAAAAACATTACAGTGAAATCCCAATAAAAAAACAGTTTTGTACATGCATATAATGAAAATAATAACCTTAGAAAAAAAAACATTCAAAGTCTTGCACATGCATATAAAGAAAACTATAAAATTAGAAAAAAACATTCAAAATTTAAGTCAAAACAAACATAGGAAACATATCTAAATTTAGATTTCCTGCAATATCCAAAATATGCATTTTTAGGAATTTCTCAGATTATAAAGGTCTGTCTGATTCCTCCGAAACACAATGAACTCTAGAAGCAATACGATGACACTTTTTTATATCCTCGTTATTAATGTTTACCTTTAAATTCTCTGTAAGTAAATGTAGTTGAGATTGAGTTTGGTTTTCAGCTTTCTATCAACATCTTCATAATATTTCAATTCTATATATTTTTTTTATTTGTTATAGAGTAGATTAAAAGTAAAAACACCTTACATTTGTCACGTTTAAAAAAAATGGAAAAACTTCACAAATGTTACTACTTTTCAGTGTAAACACTTTCTATTAAGATGATTTTGACAGAATGAAGAAACAAAAGTATGTGCGGTGTTGCCAAACTTAACTGTGTTCGTGGAAATAATGTCATTCGCTCTTCTATTTAAAATATCGTTAAAATCTAAATAAAAGTGATCTGAAGGACAATAAAAGAGTTTTTTTGGTGATTATTGGTTAAAAAAATGTTTTATCCAAACTTATTTTTTGCCTTTTGTCAATTAGCGAATAATCGATCAAAAGAATGTGAAAAAAGTGTAAAATGTATGGGGTAGTTTTTGCACTAAAAAGTAGTAAAATTTGTGCCGTTTTTCGAATTAAAATACGTCATTAACGTCAAAAGAATTTTAACTTAACAATTGTACTAAGAAATCATTCTATAATAATTGTATAAAGTATTATACTCATTTATGCTCAATAAATTTGTAATATTTTAGTATTATATTTAATAACTTTTTAAGTAGTTGTTACATTTTATAATTTATAATTTAATTTTCAAAAAATACGTATATATGGTACATATATACTCAGAGTTTTCAATTTTCGAAACGAAACTGAAAGAAGAGTTACACCTCTTCAAGATCACTATATTTTTTCCGAGTTTACTGTAGTTCTCAATAACGTCGACGTCGCAATACAGCCTCAACAAATAAGCTATGTCAGCTAGTCCACTTCACTGTCCAGTCAATTTTTATTATGGGTATAAAATATTATAACTGACTACGTTAAAGCCAATTTGTGATTTTGCAGCAAAAAAACTGACCGTTTAAATTTACACAAAATAGTTTGGACACTCTGGAAAGAAAAATAATTTACAAGGAAAAGACTTCTAGTTTCCAAAAGCGGTAAACGATTTTTGAGTTCTGCTGATAAACTGACTAGCAGCAAAGTTTTTTGTTGCTACGCGGCCGCAAACAATTTCCCATACAATTGTGATATCAGCAATAGTTGTATACAAAGTTTTAACATTGTGCAAATACCACAATATCACTTTAATGCTACTGCTAATACGCCGGCAGGAAACGATTTGGTGGTTATACATTATAAGAACAATAGAAATAAATTATAGTTTTAGATAGCTGACACAGTTTTCGAGGAGTTATCGACGTGTTCACGATTTTTCAATATATCCCGCGTTTCTCTCATGGGTAATAAAATATACAAAATAATGTAATTTACTTAAAATATTTTGTTACGATATATGCATTCTACCTAATTCAATGAGTCTTCCAAAAAGCGTAGGGCATTTTGTCCAACTTAATTAATTAAAAGTACATGCTTTTCAAAGAAACGTATTAAGATTTGAGATCGATACAATAATTAGAAAATAGGTTAAAATTGACCGGTACCATTTGCTACTGATCTGATCATCTCGATGATACCAAATTATTGTATTGTTATCCGAATTGCATACACTTGCAAAATTTCAAATCGATACAATTAGAAATAGGTTAAAATCGACTTCCTAGATTTGTTTATACACATAGTTACATATAAGTGAAGCTAATAAAAGCGTATTACAAAAATGTTTGCATCTTCGAAAATTTTTAGCAAAAAAATAGTGACACGGCTCCTGAGCTATAATTGTGAATCCATATTGTTGAAGGCAGATGGTTCAAAAATTGTCCCAAAATGGAGATAAGCAACCAACGAAAGTTGACATCGAAGGGAAAAAATAGAGAACCATTCGTTGAGAGCTACATATCTGTCAAGCTTGGCAAGTCGAAGATCTAAATTTGATTTAAAAAATACTGGTCATGTATGTTCCAAATCTATTAAAAGCTATTTACAAATAAAGACAGAACACCACAGAACTATTATTGAGAAAATGAGAGAAAACCATGAAGCTACAGCAACGCCGATGAAACTGTACGCTGATATTTCATCTAATAGTACCAGTACCAACACTTCTTCCATGTTGTCAAAAACCATCTTATAAATTGTGTCAATTGTACTTTCTATTATAATACTTTAAATGGTTAATATTACATAATTTTGTAAATTTGTTAAATAAATAAATATGTATTTCTGTAAGAATACTTCTATTTAGGAAATTTTCTACCAAATACCACTCCTGCTTTCAAATTAACCATACAATTTGGAAAGGGGCGTTGTTGCTTAAAGAAAACCGCATTGGTTTATTTTCTTTGTTTTTCGAAAGGAGAGCCCGACTCTGAAGGTTCAAAAAACAAAGAAAACAATCAGATGCTATACTCATGCAACATAGCCTTTTAATTTTGAATGCCCTTGTGGTATTATATAAGAAAATACCAAGTTAAAATTGTGGAAGACTTTAATACAAGTCGAAATTTTAACTCATCTGTAACGTAAAATATGGGACATTGTTTTTAGAAATTATGATTTGAAATAATATAATTAACAAAGCAAAATGGAGAATTACATATTTGCACATGGGCAGCAGTTACTTAGTAGTAAGTTTCATTTGTAGAAATCCTAAATATTTCTATAGTAATACGAAGCTAGAAAAAAAATTGCCCACAGGAGATTCTTCTGTCTATACGGGATAGGCAAGTAGATAAAGTTTAACCATAATTTAATGAACTACAACTGAAAAATTAACAAAACTTTATTTTTTTAATACAAACTTATAAGCTAGTAAGGCACGTTAAAAAACTGAGAAAATACATAAATATTAATTGTATAAAATATTATTAAATATGTACATATGGCACAACAGAAAATCACAAGTATAAAACACAAAAGAGGTTAAAATTGGTTAAAATTACATTAATATAATATTAATATGGCAAAGATGATAAATGTCTAAAAACTACTAATATCTGACTAAAATCCAGTAAGAGCAGGAAAAAAATGACACTTTTTAAACCAATGTCTGCAAAAGATGCTGATTGTATTAGATATAAACACTTATTATGTAAAAGGACTTGAGAAAAGGCAATACATTCGAATAGACTTAAATCTTTTTCAGTATGTATATGCATAATTTAATATGAAGCTACTTAAAACATTAGTTTATATGCACACAAAAGTCATGTGTTCCATATATATTTGTTTCCTAGACAATGCAACTGAGAAAAATACAAATAAAGAGATTTTATGCTTAAAAAAATAATTATGTCTCCTAGTAGGACTTACTGCCAACCTGATCATAAATCGTCTTTTATTATTATAGTTTCTGGTATTACAACTGAATCTTCTGTGTCACTAATATACCCCTTCTCTCCTGTGTAATGAGTGGGGTATAATAGTAAGGGAGCAGCAGAGAGTGCAACCAAATCCCTTTTTGGGTAATATGCTTTCCAGTTTTCATGAGGATGTTTATCAAACAAAATCGGCAAGTACTCGTCTACAGGTACCTGTAAAAATATGCCTTTTTAATATATCATCGGTATTATTTTTCAATATAATTAAATTTGTTAGAGAAAGCTAATTATTTTGTGGAAAAACCAAGCTTTTATCAGTTCCTTTATTACCAGCAAAATATTGCCAGAAAATTGCCATAAAAAAGAGCGAATATAAAAAACTTTCCTAAGACCACTACCTTTATTGAATTTATAACCATCCCATAAACTAACACCCCACATTATATGTAAAAAGTTTCTCTATTGTGGATCATTTCGCAAGTTTAGTTTTATCAGCATTAATATTGTTGCATCCAAGGAAAATAAATATTAAAAGGCCGTCGTAATTTGAAAAGGTTTACACGTTTTGTAAAAATCTGTTAAATTTAAATGCAGAGGCGTAAAAACATGAGTTAAACATAGATGGACGAATGAATAAATAAGCGATAACCTAAAGCAGTTAAATTAACTAGGGAGTAGAATGTACTTCTCACTGATCAAGATGCGTCACAGGGCAGGAGCCTTAAAAAACTAATTTTTCTTAATCATTTTTTGTTTACATTTAGTCTGTGAAGTGAGCCTCGAATTTTATCCAATTTAGTCCAACTCTGCAACAGTGCGACATAGGAAAATAACAAGGAAAAAGCAAGTGGTTTTTTTGAATTGGATAAAAATGGTAGCCCCCAGTGGCGCAACTAGGGGCCAGGCGATTGGCGAGGACCAACCAAAACACTTAAAATCCATTTTGTTTGTAAAAATGGATAAAAAGGTATTCTTTAAGGGGTATAAAATTTATTTTTTAAGGGGTATAAAAGAGTAAAAAAATTCATATTTTGATTACTCAAAACCGGTAATAGTCAAACTGAAAACAGAAATAGGTTGGGTAAATATTCTAACATTGAAAAATCATGAAAGTCATTGATGTAGATACCTAAATTTTCTCGACTATATATATTTAAAATAAAATTGAGGTGATATTCCAAAAAACGGCGAAAACTTCTGTTATTTAATTTTTTGTATCAAAACCATGTTCGTCTCCCAAGTAGCACAAATTAGCTGAGGAGCTTTTTTGCCATAAAAAACACATAAAAACCAGAGATTTATCAAATTTTGGCTAATGATTCTTGGTTTGTTTTGAAAGCTCGCTTCAAATTAGATTTTTCGGCTCCAAAAGTAGCAGTTTTTAGTGTAGATAGGCTATAAAATAATCTGTTATAGCCTATCTTTTTTATAAGATAATTAAACTTCCAAATTTTTTTTTTGATAATATTGGACGGCCAAAAAGTAGAAATATCTGTCAATTTTGTTGCCACAATATAACCAGATATATTCTAAGTATTTAAGACAACAAAAACTGAGAGGAAAAAATATGGCTTTTATTATCATATTTTTGTTTCAAAATGAAACTAAAATTGGTTAGTTTTATTTCGTTTTTTTTTTGCTTTAATATTGGCAAAAAATGCCACATTTTTAAATTTACATTTATAACCTATAAAACTATACTGAACCAAACTGAAGATTTATTTAGAAAAACGAAATACAACATGTCTAATAAAAAGATTAAATATTTCACCACATATTATAGAAAAACGCCGACTTGGGGTAATCGTCGCGTCGTTTCATTTTGTTACGCTGGCTCCTGGGTCCTAAATTAGCCATTTTTTAGCGAGTACTCAATGCAAACCAAGTAGGCATTTTTATTGGCAAAATTTTAATAAAAGTTACTACATTTGAAAATTATTCCCATTTGATAAATATCTGCCTACAAGGTGGCCAATTTCAATGAATATTTGTTTAAAAAATAACCCAGAGCTTTTTATGATCCGTCATGATTGAATTTAAAATTAAACTAATTTCCTAGCAGCCGTTACTTGACCACAAACATATTTTTTCTACCAATAAAAACGTATTTTCATGCATGTTTTTTTTACGTTAGGGACTCTTTAATGAATTTTCTTAGTAAAATACATCTCCAAAAAAAAATGTAGAAAACGAAATGTTTAGTTTCAAAAAGGGGCGCGTGTTTTACATGCCTATCTTAGATTATTTTAACAGTAAAAGTTCTTACCCAAGTGTTTTTTGTCCCCACCAACCGTCAAATGAATATTTTACACAATAAGTCATAGTGTACGTATTTCTACGAAACCATGATTTGTTATGTTTGCATTTTCTCTTGGCTCATAAATTCCTACATTGATTGGCTCTGTTAATACTATTTCTACATACTTTGAAACAATTGATGATTTATCATATAAATGAAGAAAAGGCAAAAAATGAGAAATTATTTAGGTAAATTTCGGAAAAAATGTTACTCAATTTTCGGCTCAAAAACAAATCAGAATACAGCTAATTAGCCAGAGATATTAGCAAATATCACAGCATTTTAGCCCATATATGATTATATGTGCTACTTGAGCCGGTATACAGGGTAGACCAAAAAGGAGGAGGCACTTTGGCAGGTTTCCTGTTAACAGCTCGAGTAAAATATATATTATGTTATACACGAGAAGTGATAACTTTGAACTCCCTAAAATTTTTATATACGAGTTTCATCGTTCTATATTCCTTTAAGTGTCGTAATTTATTAAAAAATATATTTTTTTTGACAGCTGTCATAGATATTAATCAAATCGTATATAACCGAAACATAAAAACTTAGACAATATCGGGAGTTTATAATTAAATCATAGCCGTACGAAAAAATGGTTTTAATATTAATTAATATTATCCTATAGTGTCAGGGCTTGAGCCCCTCCAAAAGTCGATGTCTAGTTGCGCCACTGGTAGGCCCGGCTATTTAATTGTCTAGCTCCATAACTGATTACATGTACCGGGTGAACCAGACATCTTTGAGCCGACCTTAAATATCCGTTATTAGTACAGATAAGAAAAACCTTTAAATAAGAAACTTGTGGATGATATATAAAAATATATCACAAACTAATAAATATCACTAAGATAAGAAAGTGTAATTTGTTTTGCCCTATGTCGAACTGTATAGATTTTAAAGCCTATGCTAATTCGAAATTGTTAATTTTTAAACGTAAATATATCTAAAACACCTGAATATTGGCATAGCGTATATCAGATTGGCCTAGAATTTTGGATAGAATTCAAAATGTAATAATATACAGAGTGTTGCATTTAAATTGACGACTTTTTGATTAATTTTGTGACATATTTTTTCAATTCCGTAGTCAGCACTTTTTATTTAATACTTTTAAATATATCATAAAAATCTCCAGAAGTTTCATATTTAAAGTTTTTTCTTGTCTTCATCTTAATCTCCATCTACCTATCTACCTACTTATTAGTAGGAAACTTCCGATAAATATAAAATTTAATAACTATTTTAATGTTATTAGTAACTCGTAATAAAACTCAAACACTACTAGAAGAGCTCGGACAAAATGAATGAATAAGGTAGCAGCCAGAACCAAAAAACACTTTTTACAAAAAATGTGTTTAAAAGAAACAATAATAATTTACAGAGCTCAAAAGCTAGTTTAAATGCTAGAATAAGTTAAAACTAAACATTTATTATATGGAAGACTTACTTGATGCCACAAAGCTCCCTGCACTTCCACAATAGAATATAAACAAACAAATAAATTTTTCTACGATTGTTGTATAAAGCACACTTTATTCCACTATACCTTTGAACGTAAAAATCCCTCTATGTAAAAGTGTAAAATAAAATAAAAATCGTGGAATAAAGTACCAATAGCGTGTCATTATTTAACGATTTTGCGCTGTGTAAGAGTTAGTAAGCAACAAATCCAATATTTGGTTTGGGGCTGTAGAAGCTATTGGGTCACTTTATACCTACAGAAGACCGTACAATATTTATGTAACTCGTGCATTAAGTGATTTCTTTTACTCACCTGCGGCTAGTACGCGAAATTTTCTGCCTCGTAAAAAAAGTACTATACTTATTGCACTTGTTACATAAATAACTTATACATGTAAGCAAGAGACAATATATCTGTTTTTTTTATAAAGCTTCTATAAGTGTTGATGATGATCGAAGAAAAACGATCAAAGAATAAAACATTGTTTCAGAAAGATACTTACTAACTTTGTTAGGGGGTTTGCATCCAATAACTTCTTAGCACCTTTTAAACTTAAGGCGTAGCCCAACGTCCAGTATGAATATCCTGCTTCAACCAGGTAGTGAGCACCTTCCACCCATGGCTCGTCTTTCTCGTGAAGTCTTTTTCTACCAAAATATCTAGAAAAAAATGGGAAATTTTATTTCTCTAATTAAACGATAACTTTCACTTTTTTATAAAACAAGTTGCTATATATCGCTGCCGTTTTTACGCAAAATATCGGTACACAATAAATCAAGTTTTCGAATGTTAGTCTAGGAAACAAAGCCATTTTTTTTTAAACTGTAGTTCTTTGAGAGCTCTTTTGAACAAAGTTTACATTGTTAGACCCCTGCAAGTGAAAAAAAAACAAAAATTTGCACAAGGTTTTTTTTGCCATATCTACCAAAATATAGTATAGAGCAATTACATAAATCTAAAAAATGAAAGACAGGATATTCTGTACAAAAATGGTTCTAATAAATTTTTCCTAAATAACGTGTGTTCATATGTTTTGTCAAAAAGTTCAACGTTCTCTAATGAGATACCTTTGCAACTTATCGAAATAGTTGGGCTTCAGTTTGATATATCGAGATTTTAAGTCACTTTGCGAAAAATGTCCTACAAACTGGAAACTCGCAAAAGTAGTTATAATTTAGATGGGCAAATTGCTAAGGATGAAATAGTGCGTATTTTTCAAAATCAAGATATATCAGCTAGGACCATATATAGCGAAATGCAAACCAGTTATCCCTTGTATAAACCTTCTGAAAAGTGGAAGACTAAGGTTTTTCACTTCTCAGCAGTGCAGAAAAGTGGTAAGAAGAGCTAAAAATAGGGTTAGTGTGAGTATCAAGAAATTAGCCACGGAAAATCGGACTTCTAGCACCACAATCTTTAGATTTCTGTCCAAAAATGGTCAAATATTCCGTAAGTCAAAAATTTCCTAAACCAGCTAGCCCGAATACCCCCCATGTTGCCATAATCTTCGCCGTATTCATTTTGCAAACAAGTCGACTATCATTGATGGTGAGAAGTGCTTTATCTAGAGGAATTCAGAAATTAAAGTTAGTAATGGATTCTATATGCATAATATAAAGAGATGTACAAGTAATGTGAAATTCAAAGCAAATGCAAAATTTGTAAACAAAATTTGGTGTACAATTTCTTTAAGAGATGTAGCAAGGCCTTATGTGAGGCGTGTACAGCAGACGGTATATTAGCAATTGCCTGACAAAACTCACAGAGTTTATTATGACCATCATGTTGGAAATGAAATAATGTTTTGGCCTGACTTCGCATCTCATGCATAATACAAGAGAAGCACAAAATTGGCTAAGATTGTACCCAAAAATATTAACTCCCAACTTCTCAAAAAGTTTCGAGTTCTTATCTCTATGAATAACTTAGATATAAGGTCTGTTCAAACATATCTGAATCACCCTGTACATCCTAAGTTTCTTGTCCTGTCATATCATCTTAAGTGTTTTAGGACATCGGATACTCTTAAGAAGATGTAAAAAAATACAGGTCCATAAAAAAAACAGTAAACTTTCCTCGTTATCAATCTTTCCTTTTATTAGGGATAGAAAACCTAGTCTAGTTTGGTACATAGTCATTTAGTAACATATATACTGTCTTTTCAAACATTTTTATTAGGCGCCATTTTGTTTCACTATATTGGATTCCTACCATTATTTTACCAATTTCTACCTATGCCACACTTGATTTTTTGGTATAATTCAAAGAAAATTAAGTCATGTTAATTCGTGCCAGTTTATTCCTATATCATATTTAATTTTCTGCAAAATTTAAAGTAAATTGGAAGATTTTTTTACCTTGCTTTTTTTAAACATTTAATTTCGCCGCCATTCTGTTTTACTATCTTGAATTGGTACCACAACTTTACCAGTTTATCTCTATATCACACTTAATGCTTGCAAAACAATGTTAAAATGAATCTAATAAGTAGTTTTTTAGGCTGTTTTTTTTAAACATTTTAATAGGCCACCAATTTGATAATTATCTTGGATTCATACTAAAATAATATTAGTTCATTCCTATGTAACACTGGATTTTTGTGCGTAATTTAAGGTAAATTGGATAATTAATATTTTAGCAATATTTTTTTTTATTTTTCACTAAGCCGCCATTTTGTTCCGGCGTATTGGATTTTTACGAAAATGTTACCAGGTCATCCCCATATGACCCTTCATATTTGACCAACATTTCAAAATAATCTGGTAAGTATAGTTTTTAAGCTGAGGCGAACTCACAGACAGACTGCAATAGGGGCCGACAGAATTGATAAAACATATTTCTTGGCTTCTAGGAACGCTAAAATGTGACGATATGTAAAACCTCAGAGGGTGATTTTTTTTTCACGATTACAAATATTTTTGGCCGCCATCTTGAATTCGTACCACAATTTTAACAGTTCATATCTATACCAGAATAAGTTATGGCACAAAATTTGAAATTAATCCATTAGTAGTTTTTTCAGGTTCAATTTTTAAAACTTTTATTAAGCCGCCATTTTGTTTCGCCAATTTAGATTCATACCAAAATTTTAACAGTTCATTCCTACATAATACTTAATTTTTGTGCAAAATTTAAGATAAATTGGACACGTAGTTTTTTAGTAATAGTTTTAACATTTCACTAGCCCGCCATTTTGTTTCACCTTATTGGATTTTTACCAAAATGTTACCAGGTCATCCCCATATGACCCTTAATTTTTGACCACAATTTGAAGTCAATCGGACTTGAGAAAACGTGTTTTTCGGCATCTAGGGACCCTGAAACGTAAAAATCTGAAAAAATCATGGAGGGTGATTTTTTCACGATTACAATACTTCGCCTTTGCGAGTGAAGTAAAAAAGGAAAGCGATGATAGTGGCCTGAATCCGTAACGATGGACTAAAAATTTGAGACTGCTATCTTGTAGAGAAGAAAAAGTTGCAGTAATACTGTTTAATTTATTTTGCTCTATGCCGTAAGTCAGAGAACAATAAAAACAATGTTCAGTTTTAGTTTACTTTTTGACACACTCTCGTCGGAATTTTATTGGTGTCTAGTTGCTTATCTTGCTCTAATTTAACCATAGTCATATCTCTTGCCATTTATAAACTTGAATTTGTGACATTCGTATAATAAACACTTGAAAAATAGCTTTCACCACAAAAATTACGCGCTGACGTTCGCAGAATTTCAGCTGCCAGAAGAGTATGAATCTATAATCCACCTAAACGTCATACAATTACCTATAAACCTAAATAAAAGTTGAAATAGGTATATCTGATTTTTGGTAATAGGTACATGTAACAGGTAACTAATAACTGATCCATATAGGTAGTTAATTCCATCTTCCCAAACATTCTCCAGTACTTAGTACTTCCTACAGCGCATCTGTTTTATCATCCAGTAATTTTTTTATTAATATTAATATTATATTTAATTTACGTTTACCTATTATCGTTGTGATAATATAGTTCAATTTTCAAATGTGTTCAGATTATTTGTTGCGTTTAGATGACATGTTGACGGAATGTTTCGATAATGAAATGAAATGTTTATTAATGGTTTCCCATTTATAACAACACATATCAACAATAATAGAATTTGACAATAAAAAATTTAACATCCACATATCAACAATCAATAAACATATTTTTATTTTTTTGCTATAGAAAAACTATTAATAATTAACTAACTAATAATTTAGTATGTCCAACCTCCTTATAATTTTTTTAAAGGAATTAATTGAAACATGAACAAATCAATTTCTTTGCAGTTTATGTTAGCAAGTATGCAACATCTTGTTAATGCACTATGCATACCTTAGTTCGTGCGATGGAAAGGTATAGAAAATAATGTGTTATCCCTTGTAGATCTTTGTGGAACATGAAATTGAATTTTCTCTAATAATACATAATATAAGCAATATTATTTAAACAAGCATAAGAAATTATGTAATTTACCTTAAGTTTTTATAGACACATAGTAGTTGTACAAATACTTTCATCCTATTATTATTACTTAAGGTAAATGACACAATTTCTTATGCTTGTTTAAATAATATTGCTTATATTATGTATCGAAACATTCCATAGACAGACTAGTCTACATGTTGAGGTATGTAACTTTATTAAATATTTAATTCAATTAATTTAAAGTTAAATATTTTTATTCAGTTGCGAAAAAGCCAAAAAAGATTTTTGTTTGTCAATATAGTTCAACGATAAATCAAACAACACTACTATCGTTCATTGAAGAAAACTAATTCCTTCTATTTCTGTATTTGAAACAGGCAGCTAAGTGAACAAATGCGTGGATTCATGGCTATTTCGTATGACCGACAGACAGCCGTCGGCGCATCCAAATCGTAATTGTAACTATTTAATATTTTGGTCCAGATCAGTTCCATAGTTCCAATAGGCGAAATCAGTTCCAAAAATTCAGTTCCAGTTGTAGTCATATTTAACACTTGCCTATATGACAAGCTTGCTGGAACTCACGTACACGAGCATACATACGCAAGGATCAAAAACGCAAGATTTATCTTCCCAGCAATATACATAACTTATTTTCTTAACTAAATCATTAGATCTGCTTATAATAGTCATAAAATAAATCCAATATTACAAAAAAGAAAATCATTTTTCAGCATTTGTATCTTACTTTACATTTTGCCAATTAATATAGGTAATTTTACAGAAAATATTCAGCAATTTCTTTCCCCATCCCCCCCCTCTGGTAATTCCATATACTGTTACGTTATCTAGGATTGTATATGTTTAATTTGTTGGGTTCATTAAGTAACAACTCTAATCACCCTATCAGTCACAACAAGAGTTGATAATACTCCTAAAAAAACTCACAGCACTACTCAATTTCAATAGTAAGATTTACTTTAATTATAACCTAAACCAAAGGCAATAAAAACCTAAGAAACATGGAATGAGAATATAACAAAAATTATAATTTAAAGCATATGCTGAAAATGCTTTTTTAGTCATACATTATCGGACCAAATGACTAAGATGAAATTATATTACTAATAGGTTTATATAAAATTTTATAAAATCTGAATGTACAAGCGACCAACTAGTTTCCTAAGCAATCTTATTATACAAAAAAAAACTGACATGACAAATAAAAAAGACTTACACCAAATCCCAATTTGGTATTTTTAAAACTTCAAGCATTACACTTTCCATTCTTGTTCTGAAAAAAGATTCAAATCTTACGTCATCTTCCAAGATTAACGTCAATTCGTAATTATTGTCCACGATCTGCAAAATAAAACATAACAATCTAGAGGTGTATATTTTGATTTAATCTTAATCTTACCTCTTTCCAAATTTGGTAGTGGCTTAAAAAACAACCAATTTCACCTAACTTCATAGGCCTAAAATGTTGTGAGTTGTTTAGAAAAATGTGTATGCAGTCTTAACAATACAGCATTACCTCTTATGATAAGGATCCTTAAAATCTGCCATAAATTTTAGTGTCTGCAGAAATGTTTCATTCAATAATCTAAAAATCGTAATATTTATTAACATCACAGAAGCTAAAAATAACAAAAAAGAAGCTTGGGAAGTAGCACTAAGTTGAACTATAATATAAAATTTAGACTTACTTTCCATCAACAGCATCTAAAGTTTCAACATCCAGTCCCAATTCATCAAAACATTCAATCATTCGTTTCCGTCTGTCGGGTCTCCTTTTTAAGTTGATCATAAATATTTTATCAAACATCATCTTATCTTTCTTTGGCAATTTAGTAAACTTCTTAAGTTTATCGTTCACATATAATGCTTGCCCTAAAGAACGTACAATTTACAAAACCAAAACAAATTTAAAATACTGATAAACAATTATAAGTCTTAAGAGGGCATCAAAGTAACTTTAAAATGTGTCATCTTTTCTATGTATTATTAACCAACTAAGAAAAAAATAAAGTAAAAGTATAGGAATAAAACTAAGAAATATGATTACAATCTACACACTAAACATATTTTTTAAAGATGTGACAATATACCTGATATGGTGACTTTTCTTAACTTCAATTTTAAATTTATGTTATAAATCATACCAATTTAATAGGGATTCATATACAAATTACTGTATAATTCAAGTATATACTTTATTTTAAATGTTTATATAAAAAAAAATTATACCCATATTTTGTTAAAAGGATCTGAGTTTTAAAAGTTGCTTTAATCTGGTTTATAGTACAAAACTATAATATTTTACAAGAACTTTGCCAATAGTAAGAATTTGCAAACTGAAATAATTTTGATTTTAAGTGTAACCACTTAATAAGTGGATTAATTAAGCAAAAACTAATTTCTCAAAATTTTGAGACCTCATTATTTTTTGAAAATTAATTTTATTTTCAGAAAACGTGCATTTCTTCAACATTTTTTCCTCTACATTAAACACTCTTTTTAAAAAAACTAACTTCTCTTTTGTTTTGGCGTCCTTAAAGAAAACTTGAAAAAAAAATTATTAGGATTTTGTTTTTTGAATATTAATTTTATTTTACTTCAGGATCGTACTAATTTACTTTATTACATCTTATCTTTTTGATTTTCTAAAATTAGGGTTAAATTCCTGAATTATGTAATAGACATTTTTACTTTGTTGTATTACTTTTGACATTGGCTTTTTTAAAGTCAATGCTTTTGAGAAGAGTGATTTCGAAGCTCAGAACTGTTTTTTAGTTTCTTAGTAGTCTTAGTTTTAACCATATATGATATTTTATTAAACTGAATTATGTTAATGTAATTTTTTTTTTTTAATTAAAAGCTATAGAGACATTTTTAATAAAATTATGGATAATTACATATGGTTTGTCTTTATCAGTAGTCATTTGTATATAAGGTGTCCTAAAAGTACATGACTAACACATACTGTTACGGTGGTGTAAATTGGTCGTTCACAATTAGGGTTTCAGGAACAGTAAGATATAGAAAAGTTTAAATAACGTTTAAAAAGCTACACATTGTAAAACTTCCTCATCCAGAAATCTAGTTTTCAAGATTTTCGGAAAAAAACAAAATTTTAAAAATGTTTCTTTGATTTTAACATTATTTGAGGCGTTGTAGTAAAACAAAATCAACACTTTTGTCCTCTATAAGATGGCACTTTTAAATTCTTTATTGAAGGCTTCTATTTCGGTTTCCAATTGTCAAAAACTTATTTAGTTGCGTTTTGAGATTAGTCATAGTATACCATGTATTCAAATTTTATATAAAAATCTATACAAATGTATAAAGGGGATATTTTCATAACAACCCATTTATTAAGTGGTTACACATAAAATCAATATTGGAAGGGTTTGTATAAAGAATTATGATTTTGTACTATCCATCATATATACCAGATTAAAGCAAGTTTTAAAACTCTGAGCTTCCCAAAAATATTAACAAACACGCGACTACACAATGCAAAAAAGCTGTTTGAAAATAAACCGTTTTGTTTACAAGTTATGACTATTTAAATTAACATTAAATTTTAAGAAACAGCACTTCAATTGCACAGAAGTTTAGATAGATAAATCTTTATTGCATGATATACAAAGTATTACACACACACACTTTATACTGATTCAGGTGGATATTACTTAAAAAATAGTAGAAGGAAATGAACTAAGTCACTAATGAAATGTAAATGTTAAAATAGAATAAAAGAAGTCACTAATAAAAGAGATAGTTGTCCAGTGTAAGATAAATCCATCAGTAACAATTCATAAAACTAGTGAGTATTTATCAACAGTAACACTATGCATAATGAGGAGTGTGATTGTGTGTTCATTAATATCATATCATATTCCAAAGATTTCTGAAAAGAAGGAAAAATTGGGTATCTTGGTCTTATAAATAATAGTATCAATATATTCAAAAAAATAGTTAATATAAATTATTTTATATGTATAATAGCAGAAATATATAATTTCTGCAGGTGCAAAAACGGCCTAAAAGAAGAATTGCTTTCGATTATGTCACAGGGTACCCTCCTGCGATCATGATTTCTGGGCCTCTACCCTCATCAGGCAGGCTTGTACCCAGGGAGATCTGAAATAACAGATTGCTCGATATGACAAAATCGAAAACGAAACATCTATCATACTGAAACAGTACTACAAGTTAAACGTAACATTTAGCATATTCTGCTATTATACATATATGTTTTCCGGCCAAGAACTTTTGGTAAAGATGTGTGAGAGCACATTTTTATCGATTTTTAGTATAAATTATTTTAGTATACTATCTTTATGAATATTGATAAATTCAGGGTTCACAAAAGTCCAGCATAATCAAAAGAGATAAAAGACCATACAAAAAAGGTCAAAATTCTATTTTATAATTAGTATATAAAAACTATTAAATAAAATACCAAAATGCAGCAACTCTATAAAATAATAATAGTCAAAATCTATTATATTAGTTTTGAGCATTTTTTTATTTGGTAATTTTGTATATTTTATTCACTTAATTTAAGCATTTAACGAAATTAGCAGTACTTCATTTTCTATGTCTTGCTTGCTTAATGCTTAACTACAGAATTATAAAAAACTGCATAAGTTATTTTTATGCTTATATATCATTTAAATATAACATATCTTTAATATGTAATAAAAACATAAGACATTTCCTCTCAAAATATACAGCAACAAATACTTAAAACACTCCACAAAAAAACCGCACCCACTTCTATGTATACCCAAATTGAATTTTTGGCAACTTTTTTTTTGGCTCACCATAAATAAATTATGTTATTTTTATTTTAAATAACTTAAAAAACTGGACTTTGAAATGCACCGACATCTAACAATGTCCTAAAAATTATCAAAATCAGCCCAGATATACTTAACTGAAATATTACCAAAAATATTAAATCTTGAAAGGATAGGTGTGCCATTTTTATTTTAGTAATTAAATGATCAAAATGAAAAGGGCTGTCTTGCAGCATTTTGTTTCTAATTTCACAAAGATGAATAACAAAATTGTTTTAGTTTCCTCTCAAACAAGGTCTAATGTCACTACTAGCTTCTGATATTTATTTAGTAGCTACTCATTATAAAACATATAAAACTGAAAAGCTACTTGTCAAAAAAGCATTTACATACTAAATGTATTTTTAAAGTTTTTAAAAAAATTACCTGAGTTTAGAATTTCCATTTTTATATTCACCAAGTGCTCTAAGTCATAACTTATATCATCATCTGGTTCGAGTGGCACGGTGACATAACCAAAATGCTGTTCGTTACATATATGTAAAGGCACATTGTTTCGCAGGGCTGAGAGTGCGAAGACAATAATATCATCATGGGGACCATCATAATTTTTAATCTTGTCAGGCCTAAAAGCAGTTATTAATCAAACTGAATTTAGAATTGATAAGATGATTCTATCATTCTACTCATTCTCTAATAAAATAAATATTTTAGTGATTAAAATTGTTTATTTAAAACTAAAAAAATATCAATTTTAAAACCTATAAATCTCAAAAATTTGATGTGTAAGGCATGATGTACAACATATGTAGGTGCCATTGTCAACAAATGTAACTGGGACAGCATCATATTAGCTCTTGAACTGTTATATGACTTTTCCTGTCAAATTATAAATTTTAGGTTAAAGACAATGAATTTATGCAGTATTGAATTCAATAGGTGGCAAAAAGTATGTTTGGCAGCAGCAGTTGTTCTTATTTCTTATTTAATTTTTATTTTCTGTATAAGCCACCTCTCCGAATCCTCAATTTAATTTAATTTTAATTTATACCTGCTGTATAAACCCACCTTTAGTATCACTCATGAAAAGTAATCCAATCACACATTTTTATGTTTTTTGACCAACAAAATTTTTAAAATTAAAGTAAAACTCATGATTATTTTACCAATATTTTTGCCGTAAAATTAAGAAATATATTTCACAAATATAACCTAACCTTAAACTTTCATAAAAAATTAGACCTGGTTCTTTTTAATTTTTAACTAATAACCATAAACTAAAAAATAAATAACTTAATATTTTGTCATGTAACCATTATGTTCGATAATGTTGTGAAACCTTTCAAGGATGCTTAAGACCAAGTCTCTTGTATAATCAAGGGTTATTTTGTCCCAAGCTCGAACAATTGAGTGTCGAAGATATCTTGATTACTTATAAATTGAAATATTTGATTTAAAACCTTGATTTTTGTAGACATGAACAAACTTAAAAAGTATATACAAGTTTGTAATTTAATTACTGCTTGAACAAATGCAAATAAGAAACTATGATTTTTCAGGAATATTCAAAGTTAAAAATATAATACTGTGAAAACAGGACATATCAGATTTTGTCATTTGACCACAGACCACAGACATAATTTTTTGTATTGTGTGTATATTTGTTTTGTGCAATTTTTTAAAAAGTTGATTGATATTAGAAACTATGTGCAGTAAATATCATTTAATGTCCGCTATCTATCATCAAAAGAATATCACCTGACGTTTTTAAGTCATTATTGTGTTTTGGATATATAATGCACTAGTTTTGATAGAAAATATTGGTATAATTAAATAATTAATGCGAATTTATATAAAACATACTACATTTTATAACAGAAATGTAGATTTTAAAATGCTTAACCCGCTTCCCCTGGCAACCGCCACTGACATATACTTATAAATCTAAATATTTATTTAGAAATTTACACCAAAAACATCAGTCCCAAATCCTAAAAAAGAATCTCTCCAACTGATCTTGAATGGTTCTTATATGTAAAAAAATATTCCACGCACAATTTTGCCAACAGAACTTAATTTATGCTACAATATTTTGCCAATCGCCTTCTCTTAAAACTCCAAATGGGTCCTCCCAATCTTTGTATCCAGCGGGACAATACTGCCTTTTGTTCCCGAAATCTCTTCTCTTTGCCCTTCTGGATATAGTTGTGCAACACTACTATAGCTTGGACAATCACCTTACAGGTCTCAACATATGTTATAATAGTGCTGTGAAGTCTTCTCCACCGTTGGGCTAAAAAACCAAAAGTATTTTCTATGCAACTCCCTGCCCTTGACAATAGCATATTAAATAAATCCCCTAAATATGACCCTGAATAAGCCCTCATGATATTTTTATGCAGAGGAAATGGTACATCAGCCACAAAATATAACGGAAAGAAAATATTGCTGTTTTTTAGGGTCGGGCCTTGGGCCAGGCAATTCCAATGTCCCTGCCATTAAAACCATCTCTAAACACAGCTGAATCATGATTGGAACCTGCAGCACCAATATCTAGAGTACTTAAATTGGACTCTTGAATTACAAAATAACTTGTATTAGCTCAGAAAATAAGTATACCAATAGTAATGAACACATTTTTATGCACTAACAAAATAAAGACATATATGTATATTAACTCTAATAACTAAAGCTAAAAATTCAAATATCTCAAAATTAATATCTATCTAGATATTCCATTTTTTTCTTAACATCCAAGTATTATTATGTTAAGAGAATTAGAATTACCTAAAAGACTTTTTATAGAAAAAATAAACTGAACCAGAATATTTTAGGAATTGAATTTGAATATGTTTGACATCTAGTGCCCCCATACAGTTAGGCATGTTCCATTTCTTATAAAATTCTATTGAAATATTGGATAAATCTTTTGAATGTGAAGAAAGCACAATAGGTTGTAATATTTTCGACAAAAAACCTCACAAATTTCCTCTATAATGCAGTGTGTAGTTGTAAGGCCTATCTAATTGTTCCAAGCAATTTCTTGCATTGGGCAGCCCTTGCTCAAACAAATAGCTAAAAATAACTAAATTAGAACAACCAAATTTATGTAAGAAGTCAGTGAACTCAACAATTATATACACCTTTAAATCACAAATAAATTTGTGCAGGTATAGCCAATCTTTGCTCTGGCTACATAGGATTCTTTGTATTATCCTTCATAATGAATGGCTTGATAATATTTAGGAAGGAATCAAAAAGCTCTGGAGTCCCCAGGTCTATTTAAAATTTGTTAATTTTTTTTGGCACATTTTAATAAATTTTGATAAACAGAAATGTTTTCCCAATTCCTATTCAAAGCCCTTACTTTAATTTTCTTATTCACTTTTTTTGGAGAAGTCCCAAATTGACTACAGTAATAACCATGCCCAAAAGAATAATCCCAGTTTCAATTTCCTCCAACATTATGCAAAAGTGGATGAAATTACAAAAATCCACTGGAAATACACACAAACAACAATGGAGATAATAAGTTGATAGTTGAATGTCAATTCAAAATTGCCCTCTTAGGTTATGTTGAAATTTGATTGACAAAACTGGCAGCGTGCCACTGTCGGAAAGGATGTCTTATTGGTTATTTTTATATGCTGTAAAAATTACCACGTTATATTTTATATTATATACCTGAGTAAATCCAACATAAGTAGCTAACTCCTACTTTATTTAAACTTTGTTCTCCTCAAAATCACCCAATCCAATGCAAAAACCAATCTCAAATTAAAATATTTGTTGTTACCTACCTATATGTTAGAAAATCAGATTCAATTCTCTTGAGATTAACCAAAACACAGCTATGCACCATAGGGACAGCATAACAACTTATATTTTCTCTTTGTAAAATTGGCTTATACTCTTCTGTTCGCATATAATAATATTCTTCATTCATGCCATGCCAAAAATTAGAATATAGTCCTTCAGAAAGCAGCATTGGGGACACAACAGTCATATTTTTGGAAATTAAGTAAGTGAGCGTATCTGGATTTGTTAAAAATACATCAGCATCGATAGACTAAAATTTAAGTGTTTATGATTACATACACATTGATATTTTTCAAAATAACATATTACCAGTAGATAATCGGCCCATTTTTCTCTGGCGTGATTTAAGGATGCATCCCGAATGTTCATCATGTGAATGAATCTATTATCTGTCCAATGAGCTACACCATTTTCTCCTAAACAGGCCAGCAAAAATACACATAATGTAGTTTAAACATCTAAGTTTCCTATTTAATTTTAAAAAACCTCCAAAAGTAGTACCTAAATATTATTAGTTTACCTGAATATAACTCTAGATCTTCCTCAAATTCTGTATATATAGAATGATAGTCATTTTTAACTGATTCAATCCAAAACTTTAGGAGTGATATACTCTCATCCATGTTATGATCACTACGAATCCTAAAATAATTATAAAGTTCTGATATTTTTCAGCAGTATTTGGATTCCTTAGAAAATAATACTATGTCTAAGAAATTACATAATTTACAAGGTTTTTCTAATATTTAACCAAAGATTATTATTGTCCAAAGATTATTACTGTATTTTAATTTTGGAAAAAAATTATTTTCTTTTAACATAAAATTTTGTCAAATTGCTTGGTGAATTTATCAGAAAGTTAATGACAACTCTACTACACACCAATAAACTACCAAAAACAAAAAGGACTGACCACTTTCATAGAAGATGATTGACCTACCCAGGGACCTACCACTTTACTATTGGTTAATCACAAAAGTTCAGCCAATCTTCAAACTTTAAATTGAGTTTTTGTCATAAGAAATATAAGTACTCATAGCTAAATCGAAAAAGTTAAACACGAACAAACAATGACAAAATGATATTCACTTTAAGTATACACATACAAGTGTAGATGATTTGTAGGAAATATTGAATTTTGAATGACAGATTCAAGTAGATAACAAAAAAAACACATCTACAATTAATTATCAAATTTAACAATAATAAGCATGTTCATAATATACTCTTACATATAACCATGTCCCCTTAAATCAAATTAGGTCAAATAAGGACATTTTTCGGGCAAGTGTGTTACAGACTCCCAATCATGTTAAACAAATAAAAAAGTGATTTTTGTTAAGCACATAAAATTGTTGTTAATGAATATTAAACAATTTTCTGTATTAAGTATACTTATTTAGGCATTCTTCACCAAAAAATCAAATTCTATCCCTAGTATACAAATATAACTATGTCCAAGACAAAAAAGATTTTTGAAAATCGAATTAATTTTTCTGTAAATATTAAACAAAAGTATGCTTAATTCAAATATTTTTTAGCTAGTTGGTTCTTTAACTCACCCTTTGAAAAAACATATAAATAAGAAACTTACCAAAATATGAATTCATAAGTATAATAATGATATGATCTTACCATAATGAAATACGTTCTTTAGGATAGTGAATCCTTTCAAAGTTTGACAAAAAGTAGGGCAAAGTGTGTTGCTTATTTCTAACCAAAATAGAGACCAAAATAGTGGGCTTTTTTAATTCAAAAGTCATCGAACGCATCGTAAAAATCAAGATCGCTATAAAAGCACCTCTCACTTCCATTCTGTTAATTCCAGTGAATATTTTAGGGCTGTATTAAATTTTAATTAATCCTCAAAAAGGACATTTTCACATTAGAATAGATTTTGAGTTGTTTATGTTTGATTTGATTTTGTAAGGACTTTTGTGGTTTTTGGATTGACCTGGGCTTTCTGCCGATGTGTTCTTTATTTTCCAGATATTAACCTGACTTTATAACCTAATTTTAGTATTTTTGGTGTTCTAGTAGATTCTGACGCGCCAATCATAAATCCGGAGTCAATTTTAATAATTATTTACTATTTTACACCATCGTTGATTATGATGATTTTCTGCGTATGGGTGGATTTTTGGGGTCCTGATTACGAATCCGAAGTCAAATTTTTTCGATTATGTTTCGTTTTTGAATTATTCATCTTCAAAGTTTCTAAACATCTTAAAACCAATTTTATTATCTCTTCTTTTTTATGAAAAACCGCTGGTTCTGAATGAAACTACCACAAACAATTACAAACAGACGTAAAATACTCTCTTTTTGTATTTCATATTGTATTGGTACCAGGTTAAGATCCGTTATGTTTGCTGTAAAGAAAGCCCGCCAAGAAAATGCCGTGCCTGTAATAAAAACAAAGAATGTTTAACAAAAACCATATTGTTAGGTGAACCTGTACCATAAATACCATTAATGCCACAATAAATAATAAAATCATCTCAAGTATTCGGAGTCTCTCTAAAATTGAATACCATTGTCATTGAAAGAAAATGCAGTAAATTTAATTATAACTCCGGTAACAGAGCTGTTAATTTTGTATTTTCGTAACGTCAGTGAAAATATTGGAGTATAAACAACAAAGTTCGTTCACCTTCCTGTGTGAGCTACATAGCTCCGTGGATAAAGAGTTTTCCTTGCATTGCGTAGGGCTTGGGTGGTGTTTTTTACTTTTTGTTTTTTTTCTTATCAAAGCTTATAATTTTTTATCGTGGTGTTTTACATACAGGACTGTATTATTGGTTAGCCTTGATTAGACCTTTTTTTTATCTATAATCTTTTGAATCTATAATAAAACAATACTTTCATCAAAAACGCAGAAGTAACATCTCCATTACCTGATCAACAATTCGACACATTTTTATAAAAGTAACAGTTTTTAACACATATTATTGTTAATATTTTGTTAAATAGGTGGAATGGTCTAGTTCTTCGAAAAGGATTTTCCTTGTTCAAGGTCTAGGTTAGTAGACACTAAGTGCCGCAGCCTGCAGCATGAAGGCACTAGGTGACGAGTGATTAACTCCAACCAATACGTTACATTTTTTAGATTTTCATAAATACAAGTTTTATGTCAATCCAAAAAATAGCCTGAGCAGGTCTATACAATTGTGTTTTAAATACCGCGTTTTTGGTTAGCCCTAATTAGGCCTTTTTTGGGTCGGTGTCAAAAATTGTATTTATAATGAAACAAGCAGCGGATTAGTTTGAGATTTAATGGATGGACATTTTGTTTACAATCGTTGAATCGGAACGGGTGGCACATTTTTATTCTTTAACATCTCTACGAGTCGCGCCGCTTGCCGAGTCTTTCGTTTGACAACTTTTTATATACAGATACATCTTAAAAAACCCAACCTGAGTCTTCCGGTTCGTCTCGTCGAATGCAGACCTCTGCGTTGTTAACATAAGTGGTGCCACGTGTTCGGTTTTGCTGCTTTATTTCGGGGGGAAACGGGAGACTCAACCGCTCAGTGTGGAAACTAACGACCCCGCTAAAAAGGGAGCAGACGCTGTAAACGTGTGAGGCCTAGTTGTTCCTGCATTCTATCCCGTTCGTCTGCCGCAGTTCTACATAGAATATTAGCGTAACGGCCGCTCCGTGGCGGGAGTGGGAGAGGTAAGGGGATAGCTTGAAAGAAAGGGTCATCTCGTGATATCAGTAGTACTCTCAAGGGGCACCTAGTGGAAACCAAGATGCATTTCAAAATTTAAAAGAGGAAAAAATCAAGAGTTATTTGATAAATTCGGGGTGTTCGGGAGCTAAGAGCTCGCCATCCGGACATCCTACCTATTGGGCTGGAGAATGGCGCTGAAAGCAAAAAAGTGGCAGCCGACTCCATTTTGAGAAAGAAAGAAAGAAGAAAAAACCTAACCTAAACGCAATCAGCTTTCTAACTCAATTTTTGTGGCAATTAGGGGGTCCAACAAAACAGCTGAGTGCTGTCAATATGGATGGCGTAGGACAAACGTTTTTGTCAATATGAGCCCATAATAATTTAAAATCAAATTTCAAGAATCTGTGTATATATTTAGTGCATTTTTTTGTATAGGATCATTTTTTTACAGTTGTGTTTGCTTTAAACTTAGTTATGACAAATGAATACTTTTTGGAGCTTTGAAATAAGAACGCCGAAGTCGCCGAGCGGTAGAAACAAAACATTTTTATAACTAAAAATTAGATCCTTTTGTATTGTAGATCCAAAAGACTTTTCCCCAGTAACAAATATGAACATTGTTAGTTACCTAGTTCTTCAATTTAAATCATGTATATCCAACTTAGTTCAATCTGTGTGTTTAATATTCTGTACTGCACCCAGTACATATATTTTTTTTATAAATAAAACATATTTATCAATAAAACAAACATGTTTTTATTTAAATAAATGGTCATGCATGTCAGAGTAAATCAACATATAACATTTTCAGATTGAATATAATAAGAATAAAAAGTTGTTTTTACAGTAAACCTGAGATGAAGAGTGTAAAGGAACTCAATGTTTTTTTCTACATAATGAAACCTTTATCCTTTACTAGACTTAAACTTGCTTATGCCTAGAAAAAAATTAATTCTATACTTGCACTCTAGGATGGGATGGATTATACCATGGAGACCCTAAAAAAAATTTTGTTTCCGTCTTATATTTGCCTTTATCCTATTTGTAATGCTGACTCTGGAATTTCCACCCTTCGTAATTTAAGAACTTCTGTCCTGAATGAATGATCTTTCTTTATTCGGTCATAGGTTTTGCTGAGAGACACTTTTGGCAAATCTTAGTATAAAGTAATAAATAACCCTGTATATGGTTATCGTAGCTTCATTTATTATACATAAAAAAAATTTGAATAACACAGCTAACACACTTGTGCTAAGATAATATCAAGATAAAAAGCATACAGTATTTAGTTCCTAAAGTATGTAATAAACTTCGAGCCTCCACATACGATGAGTTTATTAAATTTAAGATAGAATGTAAAAAAATATTTAATACTCGTATAAAGAATTTAAGAACTATTAATCTTTTAAGTAAGATTATCTCACTTTCCCAAACAAAAAAATAATTACACAGTTGCATAAAGGTTAAAATTATTTTAAAAATCTCTTTTAAGATGGTACATACAAATACTGATAATTATTTAAGCCCCCTAAAACGTAAAAAAATAATACAGCATTCAAATATATAACAGTACAAAATGTAATAAAACTTTTTCAAACAAAGATTAGATCTTTGATCAGTCTCGATTGAGAACCATAATTGTTAACTAGCTAGATTAATTTCAGTTTTTTTAATAAATGATTAATATAAAATGTTTTGCTAACACTTGGGCGTAATTTAATTTAATAGTACGTAAATCCTCTTCTAATTGCAGTAATCCACTTCAGCCACATCGACGAAAGTTCATTCAATCGTTTTCATATCTAAAATTTTTGAAACTTAAAAATAAAAGTAACATTGTCTTTTATCCCTCTATATACACATTTTACAATACAACACAAACAAGGCATTTTAAGGTAAAAAATAGAAATAAATAACAAAACTCCCATACACTCCCATGTAAAAATTCGATTTATTTCTTTCTTTCTTTTTCAAAATGGAGTCGACTGCCACTTTTTTGCTTTCAGCGCCATTCTCCAGCCCAAAAGGTAGGATGTCCGGATGGCGAGCTCTTAGCTCTGACATGCATGACCATTTATTTAAATAAAAACATGTTTGTTTTATTGATATATATGTTTTATTTATAAAAAAAAATATATGTACTGGGTGCAGTACAGAATATTAAACACACAGATTGAACTAAGTTGGATATACATGATTTAAATTGAAGAACTAGGTAACTAACAATGTTCGTATTTGTTACTGGGGAAAAGTCTTTTGGATCTACAATACAAAAGGATCTAATTTTTAGTTATAAAAATGTTTTGTTTCCACCGCTCGGCGACTTCGGCGTTCTTATTTCAAAGCTCCAAAAAGTATTCATTTGTCATAACTAAGTTTAAAGCAAACACACAACTGTAAAAAAATGATCCTATACAAAAAAATGCACTAAATATATACACAGATTCTTGAAATTTGATTTTAAATTATCACGGGCTCATATTGAAAAAAACAATGTTTGTCCTACGCCAGCCATATTGACAGCACTCAGCTGTTTTGTTGAACCTCCTAATTGCCACAAAAATTGAGTTAGAAAGCTGATTGCGTTTAGGTTAGGTTTTTTCTTCTTTCTTTCTTTCTCAAAATGGAGTCGACTGCCACTTTTTTGCTTTCAGCGCCATTCTCCAGCCCAAAAGGTAGGATGTCCGGATGGCGAGCTCTTAGCTCCCGAACACCCCGAATTTTTCAAATAACTTTTTAATTTTTGAAATGCATCTTGGCTTCCACCAGATGCCCCTTGAGAGTACTGCTGGTCTCACGAGATGACCTTTTCTTTCAAGCTATCCCCTTACCCCTCCCACTCACGCCACATAGCTGCCATTACGCTAATATTCTATGTAGATCTGCGGCAGACGAACGGGATAGAATGTAGGAACAACTAGGCCTCACACGTTCACAGCGTCTGCTCTCTTTCTTGTCGGGTCGTTAGTTTCCACTCTGAGCGGTTGAGTCTCTCGTTTCCCCCCGAAATAAGGCAGCAAAACCGAACACGTGGAACCACTTATGTTAATAACACAGAGGTCTGCCTTCGACGAACCGTGTCCTATGCCCGTCAAAAACAGCTGATCGGTGACGTTCAACTGACAAATCGTTGGAGTGCCCTATGAAAAAAACATTTCAACAGACTCGGCAAGCGGCAGGACTCGTGCCAATGTTTGGAATACAAAATTTGCTACCGGGTCCTTAATATCTAAACCTACTGAACTTGCAAATACCAAGGCTGCTATTAGTCAGAAATCGCTGTATTAATGTAATTGAATGGAATATAAGCCGTTTTTCTTGCTACGCTAATATTTCAAAACATTTTTCAAACCCGGTTTGAAATGTAAGTGACGTCATTATTTCAAACCGCAAGAAAATGAAAAAAGTACAAAAGTACATATTAAGTATAATTAGGGCAAATATAGTACATTTTACAAATGTCCAAATTCAATATTTTTTTTTATATATATGTAATAAAGACACAAATAACACTTACAGTTCTTTTATATAGTAATGTTGACTTATTTTGATATTGTAGAAAATGTTAAACTATATAACTAAGTTTTTGTTCAGATACAAAAAGTGCATGTTGTCCACTTACCAGTGTTACAACGTTTTGATAAACGGTAATAGATAGGCGTTCGAAAAGGTAATAGATTTTGAAGAAAGGTAACAAATTCTTTTTGATGATTATTTTAGTGAAAAAAGAAGCTTGCGGTGTTTATTCCGTATAGGGTGATTTGGTTAATTAGCCATTTTCCTAAATAAATAATTTTTTTGCTCACTATGATTTTTGTAATTTTTTTTATTTCGAGCCTTGAATAAAAAGGTAATAGATTTCATCAGAAGGTAAAAAAGTAATAAATCTCTCCAAAAGGTAACAGATCTGTTACAATTGTAATAACCTGGCAACACTGCGACTTACTCCATGTTTAGTACAATTTAGTACATTTTCCTATAAGTCCTAAAATCATATCAACCTTCGAATATATATCGTTCAATATTCGAAGGTATGAACTAATGGGCTCAATTTTACGCAGAAACAGAAGATGGGAGATATTTATAAATCATCAAAAAATCTTAATTTTTACCAATGGCAATCTAATCTTTGAAATTACAATGGGGATAAATAATACAAATTTATGTCAATGTAAAAAATGTATATAAATTTTACATAAAAATATGTAGGTAACCAGAGGAACAGATTACAAATGCGTATATTACGTGCATAAATCAGTAAAGGCAACACATTCAGTTTTTTCCATAGTGGCATATTTTTACTGTTATAATATTCAATAGCATTTTAGCTTTATTTTGCAACAAACGTAAACTATCCAAATTAATATCTGAAAAGGTCCAAATCCTGTAATCAGTTTATATCTAAATTCTTCTACCAAACAAAACCTAGTCATTTAGCAGACTTTTCGTTAGCCAATGGACCACTCTTTACAACCACGTATATACAGAATGATACATGATACCCATTTGAGTATCTGTATCGAAAAAAATATGTCGAAAAAGTAACAATGAAGAGGGATAATTTAGTAATTATAATATTTTCAACTGCACTGAGTAATATTTATTGTTGTTTTCAATAAACAAAAGATAAAATTTTAAGTACAAATTTGTAATAGATAATAATTATATGTAACAATTATTACCAACTTTTAGTAAATGATATGAACCTTAATCATAGTTTTTTGCTAATACAATTCTGTAGAAAAAGAAAACACGGAGATATATTATAGAGTAACTGGAAGAACTTTATGGCTTATAATTATTTGTTATTATTATCTTAGTAAAACAAAAACTGTAATTAAAAAATTATATTTTTTTTAAAATCAGATCATTCTAATTATGTTTTATAAGCTTATACATAACTAATATCTATGTAGAACATTCAAACAAATTGACACCATTATAAAGGAACCATACATTTTTAATAATGTATGAAGCACACATTTTTAAAGCTTTTATTCAACTTAAAAATATACTTTAATATTCAAAGAACCTAAGGGATAAATAAAAGTGCACTTATTGTTTGATTATTAACACAAAGTTAAACACTGTATTTAGTTCTAAAAATACCTAAAATATTCGCTTCGAAAATATTTAAAAAACGTATAATGCCTGGTTTTGCCAACATGGTATTCTACACAAACAAAAAATGCACCCTGAATCGGAACAATGTAAATTTAAAGTTACGCTTGCATTTTTGAGGCATCGCATATTTAGGACAATTTATAGGGAATTAAAACAGAAAAAATAATGTAATTAGATTCGCCCTCTCAAAATTTACAAGATCAGACGAACGTGTAGTAAAATGAAATTTAAATCGGGACCTTACAGCCACAAAACATTAGGTCTATTTATCAAATCAATTTTTAAATCTTGGTATAAAGAAGTTCAACTACATAACTTCAAAATTTACAAATTATTAAGTTAAAATAATAGTAATCCAAAGGATTTAATTCTGGCTTGAGTTTGTCAAGACTTTTGAAATATATACTTTTTTTATTTTCTTTGCTTACTATTTGAAAGTGATAACACATAAACAGATACGCATACTATGAATTTGATACATCAAATACATAATACTTGATAACAAAAGAAAAATACTATAAATCATAATAAATTGAGAGGTAATATTTTTGAGGGATGTTCATATACTACTTCCATAGTCAAATAAAATGCTAGTTTTATCTGATTTTTAAATATTTTTCTACATTTTCTTTCTCCTATTGCATTATTAACAGCTTTTGCCTTTACTATGATACAAACTATATGTTACAATTAACATCACATAATATGTCATTTTTCAAATACTTTGATACAATATATTTAACCAACCTAAAAACTTACTAAAATCACAAATTCCCTTAACTGATTTATGCACATTTTTTAATACATCTATCAACTCTCAACATTATTTGTATTGGTGCTCTCTTGAGCGGATATATTACTATCTGGTAAAGGAACTTCTTTTGGGGGAGTAGGTGGTTTCTCTTTGGGCTTCTTTTGTGCATAGCTTAAAGATTTTTTATCAAAATCTAGAGCCATGACTCCTAAATCTCCACTATATCTATTTTTGGCAACCTAGGAGACAAAAAATGGTATTTCAAATAGGAAAACGATATGTACTTACAAAACTGTTAATGTTGTATTAATAATTTTTTTACTTTAGATAAGCTGTAATAAATATTATTATATTCTAGCTGTTTCAATAAATAAAAACTTCCCACATTAAAGGTCTCATTAATACTCGTCAGTTACGGACTTCTTAGACCTCAATATAATTCTTTTGAATTGTCTCAATGAAGCCATAGCTTTAAAGCAGGAAAATACGGGTATATAAGCTGGCATGTATATCTTCGGGGTTATTCAATGTTTAGATCTAGTGGAGTAAACATCCCTGAAAATACGTCGTTATGTTGAAGAATCAGATTTGACTCGTCAAATCCCAAGAACCATGATTTCTTAATTGACCAAGGTGTAAAAGTTTCCGTTCAATACTCCTGGCTAGTATCATAACCGGCATTGTTGACCTGTTGGCTTTTTAACGTTAACGCCTTGATGTCATTTTACACAGTTTTTAAATTTTGGTTTATAAATATTTAATTTTAATGAAATATAAAAAGATATAGGTGAAAGGAAAGCAAGAGAAGATGACAAGGTTGCCATACAAATTTGGTTTATTTATTATTTACTATATTTTTCAAGATAAAACATACACAAATAGAAGTAAAAAAAATCCATCCGTATAAATCTTAGCTTGAAAAAAATCCACTGTAATATTCTGTATGAAATCAGCTTGGATTGATCTGACGAGTTTGTCCTTTCTTCACCCTATGGTTCTACCGGCATTTAAGAGGATGTTTCCCCCACTTAATATCAAAAATATTTTTCTGATTCTAACTATAGAATTTCACTTACTTGTAAGTACTTTTTTCCTCTAATAGAAGTCAGTCTTTTATCTTGTATTATTAACACATTATCAGCTTCTTGAGATGCTTTAGCGCTTCCAAAAATCGAACTAGTAGTTAAATCTTCATCGTCCCTCTCTTTTCTAAAAAGTCATTTTTTGCATTTAATATACGGATAATATGTATATAAATATACTTTTATAAGCAGACATTGTTCCAAAATCTAGTTGAAAACAATATTTTTCACTGACAAAGCAGAAGGAGAAAAAATTAAATTACAGAATTTGACAAAAAAACTAACATTACATTTAATTTAATGAAACAGCATAAACATAAAATAAACTACATACAAAAAATGCAAAGACATATTAGTAATCATAAACAAGACCATGGTGACTATATATCAAAAAAGCAAATTTAACATAATTAAAAGCTAAAAGATGTACCTACTAACAATTTAAAAAAAAATCGGTAAATTTCCTTTGCCCGGAATTTTCCTCGTTAAGAATCTTTCATTTTATTAAGAATAGTGAACTGTAACCCAATTTAGTTCCGCACATAATCATTTAATAACACCTATACATACACTGTCGTCTTAAATGTTTTTAGGCGCTATTTCGTTCCACCATATTGGATTTGTACCACTATTTTACCAGTTTTTATCTATTCGATTTCTGGGCATAATTTAAAATAAATTGAAGTTGTTCCATCATGTTGAATTCGTACCAGTTTATTCCTATATCATATTTAATTTGTGTGCAAAAGTTGAAGTTAATTAAATAAGAAAATTTTTTACGTTTTTAACAATTAAGTTGCCGATGTTTCTACTCTCTATTATTGTTTTCCTTTTCCCTGATAGTTACTACATGAATATGGAATAATAGTAAAACAGAAATTTAAAAATAAAACAAATATTAAAAAATATATAAAAAAATACCACGGGACATTACCAGAATATCTAATTATTATACAAATTAAATTTTTTTATGTTACATACATATTTCAAACCACAGGAACCTTGTGTCAAAAACAACATTAAAAGCGTGCTCCAATATATGGCACATAAATACAGTCTTTTCCCTCGAAACACTTAAAACAATATTGACAATTTACATATACATATATACCAGTGACTTTGAAAACATACAACGGGCGACTGAATCGATAGTCTGCATCTTATCTCGTAGACATATGTATTTTTTTAGATATCTTTTTTGTTTTTGTTTTATGAGAACGTTGCGCTATTAATTATTTTTATATAATATTTTATATATACAAGTTCACTGAATATTTTTATTCAGTACACTTTGGTTATACTGAATATTAAGACCCAGTGTTTACTGTGTTGTTTAACGATATTCTATTTTATTCTTCTTAATACAACCGACAATTGAGCCTGGAGTGTTTCCTGAATGCCTTAAAACTACCAGTGTCGTACCCATATTTAACAAAGGAGACCCCTGTCTAGTAGAAAACTATAGACCTATTTCTCTACTGAGCTGCTTCTCTTAAATTTTAGAAAAACTCGTTTATAACAGAATGTATTCTTTTTTGGTTAAATATAATATTTTTTTCAGATCGTCAGCATGGCTTTCGTCGGGGGCTGTCTACTGAAAGCGCTTGCGCTGACCTTGTCCAATATGTACAGAAAACATTGATAATAGAGAAACTGTAATTTCCTTTTCGTTTGATCTTACTCGCGCTTTTGACACTGTTGATAAAGACTTTCTGGCTTTAAAATTAAACAGTTTTGGCATAAGGGGTAACTTGAACGACTGTATCATTTCTTTTTTAACTAACAGGACATTTTGGGTAAGGGTTGACAGTTCAAAGTCTGATCTTTTTTATCAAAATATAGGAACACCTCAGGGTAGTATCTTAGTCCCGCTAATTTTTCTTCTTTTCGTTAATGATTTGCCCGAACATATTTCCCAGGGGTAGAGTATTCTTGTATACCGATGATATCACAGTTGTTGTCTCGGATCCGGATATGGCTGCATTGAGGAGTAAGGCCAATTTTATTCTGAAGGAATTTTCTTCCTGGTGTAGGACAAACAAACTTATGGTTAATCAGGCAAAAACTGTCTGTATGGAAATAAAAACCATATCCAAAACTTAATTTTTGGTCTAGATGGTCACAAGCTAGTTTTAAGTGACTCAATAAATTTCTTGGGTGTCTCCATTGATAGTGATTTAACCTTGAATGGGCAAATTTCTAAGGTGGATTCAAAAATCAATAAGAGCTCCTATGCTTCAAACTATTTCAAGAATTATGTAACTCTTGAAACCCTTCTAACTGTTTACTATGTCTTTGTTTATTCTTCAGTTGCTTACAATATTGTTGTATGGGGTCAGTCATCCGATATCAATTGTATTTCGGATTATTTTTGGTCTCTCGTACTCAACGTCGTGTAGGGAAACTTTCCGCAAAAATAATATTCTTACTGTCCACTCAATTTATTTACCAAAATTATTGCCTTATTTTTGAAGAACAAACATCTTTGTCGGCTTAATACTTCTTACCATAATTATGACACTCGCAATAAGTCTAATGTCTCGCTTTTAAAACACAATTTAGAAATGTATAAAAAATCTCCTCTGTGTGACGGTAGTCGTATTTTTAATATGTTACCGTTGTCAATAAAAACTATCGCATCTACAAATAAATTTAAACTCGAATTACAAAAACTATTAACCCTCTGATTTATTTTATACCATAAATGATTTTGTTGTTTATTTGGGGAACCTTAGATAATGTGTTCGACTAGTATCATTTACGAGCGACCTTCCATTTTGAATTAATAACCAGAACCATCTATTCTTAAATTTGACTAACGCTTTGTAAGTGTGTGAATTAAAAATTGACTACTTTTTATACTAATTAGTTAAGTATATATGACTACTTTGTATATTAAATAGTTACGTATATGTGTGCTTTAGTTTGTTGATATGTCATGTGCTGAAGCACAATTTTATTATTTTTTAGATTTTAATCTTATACACCTATGATTTGTTTCAATCTACATATTGTAGTTCTCGAAATGTAATATATTTTGAATTTTAAATGTATGAATCATTTCACTTAGACCTCTTTTGAAGTAATTATTTTCCCTATCAAGAATATTTACATCGTTAAGATTAAAGCTATACCCTGTGTTAAAATGATGTTGTGCTGGGGCAGTTTTTCAGATTTATTAATGTTTTGTTCCTTGCAATCGTATTGATGTTGGTATATTCTATTCTTTAAGTAATGTTCAGTAATAGCCACGTAGCACTTGTCGTAGTTAGAGCAAGGTATTTTTTATAAACTAGGTTAGAGCAGAACTCTTTTGGTGTCTTATCTTTTAGCTTGGAATAAAGGAAAATAGTTGAATTTGTATTGTAAAAGGATAGTTTGCATTTTAGATTTTTTTTAGAAATATTTTTTTGTATTTTGTTTTAGAGCTTTTGTATAAATGGAAATTTAAAGTATTTGATTTCAGCGTCTCGAGTTTTTCGGCCATAGATTTATGTTTGTATTGATTTATAACCCGATTAATTAACTTAAGAGGATAGTTGTTATTTTGTAAGATGTCTAATTTTTTTCTCGTTGTTATACTCTGGACTACTAAGCTCATAAGTTCTGTAAAAAAAGATTTTTAATTGTGCTAATTTTATGAATAGTAACGTGCGAAGGGTAATAGTTAGTAACTATCAGGAAAAAGGAAAACAATTACATTCTTGGTTTCTCTTTTTCTGCCTTGAAAAAGATCAAATATAGGGTCGAAACGTCGGCAACTTCATAGTTAAAGGAGCTTTTTATTTATTGCCCTAAAAGTATTTTAAAGTATCGTAATAAAGGATGCTATACTTTTACTATGTAATACTTGATTTTTGTGGTAAATCTCAAGTAATTTGGATAAGTAGTTTTTTTTTAATTTCACTAGGTCGCCATTTTGTTTCGCCACCTTGCATTCATACCAAAATTTTATCAGATGATTTCTATGTAATATTTGATTGTTGTGCAGATCAACTGGATAAGTAATTTCTTTGTAATAATTTTTTTAACATTTCACTAGACCGCCATTTTGTTCCACCATATAAGATTTTTACTAAAATTTAACCATTTCATCCCCTTATGTCAATCGGATAAGTAGTTTTGCGCTATCCCGTGTACAGACAAACGGACGGAACTGAGAAAACATATATTTTAGGGGCCCTAAAAGATCTGTAAAAGGGGTAATTTTTTCACGAATGCAATACTGACCTTTTACGAGGGAAGTAAAAACGAAACAAAAGTTTTTTACAATTGAAATTAAACAAAAACTCGTTTACAGTAATGTGCATAGCAGTTTCCTGACAGATTTTCTAAGTTATTTAAACTTTAAGATTTCATCTTGCGACAAAAATGACAATAAAGAACTACGAGTAAACCTTATGGAAAACCGGATTCACTGAAAATGATTAGGATAGGTTAAGTTAGGTTTGTATGTTGCAATGCTTGACATCATGAACAAAAGATACCATAGGAACAGTCCAATCATATTACTAGTTTTTAACACTCAGGGTGTTACACTTTGCCCCAATCCCATCTAGAAAACACGGGAAAAACAGGATGACACGAAATTATTCTTCTCAACATATTTAACGTTTAGTGCTTCTCAAAATAAGTGAAAGGGTTTACATGAACATAGATCTACATGATTAATTCTCCATATCCAGAGTGTTATGCTGTAAAGAATATTCGCCCTATATATCAGGGCTAATAAAATTTCAGGTTTATATGCATATAAATGTTTTTCTTATTTTGGGAAGTAATATACGTTAAATATTGAATTAGTTCTTTAAAAGGCGTTAATTTTTAATATTATTTAATATCCTAACAAAGTTTTTTTTGACAAAGACACGACCGCAAATCTACATGTTTTGATTTTTGGAGAGTCAGGCCAATCATCTGAAAGAACTGAGATGAAAAATCGAAATGTTAAAGTATGTTTTTATGAAAGAATGCATTAATATTTAACTCAAGAAGCATAGTTAACGATTTCACCCACTACTAATTTTTAATAGAATATTATTTAGAATTTACAACTTTAATTTAAAAAACTATTATTATCTTCCTTGCAGATTCGTCATCTAACGGTTCTACTATGTTTTTATTAACCATGAACATAAACACACAACTAGTTAAGGGTCAATTCATATGCAATAATATTCCTTTCATATTCACTAATGCAACTGAAAATTAATCTCAGGTTCAATGACGAATAATTTTTGTATTATGTTGTACACAAAATGTTTACCTTGGATGAATTACTAAAGTTACATGGCAATTTCGTCTAGTAGCAAATGTTCTAAAAGATGCAATGATAGCATCTTGTTTCCAGAATCTGTCCACATGTTTCTGTTCTTCTGACATGCCCATCATGAACTGGACATTATCTATTATTATGTGTGCGATATCGTGTATATAAGTAGCATGTTCAACAGCCTATAGGAAGAAAAATAAAAATGCAAAGGTAACCAAAAAACTCTCACTCTCACCAATCTCAACTTACTCAAGTCTCGATTAAGGTAAAAAATAAGTTACCAAAATTTGTAAAAAAGAATAAAGGCATTATTTTATATTAAACAAAACATATAGTAAGTCTCTTGTTTTATAAAAATGAAATACCGCTGATCTAAGACCGGAATGTCGAGAAAACCACAAATTGATATTTATATTTTTAAAAACAATTGATGAAATCATCTTAAAATCGCATTTAGTTGAAGAGATATTGTAAAAAAAACGAAAAATGTTCCCCCTTTTGACGGAGGGATTTCGAAAAATCCAAAAGTCGGTTTTTAGATACTTGATTTCTGAAAACAATTGATGAAAGAACTATTTCAAAAACTCATTTAGTTGAAAATATATTGATAAAATAGTAAAACACAATTAAGAGTGGAATTTCAAAAAATTCAGAAACCTGTGAATTGTTTTTGAAAGCCACTGGCAAAAATATATTTTAAGAAGGCATTTAGTTGAAGAGATACTGAAAAAAGGAAAAAACGTTTCAACCCCTTAAAAATGAAATTTGGAAAAATCGAAAAAACAGCTTTTAAATAATCATTTTTAAAAGCCATTGACAAATCGAATTGTTTTAGAGTCTTATTTAGTTGAAGAAATATTGTAAAAAAAGGGAAAACACAGTTCTCCTCATTTTCAACAGAGGAATTAAAAAATCCAAAAATCGGTTTTTAGAAACTTATTTTTAAAAGCCACTGACAAAATAATTATTTTAACAACTCATTTAATTAAAGTGATATTATAAAAAATGGAAAACACAATTCACCCCCTTTCTCTTAAAGGTGGAATTTTGAAAAATCCAGAAACTGTTTTTTTTTAGATAATTATCTTTTTAAAGCCATAGAAGAATGAATTGATATGAAAAAGAGTAATTGAATGTGCTTAAAGAAAGCAATGTTTACTATTAAAAATAATTGTTTAAACTAAGTAAAATGAACAATATTATATATATTTGCAAAAAATGAGCCTATTAGAAATCAAGGACTAATCGAATTAATGCCTATTTTGCAAACGTATAGAAAATATAAGTTATTATATTAGCATTATTATTAAGTAGGTATAGTTTCAATACGATACATACGATAATTTACATTTACATACATACATACGATAATTTACATTTACTTCAATTAAAATTCTCATTTAATCTAACAATATATTCATATTTAAACCCCTTTTGACTGCATATATCCATTATCACGTTGTATTTAAAAATATAGGTCAACGCTAAATCAAGAAATAAATGAAGTATTTAAAAAACTGTCCCAAAGAAAGTTAAAAAAATGCTGCAGAGCTTTAACAAACGTATACTAGAAAGGGGATTAATTATTTAAATATTTAGTTTTACATACATTTAAGTGATAAAAATACTTATTTTAAGTAAGAAACTTACCTCCATTACGATTTTTATACTCTGCTGCCCATGAAATGTCATAAAGTATATAGGCAATTTCTGAAATTCGTCTGCTAACGTGTCAAATAAATGCAGATTCTCATCCAGTGGAAAGCCACCCATTTGTTGCAGCATTGTTCTCGCCAGACGAGCATTCCTTATCTCAAAACTACCCCATAATGTATTAACCTAAAAACTGAAAAAACTGAAGTAACGCCTCACATACAATTTACACACACATATTAAATTCATAATACGGAACAGTCTTGTAAACAATTTTCTAAATAAAACTTTAAATTTTCTGTATACAGTTTGTTTACAGTAGTTTCCTAAAACTATATACCTATATAGTTTTAGGAAATTCATTTTATATATCTTGACAAAATATTATCTCATGCTTGCAAAATGACTTCCTGGCAAAGATTTCTCTGAAATCTGTGATTTTCCAAAATCAAGATTTAATTAGCAATGTCTCCCCAGTTCAACATGAAACACAACAGGTTATTGATTTATACTTGATTATTACGAATCCTTTTGTTTTCTTACTTTAAGTATTATCCTTCCTTGCACTTAATTTTAAGTATTCTTTAATACTAGGATTAAAATGTATTGTTAATAAAAAGTTTTTTAATATTGAATTTGCTTTAAAAAAGAAAACATCAAGTCCATGGCCAAATGTTGAGTCATGAGGTTTTGTGATGTTTTTTTTTTTAATAGCTCTATGTAAAACTTTTTTTGAGTAAAATTCACAGTCAATGTTGGCTTATAGATAAAAAAATATATAAGAGGGAGACCAGTTTTCATGATTCTAGTGTATTTAAAGAAATGTTACTTATAGCATTAACAAATGTACATAGGGCATCTCACTCGCGAAATCACTGTACATTTTTCCTGGAACCATCTCAGAAATCACGAAATCATATCAGAAATCATCGCCGAAATCATCCCCGAAATGACATCCAAAACCCAGAAACTAAAGTCGATCCTAAATCATGCCATTTCGCCCAAAATAGTTCGAAAACCATATTATTTGTGTCAAAATCTGAGTGATTCCCTAAATCGCTGTAAGTTTTCCGAAAATTTAGAAACAGGGTCAGTTTATCCTCGGCGAGAGGCTTCTTACTCATTCTAGAAGGAGCTAATTAAAATTGATATTATTCTTACCCCTTGCATTGCCAAATCCAATGAATATTCACTAATAAAGGTAGTTTTTCCACAACCTGTAGGGCCTGTTAGAATAGTCAATTCTCCACGCCTGTGACCCAACAAAATTTTATTTAAAGTTGGATATCTTTTCCATTTGATACCTTGAACCTGTTTTAAATATTCTATAGAGAAACGTTATTAATATAAAACTTTTAAAAATTAAATAAATTACTGCTACATGCGAATTGTTTTAAAGGAACTGTTTGACCTTTTCGCAACATAAAAAATATATAAACTGTATACTCAAATACAGATTAAATGAAAAATATTTTAAGAAATTCTATGTTTCAACATGTAGATTAATCTGCCCATGATTGCTTTAGTTACACAACATCAACAAAAATATGTTTTAAGAAAAAATATTTATATATTTTTATGCTGCAAAAATGCCAGAGAGCCCGGTTTCCTAGGATATTTGGTTCGAGTATAAACAAGGCGTGTTAAATTTTCGTTGTGAAGCCTAGAGGCTTAGTGATAGGGAGCTTTAGTTCCATTGCAAAGGATATGTGTTCTAAACCAGCTTCGGGCGATGACTTTTTTTTAATTAAAACTTATAATTTTGTATGTAGTTATGTTTTAAAAATCAGGTTACGTTTTGGTTAGCCCTGGTTATGCCTTTTTTTTGAGACGATGCAAAAAATTGTATCTATATTAAAACAAGGAGTAAGACTTTTTAGCACCAGGTTTGTCAATAAAGCCATCATTAAAGCGGTAAATATTAAAAATGCCATTAAAGCCATAATAAATAATAAAAAATTACAGAAGTCAGGAAGCCAAATATACAAGGAATCAGAGTGCCCCCAGCGACAAGGTGCAAGAAGTAGACATCCAATAATTGGAGCTAAATTCAATAGGGCATATTTTTCTAATTTTTAAAAAGTAAGATCCTGCCAAATATTCTAATTCCTGACTGGACGTCAAATCTGACATCGCTATTAGGTACCGTCCATATTAGTAAATTTATAATTTTACGTTATGCTCGTATAAGCCAAAATTTGAAATAGAAGTGTGTTATTAGTTTTGCTTTTTAAACTGTGAAATATTTTTTTAGAAATATGTAATCAACAGCAATAGTTATAGTACGAGCGGAAATCAAACCATAAGGTTAGAATTTGTGGCAGGATCAACAATGGTTATGATACTAGTAGGTTTGGACATGTACAAGTTCTAACGAATTGCTTATCAGTGGTACAATAGCGCTATTGGTTAGAGCAATGGGCTGGAGATCCAGAGGTGCGGTTGATTAAATATATATTTTTAATACCTGAGACTGAAATCTCTAGACATATTTTACATTTTATTATCTTTATTACCAAAGAAGATACATAAGATTTTGTCAAAACTTGTCAACTTTTGCAATACCATCAATAAGTACAAAATCCTGGACAAAAGACATAACAATATGTAAAAATGTATCTGTCTCTATACTTAGTGGCTTAAATATCACCAAATTCGTTAAACGTAAAACTTCTCTCTTATTGTTACTCCTCCGCTTCAAAAAAGCCACTCGATGACGACGATATTTTTGTTGAAACCTTCCCGTTTTCGAATTAAAGTAGGAATTCTTGCGTTCGATCTACGAAGGTTCGTGCGATGTTTATCAGCCTTCAGTCAAAGAGATTCTTTAATGGATTAAATGTTTTTGTATTGTTTATAATTTTTATAATAATATATTTACACTTTTTGACTGATATGATATGAAACCTTCTCTGTAAATTTTTTATAATATTAATGCATTAACTGTTCAGTCCACGATCCCCTACACTTTTTTATTTTCGTTTTTTTTTTGCACTACCTGGATAAGTTTTTTAAAATTTTGAGCTACAAAAATTGCTTTAGAGTCGGTAAAGATTGCGTTTCGGCCTAGGAAAAATACACAAATAAATCTGATATTGTCAAGATTTGAGAACACCTTGTATATCTCCTTTGGTAATAGATACCACCAAAATTCAAAATACTCTGGGAATATAGGTATATAGATATTTAAAAATAAATGTTACAAAAATTCAAATCACTGCACTCCTTTTAAAAACCCACTGAATACAGACAATTTTGAATTTTAACAAATTCATATTAAAATAATAAATAACCTCGTAAATAGCCAAAGATACCACCTATCACCTGCTAAAAGGCAGATTTGAGTTTGTATATGTAGTCACAATCTAGATGTAAATAAAGTATTTAAGAGTTTTTAGTTAATATTCTGTTGCAATATAACTTTGCAATACTATACCTTATCAATATTCTGCAAGTCTGAAAAGACTTCAGCTCTCAAGGTTCCAAAAGTTGTAATACTCTTATGCCACATAGCTTGGGCACCTCCGATTATAACCTTGAAATCCTGATCTTGCTTTAGATGAGGCAAAAGCTCGTTGGGTCTTACCAAAGAGCACCTTTTTTCACCTAATTTTCTGGCAAAATGTCTAGCAGAGTCCCACGATTTGTTATCACTACCTAACCATAACACTATCTTTTTAAACCTCTCGAGACTTGGTAGTATATATTGTGACAACGTATTTACACCATCTGGCAGACAGACTAGATTAGCAGATAATTTTGAGTTCAGCAGCACTAGAAAATCAGAAATATTTGGCACTAAAACTGCAGTGTCTTTAGAACGAGGGGGTCTTGCTGTTAAGAGACCTCCACATTGCAAATTGGGTATTATATTTTCCTCTTGGCTGTAACAGTGTAATGTCCGATAACCTACAATTTCATTTTCAACATTTTCAAGTGGAAAATAAAGAAGGGTGTTTTTCTCATTTGTCCTTATGTCTAATGCTTCAATAGATGTATTTGAAATTGCCTACAAATTTGTAAAAAAAATATTTTAACCACTTTATTTGGGTATATTTTGTCATAGAGTTGTGTGATGGTGAAATAACTGGTCAATTGATCAGTCCATTTGACCACAGTCAAATATTAATGGGTTGCAGCTTCTTGTCGAATAATTGCGACTGCGAGCAGCGCATCATGTTCAAGTAATAATCTTTGTTTCTTGTCTGTCTTTCTAGTGTTTTAATTTGGATTCAAGTTCTTTTATATCATCTTAAAATTAAGGTTATTTTATTTTATTAAACTTTTATAATAGGGTGTTTAAAAGTAGTTTAATAAATTTGTGTCCATTATTAACGCCCACTGCATTAATTTATTTATTTTTTATATTGTAAAAAATAAAAAACATCACCTACAACTTTTCGTATACTTTCTGTATATGTATTGCAAAAAACTATGTAAACTTAATAGTATACTGGGTAGATCAAAAAGGTAATATTTTTTAAATGGAACGCTCTGTATATTACATGTCCATCAGAAGGATCTCATCTTGCTGATTATAAATGTAGAACGTTTTCCCTCAAATATATCTGTTTGTTGTTTGTTCTACAAAATTAGTAATGAGGTATCTTTTTATATACATGTTTTTTAGACTGTTTGATTATGCAAAAAAAACTGATTCCGAAAAGTATACTTTTGTCACTTAAGATAAACTGGCGGGAAGAGCTTAGTCACGGCCGATCATTCTAGACCTAGAGGGAGCCGTGGCTGGATAGTTATGTAATATAATACCATCAGAAAAAACCTTTTCAATCTACCCTGTATACTATTAAGTAAACATAGTTTTCAAATACCTGACATTTGAAAAGCCCAAAAGTAAATCCACATAAAAAGTCTTGTTTATTAAAATAATTAATTGCCAAAAAAAATTAAGGATAGTCCTACTTTCATTTCATCTGAGCAATATTTGTAACATTTGAATAAACACTTTGCTACTCCTTCAAAAAAACTGGCTCGACACCTGAAGCCCGCAAACAGGTCCACTGACCTGACCTCACCTCAGAATAATACACATACATTTATATGAACAAAACGGCGTGTGAAGTGATCCAAATCAATAATTCATTAAAGAGTAATAGTTCTGCTAGTTATTATCAGATCAGCGTTAAAACATTGAAAATTATTCTTCACCTAAAATCACAAATAAAAAAGTTGTCCATATATTACCCATTTTCGACTTATTGACCATTAAATTACCTAAAAACTACACTTTGCACAATAAAATTTTAAATGACGTTTTATGTCATATTTTTATGATCTCCGATTTGGCTACCTTTTGCGTGTTTTTTGCGCAACTTGTGGCAATTTCTTTGAAGCCAAAAATTAATGGTGAATATATAAAAAACTAAATCTATTATGAAAAACTTCTAGAAGCTTTTTGACTTATGTTTGCAGGCTGTTTAGCTGTTTCAAAAGTTGGAATTTCAAAATTTTTGTTTTGCAAACTTCTATTTTTGTATTTATTTCGTACCCTGTATATGAAATGACATTCTTTTTTAAATCAATCCTATTTTTCAGTTAAATAAAACTTTTTATGATGGATAACTTTTTCGCCTAAAATCACAAATAAAAAGTTGTCCATATGTTCCCCAAATCCACATATACGGTGTATATAAGGGGCGCCACATATACGGTGTATATAAGGGGCGGCCATTATATGTGATCACCCTGTGGGTTACATTTAGAAAAAAATATATTTTATAAATTAAATTAAAACGTAAAGTAGGTTTGGTTTACTGCAGAAATTTTAAATAAACTTAAGCAAAGGGATAAATTATTAAAGCAACATAAAAATATCCTGATAATTTATTTATTAAAACTTTATAGAATAGAGATAGAAGAAAAGAATGACCAATTGAAATAAAAAGCTATATTTTGAAAATAAATTTAAAAATGCTAAAAAAACATAATAATCTAAGCTAACCTATTGAATGAACTTATGGGTCATAATAGTCCTAACGAATGGCCAAAAAAAAATGAAGGATAGTCCTACTTTCACTATTGATCTGATCAATATTTGTAACATTTTAAACAAACATTTTGCTACTCCTCCAAAAAAACTGGCTGAACACCTGAAGCCTGCAAACAGGTTCACTGACCTGTCCTCACCTAAGAATAATACACATACTTTTTATATAAAGAAAACAGAGTGAGAATTGATCCAAATCATTAATTCATTAAAGAGTAATAGTTCTGCTGTTTATTATTAGATCAGCGTTAAAATAATGAAAATATTTAGATTTATTTTAGCACCATTCCTAGCAGAGTTAATAAACAAAAACATGAAACAGGGCGTCTTTCCCCATGAATTAGACATTGCAGTACCTCTACATAAAGATGACAGTAAGGATGAGCCTAATAACTATCAGCCAATCTCTGTATTGCCAACTTTTTCAGTTTTACTACAGGTTACCACATTATTTCAATGATATTCATTTTATAATGGCTAATCAGAACGGTTTTTTGTCAACAAGAGGAATTCAAAGACAGTAATAAACCTTTTGAATTTTGTACATGGTGAAATTGACAAGAAGTTGGTAAAGGGTTTTGTATTAGATTTTAAAAAAGCTTTTGACACCGTTGACGGCTTTGTGCTTTTGAGTAAGTTACAAGCTATAGGGATAATGGCACCTTTTTTGGAGTTGTTTCAGATCTACTTAGTTGGCAGCAGTCAGTTTGTGTGCATAGGGTATGAAAGTGGAAAGAGAGAGTGTCTATGGATATTGTCCTACAGGGATCTATATTGGGCTCACTGTTATTCTTAGTGCATATTAATGATATGTTCAAAGAAAACAGAACAAAGCAATACAAGCCCTTATGCTTAAACTAAATACTACCCTTCACTCACACCATACAAAAATGTTAATATCAATTTTCGAGTAGAGGGTTTTACGACAACCAAAGCTCAGAAGAGCAAAACTTTCAAGGAAATAGAACTTTATAATAAAATAACCAACCACTTAAAACGTATTTCAGAAAATAAGCACGACTTTCAATAGAACCACTTAAGTTTTTTTTTCTTTGTTTCTGTATTTTTGTCTAGTGTACTAGGGTAGGTTTAGAGGTTTAGTATGTAAGTATGTAACATTAAGAAAATTTTATATGTACAAACCAATATGAAGTCATTTGGAACATTTCTTTGTATTTTATTACGACCTGATTTATTGTAAATAAGTGATGTTTTCAAAAAAAAAATGGCCAAATCAACTGCTCAATTAACCAAGAAGTAATTGACTGGTCAAATCCACAACCCTATTCGGTCATATTATAAGCCAAACAATTTAAAACTTGAATGGAAAGTTTATCAACATGCAAGCTAACATTTGCAATTTTGCTTATATTAAATAAAGAATGTAGATAAACATGACTGTCTAGTGTCTAATACATAACTGAGATAATTATTTAACACTTAATAAATCCTAGACATCAAAATATATAATGGGTAAAAGTAAGAAATCACAAATCATGTTATATATCAATATCTTACCGGCAGTTTAAACTTATTCAAAACGCTCAAAAATTCTTCATTATCCAGTAATTTCATTTGTTTAGTACTTTGTTTAACCTGTTCAAGAGATTCATTTATGATATTCAGTTCTGAAAAATCATTTTCAATTTTTTCTTTGCTCTTAGGTTTTTTTGTCTTAGAAAGCTTTAGTCTTGCTGCTAATTGGTCCCATTGCCCAATATACTTACACTGACAGCACATATACATTCCTTAAAATACAATTAATCTTAATACCTAGGCATCAAATTTAGACATAGACGTTTTTGAAACAATTTCCTTCATTAATACAATTAACATAAGTTTGATAGATTTATTTTTATTCCTGCCTAAAGAACAAACACTTATAAAATTCAGTTACAGGTACACTTATAAAATTCAGTTACAATGTAAATGCAAGGTAAGAAATGTGAAAATGTATTTATATATGTATATATATATATATATATATATATATATATATATATATATATATATATATATATATATATATATATATATATATATATATATATATATATATATATATATATATATATATATATATATATATATATATATATATATATATATATATATATATATATATATATATATATACATATATATATATGTATATATATAAATATATATTATATATATATAAATATATATTATATATATAAATATACATTATATACTATAGTGGTATTAGCTGTTTTTGTGATTCCATTTTGTGCCTTTGCCCTACACGGGGCTCCCTAGTCTATGACAGCCTGATGAGCTCTAATAAGAGCGAAATGTAAGTGTACGTGGAATGAAAACATACTATCATATATATATATATATATATATATATATATATATATATATATATATATATATATATATATATATATATATATATATATATATATATATATATATATATATATATATATATATATATATATATATATATATATATATATATATATATATATATATATATATATATATATATATATATATATATATATATATATATATATATATATATATATATATATATATATATATATATATATATATATATATATATATATATATATATATATATATATATATATATATATATATATATATATATATATATATATATATATATATATATATATATATATATATATATATATATATATATATATATATATATATATATATATATATATATATATAAAAATGATAGTAATGGCATTATTCAGATGCCCAACAGTATGATAAAAATTACAAAATTTTAGTGAAACCAATAGCCAAAAATGATAAGTAATTTCTAAATTAGTTCTATTTTACCTTTGTTGCATAAAATATGTATTGTTGTTTCATTATAACCCTTGAAATATACCAAAAGTCTGATGATGCAGTAAAAAATGAAATGTCCAGTTAACCGGTTGATCTAAACAATGTATTAACCATTTCAAACACTATGTCTGAGAACAGGTAGGTATATCTTTTTTATAAGATCCAATTAGGCTCATGTTTATAGTCGCTGGTGCCAGTGTTTTGGATAGGGGACAAATGTCCCAATCCCTTGAAGAAGGGTGGACTACTCCCATCATGATCATAAGTGAAAACAAAAAATGCAGAATGGGCAACTAAACTTACCAAGTGTGAGTTCCTAATTAAAAAAGAAGAGTTATTGGAAACTGTTACCAAGATTGCATTAGTATATTTCTAATGAATTTAATAGCTGGCTTCACAGCAATAATATAATAGAATATCAAGATGCCTATATTGACCTATATTGCTCTTAATTGAGGCTCATAAATCACACATGACTTTAACACTTAGAAATTTATGTAAAGAAAATGGAATAGTTCTCTTCGCTTTCCACCTAACACTACTCATGTAAGCTTGTAGACCTCTAAAATAGCAGTGGGAGGACACAATTCAGATTTAATTTTTTTTTTATTTACATATAAAAATACATTTGTTTATACAGAGATTACAGACCTAAGCTAACCTAACCTAAGATAATTCGTTTGGCTTGAGACTTGAATTTATCTTGCGATAAATTAAAGAAGTCAAGACCTCCTTCATAGAATTTATAGACATTAGCAGATATTCTATTAACTGAAATAAATAATAAGTACCAAGTTCGGCAATATGGAATGTGCAGAAGAGACTTACTTCGTGTCCGGTAATTTTGAATGTGTAAATAAAAACACTGAAGACATTTTGAGCTTTTTATGTGGTAGTTAAAGATATTGAAGGCAAAACAGACATCAAAGTATTCCCTTCTACAAACTAGAGTAATTAAGACTAAGTAAGTCATAGTTTGGTCAGCACTGAGATACACACCACTATGGAAAAGTTTGTACCTTGCAAATTTTATAAACTTATGTTGCACATTCTCGAGCCTATTGATGTGAGTCTGATAGCGCATATACTTGTAAAGTCTCTAGTAGCTCTCTTAATAAAGCCCAACATTTTGTTCGCCCTACCAATGACAACTTCAAAATGTTCAGTAAACATTAACCGAGTATCTAAATATACGCCAAGGGCTTTTATAACAGAAACTTCAGATAAAGGGACATTATTTAAGTAATACCGAAAAGGATCTTTATCAATGAGTCTACTGAATCTTATATAACAACACTTGTTAATGTTGAGGGACATGTCATTAAGCTGACACCAATCATATACAATATTAAGATCATTTTGTAGAATAATCATTGACGTCACCCGACGATACAATTTCATGTCATCAGCGAAAAGCAGAAAACTTGAGGAGAGCAAGGATCTTAAATCGTTGATAAATAAGCTAAAAAGAAGGGGACCCAGTGAGAGCCTTGAGGTACCCCGGAAGATGCATGGAAACATGAAGATAGATAGCCATCAATCTTGACTTGCTGCATTCTATTAGTAAAGTAAGATTTCATCCATGAAAGTAAAGATCCAGAAACACCATAACTAGAGAGCTTTAAAAGAAGGATGTTATTGAAGGCTTTACTGAAGTCAGTATATATTGCATGAGTTTCTGCACTGCTTTCAAATGTAGAATTTATAAAATTTGTAAAGAGAAACAGATTCGTGTCAACAGACCTACCGGCTGCGAACCCATGCTGTTGACTGATCACAATCTGATGAAATATATTTGACAGAATTTTTTCAACGCACTGTTCAAACAATTTAGGGATTGCCGACAGAATGCTGATTGGTCTGTATCTTGTTACGTCATTTTTGCTGCCAGACTTGGGACAAACATAAGAAAGCTTCCATGTCTTTGGAAAAACTCAGGAAGTTAGGGATTTGTTGAAAATGTAAAATAGGGGGAGATATAAGGTGTTAGAACAAAATTTTAGTACTCTGTTAGGAACACCATCAGAACCTGCAGACTTGTTGATGTCCACTTGTGTTAAAACTTTCTCAATATCAGTTGGGTCTATAGCAATGATGTTAAAAATATTTTCAAATCGATCAAAAAATGTACTGACGTTAGAATTTCTCTGGGGGTTATAAACAGAGGAAAAATATTTACCAAATAGATTAGCTATGTCAATACCATTAGATGATTTTTCAGTGGCTAGAAACATTTCCTTAGGAATATTGCCCTGATTAGACTGGGAATGAATGAAATTGCAGAAAATTTTTACATTACTGCTTATGGCACTTTCAGTATTACTTATGCACAAACGGTAGCACTCCTTCGTTAGGTTTTTGCATTCCCTTCGAAGTGTATTAAATACATTGTAATCAACTTCACTGTTCGACTGTTTGTATTGTTCGTGAGCAATTTTCTTTTGATAGATTAGTTTTCTCAATTCATAAGAAAACCAAATAGGAAATTTCTCACTAGAATGATTGCCTTCATGGGTACAAACATATTACAGCAATCAGAATAAAATTTAAACAGTAACATCTAGATCCTCTGACATAATTGATTGCCAATCTACCGAAACAAAATATTCATTAATTAAATCGAAATTAGCGTTTTTAAAGTTATAAGAAAAATAATTCAGAGGTTCTAGATAGTTAGTTTTATTCACTGGTATGTGTAACTCTAAAGCTGGGTGATAAGGATCACAAAGTACCAAACCATCAGATTTTATAATTGAATCAGGCTCAAAGTCGGCAAAACATAAATCCAGGATTTAATTGTGATCATTAGTTACCCCATTGTATTGAGATAGGCCAAGAGAAGCAGTATTATCACATAATAAGATTTCTCTTGTTGCAGTAACATTACCAGGTAACAAACCAGAAAAATCTTCACTAGTGGACCACATTATTTGAGAAAGATTATAATCGCCCAGAACAAGCACATTATCAAACATTTCACAGGCACTAGCAATAGATTTCAAGTGGTTTCCATAGTGCAATACATCCATAGCAGGTGGAATGTAGACACAACCAATACAATACACCAAATCACCCAATGTCACTGACACCCACGTTTCTTCCACTGATGCTTCACAAATTGCCAGGCGATGAGATGTGGCAAAAAAACACCATTTTTGTGTAACAAAAACCAATTTTTGCTCATTTTTTCAAGAAGCATTAGAAAGTGCTAATATGGAGACATGTATAGAGAATGAGATAAGCGTGAGATTTACCTTTTAAATCCTGAAAATGTAGATTATTCCAAATGTGTGAAAATACTCTAGAAAACCAAAAAATCCTCTGAAAGATAATGTTAATAATTCACATAATTTTATAAATGATGAAATAAAATCTACCAAAAAAACTAATAAAGGACATAAGCAATAAATTACATGTTACATGAGTACCAGAAAAATTATGTCACTCTGATGAAAGTGATCCTTAAAGAATCTTTCCATGGTGCTACATTAGAATGTATTCAGAAATTAATGATGTATATAATGTTCGGCCAGATATTAGTGATGCAACACTAGTTACAGTTACACTAGGGAGAGTTACTATTCTGAGGTTGTGTTCTCATTCCTTCTGTTTTTAGTAAGAACATATGCTTTTAAGTTAGTAGCCATTTCTGTTTTTGTATTTGATTATGAAGTATCTTAAATATATTCTCCAAGCATTGGATATAGTGAATAATGCAATACTGATTAATAAATTCTCAGAATAAGGGGTCTGTAGAAGTTTACCGTTATTGCTGTATGCTTACCTTGTGAAACGTCGCTAGAACTGACAAACTGACAGAGAGACTGATGGAACTGAGACAATCTTTTTTGGCATCTAGACACCCCAAAACGTGAAGATCTCTAAAAACTTGGGAGAGTAATTTTTGCACAATTACAAACTTTTTATTTAATTGCCATTTTGTTGAAATGAGTTTTGAACTCGCACCACAATTTTACCAGTTCATTTCTATCACTTAATTCTTGCACAAAATTTGAAATCAATCTTATAGTTACTTTTTTCAGGTTTAATATTTTACTAAGTGACCATTTTGTTTTGTTGGATTCATACCAAAATTTTACCAGTTCATTCCTATGTAATACTTGATTTTTGTGCAAAATTTGAGGTTAAGAAGATAAGCAGTTTTTTAATATTTTACAATTCACAAAGCCGCCATTTTGTTCCGCCACATTTGATTTTAAAAATTAAAATCAGTAAGTAATTTTTTAGCTATACCAACAGACCGATGGAATTGAGAAAACATGTTTTTTGGAATCTAGGGACCCTAAAATATTAAGATCTGTAAAAACCTCGAAGGGCAATTTTTTTCTCGATGACAATACTTCTCTTTTTTGTTTAATGATTAACATACAAACATTTAGGGAAGTACTTTTTTAGTAGGTAGCACTTAATTTGTTTTTCAGGTATATTCTACGAATTAATAAATACCATATTTCTCATAAAGAAATAGGTACAAAATGACTAATTGATAAATATGAGATATTTTAAAGCAAAATTTCAAACCCACAAAGCTTATATCCATACATTACTGATTCAGCTTGTTAAATTTTAAATATATATAGATGATATATTAGATCTAACTTGCCTGCAAAAGTAGAGTAAATCATTAATAAATAAATGTTGGTGGGTTCGCACAGTTAAACAGATTATTTGGTATTGTACAATTTTTAGTAGTAGAACAACATTGTATTTACTTAATATATATTTTTTGATTTGAATAAAAAACTCCTTAAATTATAGAAAACCCTGTTACCCAATAAGTCTATCAATTTTCCCATGCCTAAAATGTAAAAATATCTTAAAGCATAATTTTATTCTTATTTGAAATTTTTTTATGTATCAAAAGTAATGTTTTTAAAAGTTGAGATAGTTTTAATGAAGCCTCCAGAAAATTAAATATAAATAAATTAAACATATGTAGAGCATGGTCATTACATTGTGTCCCTATTTTAAACCTGTATAAGTTTTTTACAATTTAATTTATGGAAACTAGCAAAAAAAACAAATTATATTATTGCTTGGCAAGTTTTTGGCATTACATAATATATAAAATACACTACTTTAAAAAAATATTGACTTTTTTAAATAGAATGCTGTATATTTCATGTGATATTTCGATTCCACTAGAAAAATGAAGCATTCTTCTATTCATGTTTTAATATTGAGAATTTCAGATTTTGAAATGCTGTAAAATCTGATGTTTTTTATGGTCTTTCTTGTGTATATATTATGGATGTTAGCAAATATTGCTTTTTTTTTTTATTTTATGTTGTCCCTATTTTAAATTTGTATAACTTTTTGAGTTTTAAACATACTGATATGACCTAAAAACAAATTATAATTTGCCAAATTTCTTTATGGCATCAATGGACTTAACTCGCATTTTTTAAATGGAACACCAGGTATATTTTTAGTCCATCAGATTACCCATCTTATTCTGACTCTAGATATATTGCAATTTTTTTCTTTATATTGATAGTTTTTGATTATTGCTTAATAATGATAAATTGAAATTTCCTAATTATTTACCTGTTTTTGATGAACAAATAGGTAAATGCAAGATTGACGTTGAGGTCAAAGAGAGTGAGAAACTAAATAGAAAAATTCTTACCTTGTGTTTCAGACTAACTAAAATTGATAAAGTTTTGGATATATAGCAAATCTTCAATTTGGTGCTGCCAAAAGAATTAATAATAAAATCCCCAATTTACCATGCAGATAATATATGAGACGTTTTCCAAATTACCATGTTCCTTCTAGCAAAAATGTTTAATAGACTCCATAGAAAATTAATTGAAGATGGTATCCACTGAAATATTAAAAAAGTGTGTAGAAACCTTGGTAGAAACTCATTTGTTATAAATGAACACAATAAAATAATTATCTTGGGATATTATGAACCAAGTCCTACAATGTCAATAAAATTAATAATGTTTATGAAAGAGGTATTTTCTATGGTTCAATCTTTAAGGTTTTAAAAAAATATAAATACAGAGCTTATAAGTTTAGAAACACTCAAAACTTAGTGAGAAGCATTGCTGAAGAAGACTAAAATTTTGTAGGCAATTTTTAAACAGATACAGGGAAATTAATGCATTTTTGTAAAACATTAATCTAATAATTTTGAGCAGAAATCAAAAATCTAGAATCAGAATAATCAGAATAATTTTGAGCAGAAATCAAAAACCTAAAATCAGAATAAGTTAATGGAGTTTCATTTTAAAAAATGAAAGTTAGGCCCATAATTTTTTTAAGGAGTATATATTATAGATATTTCATGTGATGCCATAAAGACACTTGGCAAATAACCCTATAATTTGTTTTTGGCTCATTTTGATAAGTTTAAATCAAAAACTTATACAAATTTAAAATAGAGACAAGATAATATGACCAAGCAATTTTTGTGCCCAAATTATATCTCATATGGAAAACCATAAAAAACTACGAGAAATTTGCAATTGCATTTTGCTCTAAATTGAACGGAATAGATTTTACAGCATTTCAAAATGTAAAATTCTCAATATTAAAACATGAATAGTTCAAACACAATTGAATTTAGGCATATGGTATGTTATATAAAAAATGATTAGTTTTTTAGTGGAATCGAAATATCACATGACATATAGGGCATTCCAGTTAAAAAAATGCAAGTTGGGCCAATATTTTTTTAAATGAGTGTATTTTATAGATCATGCAATGCCAAACTAAAACTTGGTAAGCAACAATGTAACTTGTTTTTTGGCGAGTTTTGATAAATTAAATAGTAAAAAAGTTATACAGGTTTAAAATAGGGACAGTCAAATGTTTTATTTTTAGTACAGAAACAAAAAATTTCAGTCAAAAATATTAAACATTTGTATTTAAAAGTATTTTTTGACGGATATAATCTCCAAGCCAAAATTATAAAACAGACTTTCTAGAAAAAAAATATGTTTCTATTGGCATCTCCAAATTATAAATTTGAATGCTTTCAGTATCTCTATTTTTACTATCAACCTGTGTAAAAACTGAAAATCTTGTCATTTGACCCAACTTTCCTTCTGAAACTTTTAAGGGGATAAAGAAGTGCACCTAAGGTTTCCTGCAAAATATGCCTTCAATTCCTACAAATCAGACCTATTTAGGAAATTTTTTGAGACCTTGCATTCTGAAAAATTGAAGGTTACAAATCAACACGCTGCATATGTAACTTTTATAATTGTACTGTAAACTGCTTGTCTAATATTATATCAAAAAATCCAAGAAAAAAAATCTGTCTCTTGGGATCTGGAATATATATAATAACAAATAAAATTTTTATCTGGTTAGACAATTAGAATTTCATGATTCATGTTTTGTAAATAGGAATATGTAAAGAACCCACTCTACTCCACATTTTATTGGTTATTCTTGGATCACAAAACTCAAAGCATTTGCTATAGATATTATGTATCTTCCTATGTATTTTGTCAAAGGGCTATCCGAATCTCCTAACCCTATTACATTTGCAAACATTGGATGTCAGACAAAGGAGACTTAATGAACTGTTTGTATGTAAGCTCCTTTCTAATCATATCAAATATCCTGGGCTAATATCTGGTGATTGCAATTTATATAGCACGACTTGAGAGTTTCAAACACATTTGCCTTGGAGTATCATCGAACCCGATATGCTCGCCTATATGGCTACGTAATTCAACTAAATATGTTATGGCTGCAGCAAATGGTATTTGGATAGATGTTTGATGCCTCTCTTAACTCTATTAAGAAATCTTTGTGATACTTTGGAAATTCTCTGTAAACATTACATTTAAAATGTAATTGTATCTAAATGTATGTTAATGTTATGTTATTTTAACCTTTAATATTAATGTATACTAGTTTTGTGTAGTTATAATGAGTTATAATTTTAACTTTAACTAAGAATATATTTTTTAAACAATTTTTTAGAGATTTGGTTAGTAGTTAGTAGTAGGTACTCTGTACAATTGGGCCAGTTCCATTTTTTTAAATAAATAAATTTGTACAATAATGCCACCAACTGTCTGACAATAAGTACATTTACCCTAGACTCTTAGTTAAGTCTATAATTTCAAAGGTTATTTTCGAAGTTATTCTACATTATTCCATCATTGCCACTGCTACTTCATCAAATTAAAAATTAAGGAAAACATTTAAGTCAAATATTTAAGTTTACACACTTCATCACTGAAAGTATCTACCTAAACCTTGATGTAACAAAATATATAAAGTTGGCCCTATAAGTCTGGGTCTTATGAGAGTAACTATGAAAATGCTGCAATAGTCATTAGTGGTTGGCTAAAACTCAGCATATCCATGGACACAGCCTGTTTATGACAATCTTCCCCCTTTTGTCAGGACCCAAGATTTATTTGACACTTCAATTGAACAGGAGCATTATGTTTCTACCTAAATGTTATAGAATTTGACATTTAAAAAAAAAAGAATTTCATATTAAACGAGTATATCAAAAATCACCTAATATAATACACTAAAAATGAAAGTTAAAAATGATAAAAATATTTCTACCTGTAGTTTTGTTAACATATAACTTTGCATTTGACTTAGCTTCGCCCTTACTGCTCCTACAAATATTGCACTTTACAACAAAACAAGTGTAACCCTCTTCCAGATTTAAGCCATTAACACTCAAAGATTTCTTAATTAAAGCAGTAGACACCTCAGGAATATCCTCAACAGCGATATCGTTGTATTGTCTCATGGTAGACTTGAAAATATTTCGTTTTCGTATAAATGAGGAATTGATAATTTTTATAAAATTCATAGTAGCCCAGAAAAAATTGATACAAATACATTTAAAAATATGTGTATTATGAAAAACTATTAACAAAATCTTTTAAAAAAATTTAAAACATAATTGAGGTTAACTTAAATAAACATAATGAATATTTTCTAAATTCACCATGTTTTGAACGTATAAATTTATTTTTTTCCCCATTTTGACGTCATTGGTATAGAATGTTGCCTGACACTCCTGACACACTGACGGTGAGTCATGTCATATTGTCATTATATGTCATATATGTCATTTCTATTATGAGAAAATCTCGCCGCAGTAAGATATTTGTTAGCTGCAAACCGTTTAGTGTTCGGTAAATCCATTAGTTTTCATTTTCTAATATATTTGAATATTAGCAGGATTTTTATTTATAATTATTTATTTGCGTACGCATGACTGGTGGCTTTGTTGTCAAACCTGTAAGTAAGTCACTTAGAAATGCGTTATAGTGAAGCGCTTCTGCAAGAAGTGTTTAATGCGCAACTTCAGAATAGAAGGCAAAAATATATCGGAAATCTTCAGGAGTACGAAGCAGATATCGTACGGCTAATCAACCTGACTTATCCATTATATCCTGAAGAAATTAAGCAGGAATTGACAGTAAGTAAATGCCTTCAGTTTGAAGCAGCTAAGCAAACTCCTGAAAGTCAAGGGTAACTACGTAGAATAACCCATTCATCAGACCAACGAACCACTATTGAAGACATAGTGGACATTTTGAAAGAATTGCAGGAAACTCTTGTCAAGCAACCAAAAAATAAAACTGTAACATTCCAGCGAAAAAATCGCATCCGTTGTTGGAAATGTGGATGGATAATCAAGAAAACTCCCATTAGCCAGTTTTAAGGGGCTGAACCTGGCTAGGTACTACCAACTCCCGCCAACAACAATGACAATAAACTAGAAGCAAACGGCTGCAGAATAAGGCCTTGGTAGTACCAGGGACAGTTTGCAGACGGGAATGTGAAATGGTATTAGATACTGGTCCGTCACACACCATCGTAAAGGTGGACGTCATAGCTACTTGTAAAATAGAAAACCCTTACAAGAGTTATGTCTTGGAAACAGCCAACGGTGAAACTATACCTGTGATAGGTGTTCATGAAGCTAAAATAAGTCTAGGGAGCACGACCTTTGTACACGTTGTATTTGTCAGCATAGCATAAGTTTGTCCTTGCCCTATCACAAGGAGTCTTTCGTACGAAAAATGAAGAAATAGTAATAAACGTACCTCTAAGAAATGATTCCACCATCCGAGAAGTTGTTTTACTAGAAAATATTACATTACCTGAGAATGTGTAGTGAAAGCAAGCTTGACGACTTAAATCAAGAGAAACTAATTTTACAAGATTGCCCACTACATGCAAAGGGAATTTTACGAGCAAGAACTTTAACTCGAGGTAGAAAAAATTTAATATTTGTCAAAATGGTGAACGTTAAAGATCAGCAAGTCAAAAGGATATCAAGATCGGAACCTGTAAACCTGCTGATACAGTATTTACCTGTACAAACTTACCACCTTCAGGACGTGCAAATACTCTGCCTAAAGTACTTCAAAATCTGGTAAAATCGTCTCAACATTTACTGAGTCGGGTTAACGTGACCAAGTTAAAAGAACTGCTGAGAGGAAATCAAGACATTTTCTTTATCTCTGGCAGGGACTTGGGAAAATCAACCTTGTTCAGCATCGAATTAATACTGTGTATGTAGCGCTGATAAAACAGCCTCCAAGACGGATACCTTTAGCAAGGTGTCATGAAGTTGATAAGATGCTTAAGGATATAGAGACACAAGACATCGTAGAACCATCCCAAAGTCCCTAGTCATCTCCAGTAGTGTTTTTTAAGAAGAAAGGCGTCTCTACCAGATTATGCGTTGACTTCCGAAGACTTAATGATATTATGAAGAAAGACAGTTTCCACTTACCAAGAATTGACGACGCATTGGATAATTTGGCAGGTTTAAGATGGTTCTCAAACCTAGACCTAAAAAATGATTATTCGCAAGTAAAACTCAATCCGGCCGATAAAGAAATACAGCATTTTCTACTGGAACAAGATTATGGCAATTTAAATATATGCCTTTTAGTTCATGCAACCCTCCAGCTACTTTGGAACTTTAATGGAATTGATATTACATGGAATAACCTGAGAGACATGCCTAGTATATTTAGATGGCATCATTATTCTTAGAAAAACATTTGATGATCATTTGACGAATATCGAAGCGTTTTTTCAGAAGCTGAAAATGGTCTCAGTCCTAAGAAATGTCAATTTTTCCAAAAGGAAGTACAGTACCTAAGGCATGTAATTACCGAAAATAGAGTAAAAACCGATTCAGAGAAGCCTGAAGCCATTCAGAATTGGTCAGTATCAAAGGTTAAGCATCAACTAAGGAGTTTTCTGGGACTCTGTATATATTACAGACGATTCATAAAAGGTTTTGCTAATATCGCTAGACCATTATATCGGCTTATTGAAAGCTATCACAGTTACGTACAGACCCACGAATGTAGAGAAACATTTAACAACTTGAAGAAAGCCTTGTGTAATCATCCAGTGTAGATCAACTCTTGTGTAATAAGGAAAGATCTACTGGCTATTGTGAAAACATTGGAGTACTTCCATAAGTATTTGTACGATCAAAAACTCATTTTAAGAATGGACCATGCGATACTTAAATAGGTGCTACAATTTAAGAACCCCTAGGGACAAATAGCCAAGTGGTTGCAGCGCCTACAGGAATATAACTTTAAAGTTGAACATCTGAAGGGATAAACTATAAAAGATGCTTTATCAAGAAGATCGTGCCCAAAAAGTTGCAAACATTGCAGTAGACACGAGGGAAGAGACGGTCTTGAAGATTTTCATTACCGAAGAATAGCACTTCAAAGCTCTGAAGAGAGGGGCCCAAAAGTTTTATCAGATCAGCAAGAAGACTCAGAAATCGTCTCTATAACTAAGCTAAAGTTCAAAAATTTCACCAAGACCTTATTACCAAGAAATTGCATTCAAATTCCAGGAATTTAAAGGATACTGGGCTTTATGGGACTCTTTAGTGATAAAAAATGGTTTGTTACAGAGAATTTGGGAGAGTTCTGATGGCAAAAACCACAAATGTCGGACTGTTTTTGTCCTCAAAGAGGATCCCCGAAGTTTTGCCAGCAGTACACAACGGTGTTGGTGGTGAACATTTAATGTCATGAAGATTCTCGAAAAAGTTCGAGAAAGATTTCATTGGTTGGGAAGTCGTACAGATGTGCAAAACTGGTGCCGAAGCTGCGAGGACTTTGCCGCCCGTAAAGGTCTCCAAACTCGTACTCGTGGCAAAATTAAGCAGTACAACGTAGCGGCACCATAGGGCATGGATTGCCATAGACGTAGCAGAACCATTTTCAGTCAGTAAGTTAGGGAATCTCTTTGTACTAGTAGCGGTGGATAACTTCAACAAATGGCCAGAAGTCTATGCAATACCCAATCAAGAAGCCGTCACTGTTCCCGACGTACTATTTCAAGAATGAATTTGCCAATATGAAATCCCAAGGACAGGAACTTTGAATCTGACGTGTTCAAATGCCTCTGCGGCCTCTTTGGAATCCATAAGATAAGAACAACCTTTCTTTATCCGCAGTCAGATGGAATGGTTGAAAGATTTAACAAAACTTTGGAGGACTACCTGCAAGATCCAAGTAAATGAACAGCAAACTAACAGGGATAAATGCATTCAACCGTTTTACTGGCCTATCGCTCTGTAATTTTTATAAGAGAACGGTTGAATACACAATGAAAATATTATAATTAAAAATATTTTCCAATTTATAACGGTACTTTCCTCAAAAATCTCACCAATAAAATAATATCTGTTTATAGTGTTGAAAATCATTGTCATTCGGAAAAATATTCAAAATTAGAATTTGATAAATTTCATCTACGTTGTAGTTTTTGATAGTGTTTATAATGAAAATTTTGTTGCATAGGTGAACCAGTATCCTGTTAGCAGATGGTCTGGCGCCTGAGAGCAGTAGCGCGGAACCATTAGATGAATCGCCTGGTACAGGTTTGGCACAAGAGCGCAATAACTCGAAGACATCATCCTCAAATTTATAATACAATCATTTTTGTAATATAGGGACCGAACCCGACAACGCGGAGACATCATATTTAAAACTTTAATACTAATGTATTATATCTTCACTGGTGATGCCTTCACGCTACCGCTCTCCGGCACCTAACCTGGTGCTAACCCTGTACGATTCATCCAGTGTCTTCTCGCTCTAACGCCAAATAATCTGTTAACAAGATACTGAATCACGTATGTAACAAATGTGTCCATAAGCAAATAAAGGATACCAAAAACTGTTACGTTGATAAAATTTGTCAAATTTTAATTTTAAATATTTTTTCGAATGACAATGGTTGCCAACATAAAACACAAAATCAGAAGAAATTCGCTATTAAAAATAGTAATTAACAGATACAATTTTATTGATCTGTTTTTTGAGTAATATAACATCATAAATTGAAAAATACGTGTAATTTTGAAATTTTAATTGTTTATTCAACCGTTTTCTTACAAAAATTCCTGAAGAAAACAGAAAAGAAACAGAAAAACTGTATGTATAAGATTGAGAATTTTGATGGCGTATATGTCGGAAACGGAACATTTTCGAAAAAAATGTGAGTTGGGTTTCAATATCAGGTTTGAGTAAATATTTACCTAATTTTCATATCTTAATTGTGGTGTATTCAGTCGTTTTTTTGTAAAAGAATATAGAAAAGAAGATAAAAAAAATGTGTGTATAAGATTGTAAATTTTGATTAAGGATTACTCAGATACAAAATGGAGCCGAAAGAAATTGACTTTAGATTCATGATAAGCACCCTCAATTCTATTTGTATATCGGAGCAAAAAACGGCGATGGTAGGCAAAAATTACCATTTATCCAGAAAATATTGTTTTTGAATGGCACTATGAGTTCGACAACATGCAAGCATCACCGTATTAAGCTAGCAAGTTGGTTCTGAGACGAATCAAACATTTAAAATAGAAGTAACAATTGGCTGGTTGCTCAAAGGCAAGAGGTCATAGTAATTAAGAGAGTGAATTTTTCTGTCAATTGTCAATGTCACTAACCTACTTTGTAAATTCACAACAAAAATGTCGTCTGTAAAATGTATTTGGAATTGTATGTTTTCACCAAAATTGTTTCAAATTTATGGAACTGGACCTTCAGAGGTGAATAAAACATTTGTAATAACCTAATTAAGCAATCATATATATAATTTATATTTTAGAGAATATATGAGCCTTATCGTTTGGAAAAATGGGGAGATCAAGTTATTAATTCAGTAAGTATCTGACATTTTTTAGAAATATCTTTTTAATACAGTGATTATTTTTATTGCTCTTTCTAATAGGAATGTAGACGTATACATATATTCATATATCTTGAATAAATGTCCAATTTTAGTAGTAATATTGGTAATTGTTTAATGAAGGTCCGTCACCTTAGACAATATTTAATTTAGTTTAGAATGATTTGTTTGAAGAAAGTGAACTGTGTATTGTCTTAGTTTTTTTGGCGCAAACCTTGTAGAAACAAAATAAGTAATGTTTTCATTAAAAAAATTGAAGTAACGATATTAAACAGTTAACCCCCCACAAATTGTTTTATATAAGTCTATCACTTAAAATGTAGTTTTATTTACAATAAAATGTTTTGTTTAATAATATTGTACTTTGTTAGATTTTATTGACACAAACTTTATTAAAATAATATTTGATTCAAATTAATTAACCGATATGACATTACATAAATACAAAATACAATCATTACTTCTAAAAATTTTATATATTAGCATTTATAGGTAGGATGCAACTTTGCATCTGCCTCATTTAAATGATATTGTAGACTTGATAAACAAGTTTTGTTGAATTTTAAGTAAGGGCCTCCTGGGTCAGCGTATGTGGTATATGTATATGTATTCAGGCATATGGCTTTTTTTAGATTTTTTTTTAACAGAATTAATAATAAAAATTCAAAATAGGTTAGGTCAGGATTGGTTAGGTCAGCTGTAAAGAAGCACATCAACAAAGTCCATATTAAAAAACAAGGGTTATTAAATCCAAACCTATACTGTTAGGTGGGTCTGTCCCTTTCATGTTAGGTTAGCTCTGGTTTGTCAATAAAACCATCATTAAAAGTTATAAACCATCATTAAAGTCATCAAATCATACCTCAAAATAATCGATTTTTTTGGTGAAAAGTGGTGGGGGCAAAGTTGCATCATATCCTTAGACACTAGTGTTTTATATTAGTTACCCTAGCTATGTGTTATAGGCTTATTATACCAACATTATCATTATAATCTAGAAACATAATGGTGACAATATGGTAAATATAGATTTTATGCATTGGTCTTTGTCAAAGGCCGAGAAGAGGGGTCACTGCAATACTTGTGGTTTCGTTTATTTAGCCCAAACTAACCATTCTACATGTAAATTGTTTGGGAATTATTTCCTCTTGTTAATTTTATTATAGAATTAGGTTTTACCATTTAATTTATCTATCTGAACAAATAAAAATGAGATTTCTTTGACAGACCATTACTAAACTGTTACTGGGGGGTAAATGTTTAATATCAGTCGTTTATTTATTTAGTTAGTTTATTTTTTTTTTATTAAAAAGTATATTTGATACATAAATAGTAATTTGCTCCTATTAATTTTATTATAGAATTGTGTTTTAGCATTTAATTTATCTATCTGAACAAATAAATATGAGATTTTCTTTGACGGACCTTTACTAAACTCTTACCGTAATATTGCTTATAAATTTCAATTTGACCAGACAGATTACAATTTTAACACTTTGTATTCTAATATAAGTTTATTTTAGATTTATGTCATGTGGAAATTGGGAGTATACACAAGTCCCTTTTGGAGCATCGTATTATATGGAAGGGGTTATTTTGAACCTCAAGGGTTGGCATTAATTACAAAATTTGTAACTGGAGTTGGTGTAATCTTAATTGTATCGTTTTGTATGAGAGGATTTAGTAGAGCAGAAAACCCTAGTTATCAGAAGTTTCTAGAAGTCTTTAATCGAGCTGAACAAAATATAGCTGCTACAAAAGCAGAATTAATGATATATGATTTTGAATTTAAGGCTTGGCCTGTAGAATATGACCTTAGTATTACGAGGAGGTGGGTGTTGAGTGTTATAAATAATTTAAATACCCATTATTGTAAGTGATTATATATTTAATGCCATTTAATCCATTTTTTTGTTAATTAATTTGCCCCCCACACCCCAAATATATCCATAATTCAGACGTTGATATATTTTCTCTACAAGCACACAAGACCATGTTCAATGGAAAGAATGCAAATACCTCTTTAATTTCATATATTATATAACGTATCCAGAAAAAATAACCTGAAAAAAAGAAGTGATTTAATGAAAAATGTTACAGGCTGCAATGACTAGACTACAGACACTAGTGGATAGGGCAGCCACAATAGACCACAGAGTCGCAGTGGAGGGTCGGTTCGATCCACTCACTTTTAATCTAGTGGATAGAGCAATTCACTGGTTTAACTTGAGGATTCTTGAACCAAACCTATTAAAATCATATCTCATTATATTTAGCCCTCAATTTAACTGCAATATCAGAGAAACCTCCCCCAGAATTTATATTATTGGCCAACAAATTAGTAAAAAACGAGGCATTTTTGCGTTATTTATTATGAAACTCAGTACCAGGGAACATACAAACATAACTAAGAAAAAATATTTTTAAGGCTAAACAATTTTGTGGTCTAAGATTTAGAAGATATGTAATTTTATTACACACTTCAGATAAGCTACTATACAGGGCAATATGCTGCCCTTTGATTAAATACTCACATCCTGCACTATTAAACATAATAAAATCCAGCCAAAAAGAACTTGCGATCCTTACCCTAACAAATATTTTGTTTTTAGTACAGCAACAAGTGTCATTGAAAAGAATCCTTTGTCTCAAAGTACATTTAATTATGTTATGTCTCTACCATTCAGAATTATTGCATATTTTGCAATACACACTTTTGGCATCAGGCTAATATATCCTGGTAGTGTTGGTATTCTACAAACAATATTAGGTAAGTAATCCGTCATAGAATATCGATCTAGTAATTATATAATATTGTAAAATAAAATTAAAAGTATATTTTATGTTTTAGTAGTACTGTTGAAGTATATAAATAAAATTAATGTATATTTCTTGTCAAATAAGCACCTCAAGAGAGTTTTTTTTTATTTCTGTTTAATGTCTCAAACGAGGTCTCAACCATGCAGTTTATATGATATATAGATACATTAATGCCACATTGTTTAAAATTTTATCAATAAAACTGTAGAAATGTGTATACTCATTATTTTTTTTAACTTATTTCATTTAAAGTTAGAACATGGTTTGTCATTCTAGATAGACTATCTAATCTAATCTACATTTTATTTCCCCCTTATACAAGATGTTTAGATTTGGAGGACCTTGGAGATCAAAACTCACAAACATGTATCAAAATAAATATATTGATATAATCTTTTATACATTCAACATTATTTAAAAAAAGTGTTATTAATGTTATAATCTTAAAAATGGTATCCTCCATTTTACAAAATTTTACTGTTACCAAATCGAATTTCCATTTTTTTCACAAGCAAAACAGATCTCACCAGAAAAGTCATGGGAGGGCCGTGTTTATGTGTTGTTTTGGGAATTGTAAAAACATAAACCATTCTTAGAGAAATTCAGAAATTCCTGTAGTTAGTTCAGAATTCATTTATAAAAAAAACACACTGGCCATTTTAACGTAGGCACTGAAGGGGTAATGATGTAATTTTACCAGTAGTAACCTGAGGGAATAGTAGAAGCTAGGATTTTTTGGAAGAAGAAAGTTATTTAGAAATATGTTTTCCCATCTTAGAACCTATAAAAATATTGATCATAGATTTATTTTTTCTGAGTACTATAATTTTTTACTGGAAGGAATAACATATTTATTACTTGTCTTTGAAAACTTTAGTGATATAAAAAATGCATTCTTGGAAGATATTTCTTATGATAATGCATATAATAGAAATTAGTTAATTGTAGATAATTGTATTAATATGAGTATTAGTATTAGGTATGTACATCAAGATGATTGTTTTAATAAATAAATAAAATAAGTAAAACCTGCAGACTTAAAAAAATAAGGAATGTAAAAATTATTATGTTGTATACATAAAAAATAAAATGTTTATTAATGCAGTTAAACCATTTTCTTTTTTAAAAATGCGATATGTTTTGTTTTTCCAGAAGGCAGTTTACTTCAAGGTAGAACCCGTCTTATAGAGTTGTACAGAGGAGAGAGATTTAAATTGAAAACAGTAGATGGTAACACTATAGATACAATGTTTCTAGATCGGAGAAATACTCCTCGTAGGCATGCTGATATCTTGGTTATATGTTCTGAAGGCAATGCTGGATTTTATGAAATTGGTACAATGATAACTCCCACCGAGGCTGGTTTCTCAGTTTTAGGATGGAACCATCCTGGCTTTGGAGGGAGTACGGTGAGCAGTTGTTAGAATATCATAAAAAAGTATATGTAATGTTATTTGGTTGAATTAATTACAAGGCAGTATATGTTAAATATTATTTCATAAATATGCTAGTATAGGCTTGTAATAATTTATTTTCGCACGTCATTTGACCCTAGTGTAAATTTGTGTCTTCTTTTTTCATGAAATGTATAACATTGTCCTGTTTATATAGCGATCATGCCTATTTCTATGTTATCTTATATCTTCAATGCTTATATTTTTCATAAAGGCTTTGTCTTCATAGTTTACTGATTTGTTTGGTCAAGATGATGTTAATGAGACAAACCAACAAATGATAAAATTTTACTTCAAAACTCTTCAGAAGGGATTCAACTCTATATTTGGGGAAAAATCTTAATTTAAGTTGAATTGTATATCTATAATTCACGTTTTACTATTATAACAAACAGGGTGTAAATAAAATGACTGCAAATGTTTTATTATGTGAAAGTAGGAGCTATTTAAAGCATCAAACTCTTATATAACTAAAATCTTTTATCGTAAAATGTGAAATTATTTTGTTGTGATTTAAGCAAATCGCTAAATATTTTATTCATTTTATTATCGAAGACTACTATCATTATTAATTCTAGAATTAAGGTTTTTGTTCAAAAAGACCTTAAATTTAGAAAAATTAAGTGACTTATTTGAGATCACACTATCTTATGACAGACACATAAACCCAACTGCAGTCCTGCTGCTGGGTGGTTTTTTTATTACTAAACAGATAAAAACTTCTCATGAACAAAAAACCATTTATACTTATATTAATGTAATTTTGGACACGGATCTGTGCAGCAATGATATTTGTCTGTGTTTGAAAATGAATACAACAGTTGAATATTATTTATATTGAAGCGTGACAAAACGCACATTTAGCTGCAAGAATTTATAAGAAATGATATCCAGATAAGAGACAAGCAAATAAATCATTTATATCAGTATCAAAGCATATGCAAAAAAGGAAAGGTATTTCTTTGTTTTTTTTTCTTGAAAACGATCTTCGCATTTGAATTTTTATGGCAGGGGAGCAGTTTATGTAAACTTAAGTATCCATTGTTGTAATTCCAGTGAATTGATTTCAATACATTTTTGTTTTTGGGGCTATTTGAACACATTAGTGTACCGTGGTGGTCGAAAACGTTTCTTACTATTGAATTTTTACCACAACGGATCAGTTTGTGTTAACTTGATTAGCAGTTGTTGTACATTCAGCGAACTAATTTCGGTACATTTTTCTTTTTCGAGTTCATATGGAGACATTAGAGTAATGTGGTGCTGAAATTGTCCGCAAAAATGATTTTCACATTTGGATTTTTATGGCAGTGGGGCAGTTTGTGTCAACTTGATTAGCCATCATACTTCCAGTTAACTAATTTCAATACATTTTTGTTTTTGGGATCATAAAAACATTAGTGTACCATGTGAAATTTTTGACAAAAATGATCTTTGCATTTGAATTTTTGCCACAGCAAAGCAATTTGTAGTAAACTAATTTCAATACATTTTTGTTATTGGTGCATATGTAGACATTAGTGAATGAAATTTTGCTGCAGCAGAGCAGTTTTCGTAAACTTGATTAGCCATTGTGGTTCTTCAAACGAAAAAATTTCAATACATTTTTCTGTTTAGGGTCATATGAAAACATACCAAGATATGAAATTGTTGACTTCACATGTGAATTTTTAACACAGCGGGGTAGTTTGTGTAAATTGATTTGCCATAGACAACGTCACAGATTACAAAAAAGAAACTTAAGATAATATGGTAGGTCATTATACATAATACAAAGCAAAACAAAAAACAAACAAATCAATAAGTGTACATAAACATATTAAAAAACATTAGCAGGTAATACATTAAAATAGTCATCCAAACTATAAAATTCACTCGTAATTAAAAATTCCCTTAAATGGGACTTAAATGAATATTTTCCCTGAATTAATTTTATATTGGTAGGTAAACCTTTATACAATTTAAGAGGGGGCCCTTATGAGAAAGGGATGTGCGATGATTTGGAATAACCAAATTATTTTAACCCCTAGTGTTAACGCCATTGGAGACATCGCCATTTCTAAGAAATAGATTAAAATTCGATTTTACAAATAAAGAACATGTATAAACAAACAGAGAGGGAACAGTCATTATCCCTAATAATTTAAATTTACCCCTACATGATTCTCTATACTTTAAGTTTAAAATAGTTCTTACGACTCTTTTTTGGGCTACAAATACTCTTTTTGCATTTTCAGCATGAAACCGGTACCAAAACATAATACTATAAGATATTATAGACTGAACAGCTGCCATATAAAATATACGTAGGACAGAGATGCTAACTTGCTGGCGCAAAAGACGAAAGGCATATGATGCACTGCTAATTTTAGACAAAACATTATTAACATGTTCAGTCCACTGAAAATTACTGTCTAATGTAATACCAAGAAATTTAACAGAATGCGTCTGTTTTATGCTCTTACCTTCAATGGTGACATATAAAGACTCTAGACCAGTGTCCCGAAATACTACCAGGGCAGTCTTACCAGTATTTAGTAGAAGATTGTTATTAGTGCACCAATCCAACACACCCTGCGCTATACTAGATGATCTTTGTGACAATAAAGTTTTATCAGATGAAGAGATAATACATGATGTATCATCTGCAAATTGATATAAAGATGTCAAGTCAATTTTCTGGTTTAAGTTGTTTGCAAAAATTAAGAACAAAATAGGTCCCAATATCGAACCCTGAGGCACTCCAGCAGAAATGGACTTATACTTTGAGTATGATTTACTGCCCCCATATCCGACATAAACTGTCATTCTCCTATTGCTTAAATATGATCTTATAAATCTATTGGCAACACCACGAATACCATAACACTCTAGCTTTTGAAGCAGTAACTCATGATCAATCAGATCAAATGCCTTACTTAAATCAAAATAGATACCAGACACCAATTGCCCCTTATCAATCTGTTCCAGAATATAATTTAGTGACTGAAATATTGCAGTGATCGTTGAATGATCTGGAAGGAAACCATGTTGTCCACTGTAAAATAATTTGTTATTTAGAAAATAATCCAAAACTCGAATATAAACAATTCTCTCAAACACCTTAGAAAAAATGGGTAAAATTGATATGGGCCTATAATTATTAATATCATTGGAGTTGCCTTTTTTATAAATATTATATATATTAATAACATCCATAGAGATGCTTGGATTTAGCCAGGTTTCAGATAACGCGAGTTTGTTTTTCTGTAAGAAAGTTTTTACCTTATCAAAGTTTGCCACTATCATATTCTGATGTTCATAATTGACTATATAAGATCTAGACTTAAATGAATACCACCTACAGAAATATTTTTAAAACAGTACCTAGAATTAACATACATACATAAAACAAATATTTACAAATTGGACTATTAATAAGCAAACAGTTTACAAAATATGACACAAGATTTTAAAAGTTTAATTAACTAGTATAAAAGAATATATATTACATAGTCACTAGTACTAGTACTGAGGAATATAATCTAAATTGGGCTACAAAGCATAACACCGAATTAGACGCGATGAGGAATCAAGATATATTTGAGATACTAAAATGTAAAAAAAAGTAGGGGATTCCAACAGATACAATACCTACATTTCAATGAATCTCTTATCAGTACATATGCAAATTTAGGTAAGTACTGGACGGTCTGCACTACACGGCAAATTATTTTTTGTCCAAAGGGCAAGTGATGATAGGTGTACCTGAGCAGTCTAGACTTCTTGGAAGTACTCGACGGTGTGAACGGTTTACTCACTTCCCTTCCAACCCCAGTGGAAGTTTTCTTAGCTCTTGTACTTTGGACACCCCACTGTGAAGGTTCTTTTTCGATACATTATCTCCTTCAAAAGTATATGCTAGTGGGGAAATACCTCCGCCGTGTGGTGAGGTGTAGGAGGGGCGCTATTTGCTTTTGGAGAATCAGCTGGTTGATCTTAATGTCCAGGGCTGAAGTTGTTGAATGGTAAAAACTTCACCACTCACCAACAGTTTATTACGTTGGACGATTTGGGCGGAACAGATCTTGCCAATTTAATTATCTTAATACGAGCCTGTGACAATTGCTCAAAATCAGATTTTTTTAAAAATGATACAAACTCGATCTTTATAGGGAAACCTTTATCTCACTTAGAATTCTTTAGAAGGTATAAATTGTTAATGTTGGCTTCCTAATTTCTATGCTGAGTTTATCTCTAAATAATTGTAAGAGATCTGGCCTATAGTCTGCTCCAAATATAATTAGGTTATTCTTACGAAATTCTTGATCTAACTGCAGCTACCTTTCCTCTAGTTCTGCACACTTTTGTGTTCCAAAGAGTGGCTTATTCCTGATTGTTCTATCTTATGTACCAGGGGTAAACCTGACCCAATAAAACTAATAATTATTTATAGTTTTTTTTAGAATAATTAAACTAGAAAAATTTAAAACTTAATTTCTAAATCAATTACTAAGATCTAATCTATCGAATGTTCAAAATAACAAATCGGCGGCGGCGCTGACAGATTATAATGGCAATGTTTCCGCCTTGTCGCAAAATCGTAATTTTCAAAATACCCATAACACCAAAGCTCTTAGGTGTTGATTCCTTGTTTTATAGGATTTTTTTGCTTCAAATTATGTGTTTTTTACCTCTGAAAATATTTGCACTAGTTTCCATTTTACCCTGTATAACACATGTATGGATTCACCGTATATAACTCATTTTGTCGCCTTTCTGGTGTACAAGGGTACAATAGGCACCCTTCCCAGGGTCAGCCAGACTGATCATACAGGGAAGCATCATTTTGATGTGTAGGTAGTCATGTGTTTACTAATAATTATTGTTTAGGTTATACACAATAAACTAGTCTTTTTTTATTTTTTCAGGGTATGCCTTATCCTACTCAAGAGAAAAATGCCATAGATGCAGTAGTACAATTTGCAGTTAACAAACTGGGTTTTAAACTAGAGAATATTATGTTTTTTGGTTGGAGTATTGGAGGTTATACTTCGTCTTGGGCTGCAATGACTTATCCTGAAACAAAAGGAGTGGTAAGTTTTAAAAGGTGTTTTAGATCTAGTTAAGTCATTACTACAAGTGTTTTTTACCGATAGATGGGTATAAGCAAAGACAGAAAATACTCTGAATAGATAATCAATCCAATTTTAAATAAAACATCCCAAAATCGATCCCAACTTTACATTGTATTTCTTATAGAAGGAATCCATGGAGAGATTTCCGCGCAGCTCGGCACAATTTCACGGCCAATGTTGCCAGTATGTAATAACCTCATACATCCAATTGGATTTCCCATACAGATATTTCTAAACAAATAGACCTATGTCATACTCTTGGCAACTCAGTGCCTAATCTTGTTGCACGCTACATGAACAATTAAAAGTGGTGAATTTATTGTGTATCTGTGTATATATAACGGTCTTTGGTATTAGTATTAAAAACTCGTTTTTTAATATTCTTTCTGTAACTTCACCCAGTAAATTTTCATTGTTGCATCTTTGTAATTTTAATAAGGTTGTTTTTTTCTTGGTTTTTAGCATATTTGTGAACTGCCTTATTAGTTGATATTGGTTACGGGGGGTATTTACCCATAATTTCTTATAATAGTAGATTAAAAGAACAAATTAAAATAACATTTTTAAGGTGTATATGTGTGAACCAAGGTATCATCTAATTAGTCCTTAGAAAAAAAAACAATATTTTTTTCATTAATAATACTACTACATTTGTCCCTGTGCACACTACCAGAATGTAGCACAATAAAATTATACTGTCATAATACATGAGAAATATGAAATGACACTACTGAAAAAAATCTAAATAAAAAATGCAACAAAAAACCATCTTCTAATTTTAGCCATCTGCCCATGTTTTGTCATAAAGTATTAAAAACTAAGTTGCAGAAATGTATTGATTTATATTTCATTATTAATGACAGACTTAGCAAAATTAATTCATTCATTCAGCAGGCATAATTTATGAGTTTTTTCTAAACAATAATTTCTCATAATACAGTGCTCACACAGAACGACAATTTTTTTGTCAATTTTCAAACATCTGTAATTTTCTTATTTCTCTACATATTGATTTCAATAGTTAGATTAATAAAAGGACAAGTCTGGTTACAAAAATGTCTATACAATTTTTAAATGCAAGGAGGCAGAATTTAAACATATAAGTTGGAAGGTCTTTTAAAGTTTTTTTTTTACAGTGAATCGATTTTAGGTAATTAGATAGTTATAAGTCAATAAATAGCCGGACTAGCGCATTCAGTGTTCAGATCTCGCGAAGTAAAGATCTCTAAAGATGTCGGTCTAATACCAATAACAATAATTTCTTGTGCAATTTTGATATTTCAAGAATGATATATGAAATGGGTACAATCCAGAGGTTTCCTCAAAGCTACTAAACAAGTTGTAAGCAAGGCTCTATATAAAGAATTTATTCTCGCTTTGGATGTCCAAAGATTGCAATTTAGGAACTTTTAAAAGAAATGGCCATTAACCACCCTACTACCCCTCAAGCTAACGGTGTAGAGCATATGAACAAAACTCTAAAAACTATGATAGCACAGTTCTACAGGGAAAACCATAAGAAATGGGATGAAGACTTCCTTGAGTTCCAATTCGCAATCAATACCGCGAAACAAGTCTCAACCGGACATATATATGTCTTTTTGAACTCTGAGACCCTGAACTCCCGAAAGATATTTATGGTAAGCCAACACCTGATAATGACAACCCCAAAACATCTCACTCAGTTCATTAAAAGAGATATTTGGGTTAGTCCATATTAATCTCGCTAGAGCATTTTCCACCCAGTCGTCACTATAAGCTACGTCATTGAGATTGGCGATCTCATGTAGAAGACTGGATATTGAGACATGAACACCACCTATCTAGTGCGGCTAAGGGATTTCCTGCCAAACTGGCTCTGAAATATTCAGGTCCATAAAAGAACGAATGAATGAATGAATTTATTAGTGATAGACATATTAAAATATTTTCACAGGTCAATTAATGGCTACAATTAAGACAACGTGAAAGTCAACATCTGGGTCTTTGAAGCGCATTCAAGTAATCTCTCTTGTGGTATACGATTTGAAGGGCGATTTAAAATTTTTAGTATATGGCTTATAGTAATGCAATTCCATATAAATCATAAAATAATTCTCATACCACAGTGGCGAGTGAAATGAAATATTTTTACACACGTTTTTTTTTACGCCTTATATCACTGGCTAAAGAAGGTACTACCTATCTGGCATATTTGATATCACAATTTTTTGTGATTTTTGCATTTAAAAATTGTATAGACATTTTTGTAACCAGACTTGTCCTTTTATTAATTCGCCAATTTTTATGTAGAATAACTTTTGTGGTCAAAATCAATGATAAAGAAACTTTCCATTTGTTAATTAAAGTAGAATACATGCTGTATTTCGTTATTGTACTTTCGCGGGCTTGTCACTTTTGGCTTTGTGACTCGTAACCTATAGTTTTCATAACCATTATAGTGGAATCGCACTATTTCTCTACACGGTATACTTTTGGACTTTCCAAACGGAGGTAAATTATCTTCTATTTTAAGACGCAAAATCCTTTTTAATTTGTTTGCACTTAATAATATAAGAGGCGTCGTTGCACATATTTAGACTCCAATCGATGGTGATTTTTGGCTGAAGCCAATTCGGCTTTTGTAATGCCTTCGAACTAACAATTCGTTACATTTTTGTTCTTGTAAGTTGTAATACGATAAGCAGAATTTATTTGAGGTTGTGTTTTTTAATACAGTGGAAAAACTGACAACTAAAAATATTTGTGATTAAAAATGATAATAATAAAAATTTCTTTTACTTTAATATAGGTAAGACAAAACCACTTTTTCTTGGGTACAATAAGAGAAGACAAATAGCATTCTAGTGAACATATATCTATAAGTAATAATAATAAAATAAATAAAGATCAGAAATGTGGGTAACTAAATACTATTCAAATTGAAGATACAGTGCATGTAAACAGAAATGATAGAGTGAAATATGCCTTTCAGAGTTTGCTAACAACTTATATCATAACTGACCACCTTTATTTAAAGGAGTATTGCTCATACCACCACTCTTATTACATGTACTGAATTGAATAGACTCTAATAATTAAAATAAAAAAATATATCCTATGTTAGATAAAGAAGTTTGCTAGTCTAGTTCACAAACTCAAAATGGGCTAATACTACCGCTAGTAAAAATATGAGTGAGGGCTCATTGGAATCGCAGTGACATCTAGAATAATGTGCAAAAGTTTTAAACCCGCACATAAACAATTTCAAATGTTATTAACAAATTAGGATTAAAAAAAAGTTTAGTTTTTTGCAAATAACTCGGAAACTATTAATATTTAGGAAGATTTAAAAGAAAAATTTTAAAGAGGAAGAAACTTCCAATAAAAAGTTCTCACTCCTGGAACTCTGACTCTATTAATTAATAATTTTCATTTATTGTTGAAAATAAGAGCTCAGAGCGGCGAACGCTAAGCCGTTACGATGCCCCAAAACCAACCCTAACAGGTAATTTTTTTATAGTATTAAATTTCAATTTAAAATTTTTTAAAGATTATGGTTTTACCTTGACTTGAAGGAACAATATCCTGTTGAATAAAATTCCTTAAAAACATTGAATAAAAAAAGCGAAACATTTTAGTGGCTTTTGTTTAATAATTATCTGATTGGAAATATAAACGAAAACTCCTGTAAAAAATATGGTAATTATCAATGGGCTTATTTAACGAAAAATCAGTGAATTGCATACATCAAAATATAGTATCCATTTTTAATTGGAAGCGTGCAGCTTCGGCAAAAATTTGAAGCCGGTTATTTGCCAATTATTCTACACATTTTGACTTGGCTTATGGCGAGGATCTTGAAATTTGTCCAGGTAATAAAATTCTAACTGGTGATTCAATGTACGCATTACGAAAATACCTTTTAAAAAATGCGACTGCCACCATTTTGTGTGTGTATATATATAAAGCTTGTTGCGCTCATATTTTGGCAGCACCCTGTAAATATTTCATCCAAAAATATTTGTTGTATGACTTAGCAACAGCAACTAATTTTGAATAATTTAAAGTTTCTACGCAGTACCCATAATTTATATGTATATATATATATATATATATATATATATATATATATATATATATATATATATATATACATATATATATACATATATAGATACATATATATATACATATATATATATATATATATATATATATATATATATATATATATACATATATACATATATATATATATATATATATATATATATATATATATATATATATATATATATATATATATATATATATATATATATATATATATATATATATATATATATATATATATATATATATATATATATATATATATATATATATATATATATATATATATATATATATATATATATACATATATATATATATATATATATATATATATATATATATATATATATATATATACATATACATATACATATATATACATATATATATATATATATATATATATATATATATATATATATATATATATATATATATATATATATATATATATATATATATATATATATATATATATATATATATATATATATATATATATATATATATATATATATATATATATATATATATATATATATATATATATATATATATATATATATATATATATATATATATATATATATATATATATATATATATATATATATATATATATATATATATATATATATATATATATATATATATACATATATATATATATATATATATATATATATATATATATATATATATATATATATATATATATATATATATATATATACATATATATATACATATATATATATATATATATATATATATATATATATATATATATATATATATATATATATACATATATATATATATATATATATATATATATATATATATATATATATATATATATATATATATATATATATATATATATATATATATATATATATATATATATATATATATATATATATATATATATATATATATATATATATATATATATATATATATATATATATATATATATATATATATATATATATATATATATATATATATATATATATATATATATATATATATATATATATATATATATATATATATATATATATATACATATATATATATATATATATATATATATATATATATATATATATATATATATATATATATATATATATATATATATATATATATATATATATATATATATATATATATATATATGTATATATACATATATATATATATATATATATATATATATATATATATATATATATATATATATATATATATATATATATATATATATATATATATATATATATATATATATATATATATATATATATATATATATATATATACATATATATATATATATATATATATATATATATATATATACATCATACTAATATTGTTGCGTCTTTTCGAACTTAGATCTTATTGCGTCTCCAAGATAACTTAATGTGACGGTTAATTAAGTGGTGAATACTAATTAAAGAAGACATTTGTAGGCCAAGGCACGTCACATTATTAGTAAAAGATAAATTTTCATAAATACGTATTATTTTTAATTTGCGTGTGTTCATACGCCCTTTTAAAAAATGGGTTATGTCAGCTCCCTTTTTGCGTATATCACATATTATCGCGTCCGCACAATGTTGCCATATGTACGGACGCAATATTATTATATAAATACATGCAACTAAAATATTTTTATTTTACTGTTTATCTATAAAATAATATCATCACATGTTAATGTTTCGGTCTTCCAAAGACGCTATATCTTAAGTAAAGTATCCTCTATATTCATATTAATAGGTGGTTAACGATGAATTTTAGTCAGAAAGAATATATTTAATAATTATAGGGATGTATAACTCTCTAACCTTGAAAATTTGTAGCTTAATAAACTAAATAAATGTTATAAGAAAATAAAAAACACGATATTTAGCCAAAAAAATCTTATATTTTATTTTAATTAATGCTAAGATGTAAAACATCGATTCTGAAAACAAAAATCTGGTCTTACAATGTTTTCCCATATATTTTGCTACATAACTACAAAGTTATTATAATAGATACAAATATTTCAACATTTTTCCTAAAATGTAAATCCCCAAATTTACCGGGTTAGTTATTTTTAAATAGAACATTTTATAACTTCTTGGCTATTTTCAAAGATAATTTTTTGCTGGTTATACATGTACCAGGTTTTACACCTTTTTATTTAGAAATAACCGATAAAATGGAGAAAAACCCTGCCATAATTTAAACGCCTGGTATATTTATAATCAGCAATAATATACAAGGTAATTTTAACATTTGCAAATATCTAAGAGTTTTTCTGACCTCAAATTCTGTCGGTAAAGAAAAAATTATCTTTTATATTTACAAGTACAATAAGAGTTTAAACTAAGTTGTACTAAATCTCAAATACATCCTAACTGTGTAGTTTTTTTCAGTTGTATACCACTAAATTGAAACGAAAAACTGAACAGGAAAATGTACCAAAACTCTAGCATATAGGAATATTTTAAAAGTTCAAAAGTAATTAAAACTCTAAAACTAATCTTGAATAAAAATATCAAACAAAAGATTTTTAAGAGCAGAAAAAATAAATTTACTTATTCATTTTTTTTACTGTATACGTTTTGTACAAATACCTTGATTTTTAACCAATCTTTATTGTCAAGTAGTTCCGGAAATTTAGATTTAAAAACCTCACATTCTTTTTTCTTAGGAGGTTTTTTATTTTTAATGTGACTTTGGAAAAAATCTATGGTGACCTTCTTTTGTTCGGCTGTCCAAGGAACAAGTTTACGAAATTTTCTTCTTTTAGGACTTAAAACTATATTTTGATCTTCATTTGTGGGAGAAACAAGTTTACATTCACTTTTTGATTGTTCGGATTTCTCTATCGGCTCGTCCTGTAGCATCTCATCTTTTTCACTGTCATCGCTATTATCTTCTAAAAGATTTTTTTCCATGTCGATGTCAATATCGTCCAAAGATTTGCCTTTATATTTATCTGCAACTCCACTTTCCATCACCAATAGCAGTTTTGATATTTTTGCCGTTTGGTAGATATCGTCTGGGAGTCTGTACGAATTTCTGTGAACACCAGTAGTGTGTCCCATAAACGTTGCCAGTTGTTCTATTTCTCCATCTGTAAGGTTAAACAACTGAGATAATGTAGCAAGATGTTTTCTTAGACGAGTCGAAGTGATTGAATTAGGATTTTTGGCACCGCAAGATTTGGCATGCTTACTTAATACCTTATACCCAGTTAAATGTGAAAGAGAATTTGCAATGGGAAAAAGATAAGGATTATTATTGGGCACAAATTTATCTCTAACCTTTAATATGTACTCGATGTGTTTTTGTACATCAACGCTAAATAAAACTGGGACTCCTCTCCCTCGTTTGCCCCTGATAACTACTCGTTTTAGTGTATTTAAAAGAATTTTCTCAGTTGATGAAACTACCTTGTTGAATTCTTCGTAATTTTGCTTATCTGAACAGGAAGTGTATGTATGCAGATACATCCTCTGTAATTCCCCCGAGCGTTTCCTATTTAGCAAAATGACTCTACAGTAAATAGATTCAGTCAAATTATTAAATGCCTCAATTCCATTAATATTTTTTTTATTTTGTGAAATTTTATCAACGGAGTCCTGTAAATTATTAGAAATATAATTTTGAAGAATTTGTAAAGCATCTTCACCAAGTTGTATTAAGTATTCTCTTAATAATTTTAAGTCACTCGCCAAAGGAATTATTGTAACCTTGTTCCACTTGTTAAGATGAAGATTGTTTGCTGCATGAGATGAAACCTCAAAACTCCAATTTGATTCGAAAAGATGAATTAATGTTTTAAGTTGTGCTTCAGCTGTAGCGGTATCAACGGATAAATATGGAGCTTGTTTTTTATATGCAAAAGTGATTGCAATATCGCAACACTGTTTAAGAGAAGTTACGATATTCATAGCGAAAGTAGGTGAAATGTACACATCTTTTTCAATATCATATTTAGCTATGCGTTTTGCGGCTTCGACAAAGACATCAAAATATTTCGGTTGGAGTGCTGAAAACATAGTAGTAATAGATGAGTCCAGTTTTCTTATTTCAACAAGCATTTTGGCAAGTTCTCGCATCTTGCGTGAAGTAACATAAACATAATGTTTCTCCCTATGTTTTTTTAAATACCTGGTGCCAAATGCGCGAATTAACGGATCATTTTTGGCCTCCATGGATATTTTATCAGCCCTCATGCGAGGAAACACTTCCTCTCTTAACCGAGGATCTACTTTAAGATTAGAAAACATTTTTGTTTGTCCCGCAGCCTGTGCACGACCTTGGCCGTTTCCATTCAGACATTTTTTTCTATGTCTGTATAATAGTTTCGATGAAAAAAAACCCAAACAATTGTCACATGGCAAAAGTACCCTTTCTGGTACATATGTCTGTCTTACTGCTTTAAAACATTTCCCCCCATCTGCCAAAAAATTTCCTTTTCTCCTAAGACTATTTAACAAATGCCTCCTTTCCTTGCTTTTAACTGGTTTTGAGAGGATTTCTGCTACCTTTGTTTCTATTGAATGGTTTCTTATAACATGACGGGCGAAATTAAGGACCTTTGTTTCGCAATAATAACAGTAATCGGGTTTTCTTTTATAAGGAATTTTGGATTTGACGTTGTCTGCATTGCAAGGTTCATTGGAAGAGTGCAGATCGTATTGGTTCTTAATTGGTTCTACAACTGTAGATAATCCAGTATCACTTTGGTCCAGTAGTCCTGTATCACGTGTATCATTCTGTTGAGAGTTAAGTTTCACAAATGCACTTGATCCTTCGCTGTAAATATTTGAAGAGTTTTGTAGCCTGCTTTTATGTCTTTTAAGTATTTTTAAATTATATTTCGTATCATCACTTGAGTCTGAAGAGTTACCCTGCAATAAACAAAAGTTATAATTCAATATCTTAATCAGATTACAAATAATCGAGAATCTAAACAATGCATACTTTTCATATGAAAATACATAATAAATATATTTACTTTAATTAAATGTTAAACATAATGAGCTTTTTAAATCAACTGCCGATAAATATTATTAAGCATGATAATAATAACTTAATATGCAGAATTATCGATACAAGTTCGCAGAGAAAAAAAAACGTTGGCAGTCGTTTAAATAATCACATGTTTCAACACGTCGGCCTCAAAATAGTCGCGGTAGTATTTGTAAGTCTGTTTCGGTTGTAACCTGTAAAACGAAATACATTGCTTATGTCTCATTGCGCATACGTTGGAGTCCGTGAGTTTAGCTTGAATAATACCTACCATATCATCGCTAGGAGCATAAGGTGGATCATTGTCATCTAAACCAGAAAATGGATCTTCTGGTGTCATTGGTAGTAATTCGTCTGTATTTTCAGATAATTCCTTTGAGAGAAGTGTATTTTCAGACTGAAAAAATTAAAATCAAAATGCTAGTTTTAAATTGCAAAATTTTTCTCTTTATATAGATATTATAATAGGAAAGTGGTCCAACATAAAGTTTGAACTAGTTTTTTTTAAATACATGTTTCGATAAAATGCTAGAACGCCTCCATTTAAATTTAGAGGCTCTAATATCTCCGGGATATTTTCATTCTCAGTCGTTTCTTTGTCCTTAAAATTTACCCAAAAAACAGTTTATGGGAGTTTAACTCATTCAGTATTACAAAATTGATTTTTTGTCAAAAATTCGAAAACGAGAATCACAAAATAATATACTACAAAAAAGAGAAAATATTCAAATGCATGTATAAAAGTGATTATTTAGCTTTTTTTTATTGATTTTCTCGCTCAATGTTCAAGATATATATACAAACCTTGCTATATTTTTAATTAGAATGGCAGCAACTATTTAATGAACATTTAGTTTACAGGATATGTCATTAAATTTGATTTTCTTACATAATTAATAAAAGCGATGTTTAAGTGTTTTTCTGTGCTTATATATTTTTAGGTAAATTCGATAGCCCAATACATTTTTAATTACAATTTTTAGTGCGTTTATGTTCTGTATTTGTGTGTCGTATAAACAATGAAATCCGGTTTGAAACTTTTTAGTGTGCTACCTATATGAACTGAAATTTTAACTATAACAAATACGACACTTATAATACCTCGTTGTAAAATGTAGTGTTTAAACTTTCTTCGGAATGTATGTGGTTATTTTCTTTTTGACTGTTTACTGAGGAAACTACTTCCCTTTCTTCTGAAACACGTGGCTGACAAGTCAAAGGTCCAGTAAGTGTTAACACTTCAAGTACCACTATTTTTTTGGAATTTCCTGGTTTTTCTTCATAAAGACCATCCTTCGTTTTCTAAAATATTAAATTACGTTTTTACACAATAGAATAATTAGTATGTCTTATTACTGATGATACCTCATAAATAGAATTATTATATTATTACATTACAAGCTCTGTTACAGTTTTATTAATTACTCGTTGGCATTTGACTTTTTAAATTCGATGACTTCTACATAAAAAAATAAACAGTTAAATTTACCATTCTATGAACTCTAACAAGCTAAAAGCCTAAAAGACAAAACAGTTTGCAATTTTTTATAATTGTAAAATATTTATTTATTTTATTTTGTAAGCTTAGGAACAACCTTGTAAAATGTATCAAATTTTAAATTAAATTACACACAATAAAATAATTAGCAAGTCTTAATACCGATGTTATTTTACAAATAGAAAAATGGTATTATTACATTAACCCCGTATTCACTACAAAGGTTTAAGAGTTAAACCAGGTCTAGTTGCCATGGTATTTAAAACTTTTTCAATCCGCTGATTTCTATGTTAAAAATGTAAAGTTGATATAGTTATTATATGAACCTTAACAAGTTAAAAAGCCTAGATGAATATTTAGACAAAAGAGTTTGCAATCTTTTATAAATTAAAATTACTTATTTTATTTGGTTGAATTAGGAACAACTTTGTAAAATGCTCAAAATTTCGTTTATCAAAATTCGTTTAATTAAGTTTAAAAAAAATTAAAAACAGTATTTATGATTTAAAGGAACTATAAAATAAGGAGCAATTATACGTTGCTCCCCATTTAAAATTTTACAGGTTACGTGGAGCAATCAAAAATACTCAATGAAAATGGTTTGTATGTTTTGGCCAATAATGAAAAATCTGACTAGAAACTTCTTGGTGGACTATCACATTTGAAGAGTAGAAATATTAATTCGCTGAATACAAATATAGTTAATGTGTTATATGAGATATTGTCAAAATTATTCATGAATTTAAAAACCCAATTCAACAAAGAAATACTTAGCCATAATTTTTTTATTTGCTTTGTAAACTTTAACCTAAAAAACTTTTAGATTTAGGCCAAGTCTAGTTGCCATGGAAGGTTAAACTCTTAGTTCGCCAGCCATGTTTTGCTTATGCCTCTGGCATATTTTGCAATTGAGGCATTTAAAAAAAGTATTTGTTTTATTGTTGCAGATGTCATCTTAAACCTATAACTGTCAATTGAGACCTGATTTAAAATATAATAGATACTATAATCACTTTTAGACATATCACAAATTTAAAAAATATATCTTTCTAGTCCTGAGAATCCTGAAATTATCTCATCATAAATCACCCGGAACAGCCATTTATTACAATTTTTTTATTTGTCATTAATTTTATTCTGAATACTTACTGCATCTTGGATATTTGAACACTTTTGGTCTGGTAATTTGTTGTCCAAGTTATTCTTTTTTATGTTTGATGGAGAAGTACACGAGTCAACCTTAAGCGGAGATGACAATCCTCTGTTGCAAGACCAGTTTGACTTTTTGGTGGTCGACCAGATTGGTTTAATTTCTAAACAAATATATTCATTTGTGTAACTTAAAATAAAGAGATAAGCAATAGTACTGGACAAATAAATCATCTAAATGTTTAGGTACAATTTATAGCAGAAATTAGTTCCCTTTAAATGGTTTTTGATCCTGTTTTAAATATCTGCCGGAACAATCGTTGTTTTGTTAATTATTGTTTTTTTCTGTGAAATAAAATAATGCCGTTTAATCCTTCCCCCAGAAGTTTTACAAAGCTACAAATCCTCTGTCATACATCAAACTAAAATGGTTCGAACGATCTAAATATCTACATCTAGGATTTGTCATGACCACGCTAGGTCATAATCGCGATTACATCCACGAAATATAATCAGGGTAAAGTATTCATCATAAATCCGATTTGCCCAAATCCGTTGCCAAATAACTCCACTACTATATTGTCTAGATCTGGCGATATGAAAGTTGTCAAAATTAAGAAAAAAGTTAGATATTTCATTGTTCAATACTATTCCTTATTAAAAATCTTATTCGGAAAAATTATATTTTGTAAAAAAAAAATTATTTAAAAATGAACTGTTGTCGTTTGCCTCTGTGATCACATTTTAGCCTAGCAGTAACACTCTACCTCGGATATACGCTGTTTGAAGAAAATTGTTGAAACTTTCTCAGAAAAAAGAACCATTTCCATTCTACCTAGGCCACACTTGATTTTTGAACATAATTAAAAATACATTTTATAAGTATCCCATTTTCACATTTAATTTTTCTGCAGAAAAAAGTCAATTGAACAAGATTTTTTTACGTTGATTTTTTAAACATTTTATTTCGCCGCCATTTTGTTTTGCCATCCTAAATTGAAACCCATATTATCAGACTTTACCTACTCCGTTGGTCCGCAGATATCCCAGATATTAAGTTTCTAAATGGATTTCATTATCTATCATATCTAAATATCTGCGAAACAACGGAATAGGTAAAGACTGATAATATGGGTATCATACAGGATATAAAATTTATGTGTCCTGAAGATGCAACAAACTTGCGAAAGGTCGACAATTTAAAAAAAAAACTTGTTTTTTTTACTGGATCCTAACCCCAAATAATACACCAATCTAACGTAAAAACAAGAAGATCGTTAACGAAAACCATTTTGAAACTTAATATCTGGGAACTATCTGCGGACCAACGTAGTAGGCAAAGATTGATAATATGGTTTTCATGAAGGATATACAATCTATATATATGTATCCTGAGGATGTTACAATAGAGTATCGAAACGTACACAAATTAAAAAAAGCCATTTGTTTTTTTTACTGGCTTCTATCCCCAAATAATACACCACTGTAACATAAAAACAATAGGATAGTTAACGAAAACCATTTATAAACTTAATATCTGAGATCAAAATACAAGAGTTCTAACCACACTACACCACAACTTGTTACGTTCTGGACGCGCGTTTCGCTAACCAAGTTAGCATCATCAGCAGATGATATAAACTGTTTATATCATCTGCTGATGATGCTAACTTGGTTAGCGAAACGCGCGTCCAGAACGTAACAAGTTGTGGTGTAGTGTGGTTAGAACTCTTGTATTTTGATCTATCTTCCACCACAGGTTCCAGTGTTAGGACTTAATATCTGAGGTCCAGCGTCTCCTGAGGATGCAACAATTAAGTTGCGAAACGTCGACAATTTAAAAAATACTTGTTTTGTTTTGCTAACCTCAAATTAGACACAACTAAAAACATTTTTTAAACATTGTTCCGCCATATTGGATTCTTATCAGGTCATCCCCTTATGACCTATTTTTTTGGTCAAAATTTGAAGTCAATCGGGTAAGTAGTATTTAAGCTATGTCGCGAACTGATAGGCGGAACGACGGAAATGATAAAATATGTTTTTTAGCATCCAGGATCTCTAAAAATATGTAAATCCCGAGAGGGTGATTTTTTTCACGATTACAAAAATTTTATTTAGCCGCAATTTTGTTCCGCTGCACAGGCGAATTTTTGGGAATTCGTGGTCATAATTCCAAAAATCCAACTTGATAATTATGGGTAAAACCCATTTTAGTTTTATTATATAGTTACCTGGGTATTATATTCCGCCACCCTCTCATTTAAATAGATGGTCATGTCTCAAATTTATTAGTTCAAAGTTGACATTCGATAAGTGTGGTTGCAATTTTGTTAAAGCGAATTAAAAAATTAGTGACTTTTGTGTCCAGTTTTGAAGTATCTATTTGTGAATAACTGAACAAATTAATATGGAGCCCATTGCCGGTGGTAAGTAGAAGCTCAAATTTTGTATTTAGTGAAAATATTTATAAAACTTATTTAACAATAATTTTTTAAAAATTTTGTGTTAAAATTATTGATAAAAAATATTATTATTTTTTTTACTTGGACATAAAGTACCCATTAAAGCCTATTTAAGCGTCCTAATTAGGCTTAAACTCTTATTTAAACTACGTTTTAAAAGACTAAACTTTGACTTCCTGCGATAATTTGCGATCTTGCCGAAAAAATACAAAATAAGAGTGATTTAATAATTTATTTTACATAAAAAATTCAGGGGAAAATCCAAAGCATATTCATTTTATTTACCTTTCATCTTAGTATTATGTTAAACCGATATAATAAATTCAATGCCGTTTTATAGAAAATTGATTGAGCTTTTCAAAATATATAATGGCAATTTTGATGTCAAAGATGGCGGACATAAACTCTATAAAATGGCCGCTTGTTTTTTTTAATTTTTTTATATTTATTTAAATACAGGGTTTCCCTTAACAATAAAGCATAGGGTGATTCTTTAGGCTACAATAATATGATATACACAATAAATGTGGGGGCAAATATGTTAATTGTTATACAGGGTGTTATATTTTTTTTAAAACGTTTTTTTTCCCATAACTTAAAAAATACTAAAGATAATTAGTTGAAAAATTAGAATTGGGAGGTTTTTGGATACGACAAATTTGAATTTGATGTTATTATTGCTCTTACTCATAGGGGGCGCTACGTATACGCGTTTTTTCCCTTTTAAAGGGCCCTAACTTTTTTGCTTGCGCTTCTAACTGAATTGTGAATAAATAATTCGATGTCTATATCTATTTTATTTTACAGATCATATTATTTTGTCTGTTGTTATTTGGTTTATTGTTATAGAGAAATTATAAAACTTTATTGATCTGTTTGTCTATAAAAGAACCTAAATTTACCTCCAGCTAAGACAGGGTCGGAGTACCTACTCATTTTAATTTCCTTATTTTTAATTACCTGCAATTTACATAATAATATTTTTCCATTCCGACCCTACACCCGGTGAATATGTTAGGGTCTAAGCAATAGGGTTTGATCAGGTAGTTTATTTATTGAGGTAAATTCAATGATATATTTATAATTTTAGGTATAGGTACTATTCCGAATTACATAAAGTAATAAACATATTATTTTATTTTAGGATCTGCAGCGAAGTCTGCTTTATTTAAAAGAAGCCAACTTTTCACATGGCTGAGGGATTATCATTCCAAGAACAAAGAGGAGCAGTGCCAGTATTTAGTAGAAAAAATTTCTTTGGCTATGAAAGTTGATGAATTGTTGGTAAACTCCCAAAGTGTTATAAAAACATATATTTACCAATACCACACAAAATGGTCGGCTGCATCCCGAAATAAAACTGCATTCGAAAATCAAAATTCTGATTGGCTGAATACCGAGTTAGAGTTTTCTTCTGCAACAGTTCAAACTTTCGAGACACCAAAGTCGAATAGAGCAGGCAGACCCGAAACTGAATTTTTATCTTCTAGTGAGCGAACGAAAAGGAGAAAAACTGAAGATCTTCGTTCTGAACGAAGTCCTGAAGAGCTGACCTATGCTGCTCAAATGGGATACAGATCAGAAAAAAAGCTAAGTGCGGCAGAGGTGCTCAAAAATGTTGCTTTTTCAACACCTACTCGTGCATCTAAATATAAAAAAGCACTTGAAAAAGAAAACGAAGTACCATTTTCATCAGACGAGGCTTTGTCACTCTTTGTGGAAGCTAGATTGACAAAGTTTCAATACAATTTAATAAGAAGCTCGGCAAAAAGTCACAAATCAAATCTATATCCGAATTATGAAGCGATTACTGCAGCAAAAAAAAGATGTTACCCACATAATGTAAATATTTCAGATGATATTGCTGAAGTGCCTCTTCAGAGTCTACTGAATCATACAACATTAAGGCTATGCGAGTCGCTTAAAGAAGTTTTAGATTCCATAAGACCAGAGGAATGTAATAACTTGCATTTAATTTTTAAATGGGGATGTGATGGAAGTTCTGGGATGAGTCAGTACAAGCAACAGTTTTTGGACTCAAATGTTTCAGATGCGAATATTTTTTTTACATCACTTGTCCCTATACAGTTAATTAACGGTGACCCTAATTCAGAAAAAAATCTGGTTATCTGGCAAAATCCCAGACCTTCCTCAACACGATTTTGCAGACCTATTAGAATACAATTTAAACACGAAACAACAGAGCTTACAGTTAACGAAAAAAAATATATTGATGATCAAATAAATATTTTACAGCCAACTAAAATTAAGGTTCAGTTAGGAGATTTGTTAGTAAAACATAAGTTGTTTTTTACTATGATCGATGGTAAGGTATGTAATGCCATAACTGAAAATTCTTCTACCCAAAGGTGTTATATTTGTAACCTTACATCTAAAGATTTTAACAATATCGATAAGGTTCTAAAACAAAATGTGTCAGACGAATCTAGATATCAGTTCGGTTTGTCATCACTGCATGCTTGGATTCGTTTTTTTGAGTGTTTACTACACCTTTCATATAAAATGGAGATTAAACAATGGCAAGCACGAGGTGCAGAGAATAAGGAAAAACTTGCAGCTAATAAAAAACGAATCCAAGATTTATTTTTGAAAGAAATGGGACTAATTGTTGACAGGCCAAAACCAAGCTTTGGCAGTACTAATGACGGCAATACTGCTCGCCGTTTTTTTGAAAATCCTTCCAAAGCCTCTGAAATTACAGGTGTACATATCGAACTGATATCTAGATTTAGAGTAATATTGTTGACTATTTCAAGTGGCTATCGAATAAAGATTAATAGTTTTAGGGATTATTGCCATGATACGGCCAAAAAATTTGTGGATTTATATCCATGGTATAATATGCCCACTTGTGTCCACAAAATCCTCATTCACAGCAGTGAAATTATATCTTGTTTCATGGTTCCAATTGGGCAACTTGGCGAAGAAGCCCAGGAATCACGAAACAAAGATATTAAAAGATACAGAGAATTTCATTCCAGGAAATTCTCTAGAAGACAAAATATGGAGGATATTTTTCATAATCTATTAGTAACATCCGATCCTTTAATTTCTGGTATGAAAAAATTATCGATAAAAAAACTAAAAAAATATCCTTCAGAAGTCATAACGTTTTTTGACGAGCCAGAACTATTTCAAAAGGAAAGTAAAATTGATAGCGATAGTGATAGTGAAATTGATAGCAATAAAGAAAGTGTTGGGGATGAGGAAAATTAAGGACACTTCAACTATTAGTCATAATTTAATAAGGTTAGGATTATTTTATAAGTAGGTAAATCGTTAATTGTATAGATATTTAAAAACTATGGATTTCGCTGTGTACCATCTATTGTAAATCACCCTGTACTTATATAAAAAAATTACACATACTATGTATAAATTAAAAAAAGTTGTAATACATTCCAATGATCGATACATACATTAGGTTTTTTAATGTTAGTTTTTTTTTAATAAAAAAAAATGTGATGCCTTTTAAAAATAAAGGGGTTGATTTAGGGGGTGTTAAAGGGCATACATTGATAACAAATGTTTAAAAACTTTATTTTTCTTTAATATATCAACATTTCTTTCCATGCAATGTTTGTTTTATTTCAAATGCGCATTTAAATAATTATGGCCAAGATTTTGGTCAAATTCGCCTGTGTGGCGCTGTCTTGAATTGGTAACACAGTTTTATTACTTGAGCCCTATACCACAATAAGTTATGGTACACAATTTGAAATCAATCAATTAAGTAGTTTTTTCAGGCTGAAATTTTAAATATTTTATTATACCGCCATGTTGGATTCGTACCAAAATTTTACCAGTTGATTCCAACAATACTTGATGGTTGTGCAAAATTTGAAAAAAATTGAATAAGTGGTTTTTTCATAATCATTTTTTTAATTTTATCATTTCACTAGGCCGCCATTTTGTTTCGCCATTTTGGATTTTTACCAAAATATTACAGGGCATCCCCATATGACCCTCAATTTTTGATAAATATTTGAAGTCAATCCGGTAAGTAGTCTTTACGCTATGCCGCTGACCGACAGGCAGACAGACTGACCGAGAAATGGACCGATGGAATTGATAAAACATATTTTTTTGGCATCTAGGGTCCCTAAAACGAGGGGGTGATTTTTTTACTATTACAAACATTTTATTTGGTCACCATTTTGTTTGGCTACCTTGAATTAGTACTACAAGTTTACTAGCGGATCACTATACCACAGTTAGTTATTACACACAATTTCAAATCAAACCATTAAGCAGTTTTTCCGGCTGAATTTCTACATATTTTATTAAGCCGCCATTTTGTTCCGCCATCTTGGATTCGTACCAAAATGCTACCGGTTGATTCCAACATAATACTTAATATTTTTTGCAAAATTTGAGATAAATTGGATGAGTAGTTTTTTAATAATAATTTTTTTACCATTTCACTAGGACGCCATTTTGTTTCGCCATACTGGATGTTTACCAAAATACCAGGTTATCCCCACATGACCCTTAATTTTAGACCAAAATTTGAAGTCAATCGGATAAGTAATGTTTAGCTACGCCACGAACAGACAGACAGACAGACCGAAGGAATTGAGAAAACATGTTTTTCGTCATCTAGGAACCCTGAAACGCGAAGATTTGGAAAAAATCTCGGAGAGTGATTTTTTCGCGATTACAATACGTCCCTTTTACGAGGAAAGTAAAAACATGAAAAACTATATATAAATTTGCTGAAATCCATATCCGTCAATATTGTCAATCCTTTCGTAGAAAAATATAAAAGAAATTCAGCAAAATTAAATTATTTTAAAAATATCTTTTCTTTCCATAAACAATTTTAACAGCCCATAAATTTTAAATTATTTTGTACTACTTGTGCTATGCACCCTGTATACATAAAAGTTAATGACACATTTTACACCAAAATACTTCAGTTGCAAAAAACGTAAAAATTGTTCATTTACTTCATGCTCCTTTCGAATAAGAGGAACCTCAATTTAATAGCTATATTTAAAAAAACAGATTTTAAAAAGTTACGCTACTTAGAAACGTTCATGCTTTTAAGTTTTATTTAATATTCGCGTTTCCAATGTAATATACATAGAAATGTGGAAATACTATATAACTTACCTGTTTGGGTTTTGCATAACTCAATTAACTTCTTGCCTCTTGACATTTTATCAATTATGTTTATATATTAAATCACTATCGGACGCAATAAACACCCACGCACCATAAACACAAATAAAACAAATTCACTCTCTTAGCACAAACAACCACATAGATTTCTAAGAATCGATCTAAAAATAGATTGCGATGTTGCCGACGTTTTTGAAGCAATAGTATACCAAAATTATAAAATATATACTTGAAAGTGTATATTGGTTTGCGCCTCTATTGGAATAGTGGTGAACTAAAACGTATTCATTTCCAGTGAAATTAAGAATATTATTGCGTCCTTGCGATTCAGATATCTAAAAAAATCTCTAAAATCTCTTCAGATGGCGTTGAAATAAAGGAAGTGTGTGAAATATCTAGAAAACTGTATTAATTCGTGAAAAAATTATTTTCAAGAAATGGCGGGAAGAGCTCCAAACAAGAAATGACATTATTGCGTCCGGTATTCGGGCGCAATAAGACGAAGGACGCAATAATCAATGCAACGGGTAAATGTATCGACGCAACAATGTTAGTGGATTATATATATATATATATATATATATATATATATATATATATATATATATATATATATATATATATATATATATATATATATATATATATATATATATATATATATATATATATATATATATATATATATATATATATATATATATATACATATATATATATATATATATATATATATATATATATATATATATATATATATATATATATATATATATATATATATATATATATATATATATATATATATATATATATATATATATATATATATGTATATATATATATATATATATATATATATATATATATATATATATATATATATATATATATATATATATATATATATATGTATATATATAAATATATATATATATATATATATATATATATATATATATATATATATATATATATATATATATATATATATATATATATATATATATATATATATATATATATATATATATATATATATATATATATATATATATATATATATATATATATATATATATATATATATATATATATATATATATATATATATATATATATATATATCAAAATACAAGAGTTCTAACCACACTACACCACAACTTGTTACGTTCTGGACGCGCGTTTCGCTAACCAAGTTAGCATCATCAGCAGATGATATAAACTAAAGTAACTTATCCTAACCGAGACTATTTCCAGGTAAATGTGGTCACACTTGGTTGCACCCGACTGCACCGTTGTCAAGTAAACAATAGAGGGGACTATAGGGAATAGGCCCTCTGTCTTTATTTAGTGCTTTCTTACCACATTTAACTATTTCTATACTCTCAAATGCATCCAATAATCTATTATTAGATACATTTTTAATCAACTTAAGATTATTTATTCCTATTCGGTGATTGTTTTCCAAAGCATGTTGGGCAACGCTTGACTTTTCTGTTCTTCCGTATCCTAAATGTGCCATGTGTTCTTTAAAACGAATGTTTATGGAGCGTTTAGTTTGCCCAACATATTTTAGATCGCAGTCATTACAGCTAATTTCATAGATGCCACTCCTCTCCCTCAAGTCGACTTTGTCTTTGGGGTTTCCAAGGAGATTTTTCAAACTATTCTCCGTCTTGTAGGCTACTCTAAAACCTACGTTTTTAAATACTTTTTCTAGACCTCTCGTATATCTGGGATCATATGGGTTTACTATGAATTTATTGGAAGCCTCAGGTATTTGAAGAGTAGTGGCATCTTTTAACATTTTCTTATGCTTATGTCTATTTACTAGTTTATGTACAAAATTATCATTATATCCATTACTTTTAGCTATATTTTTAATGCGATTCATTTCATTGTTAAAACGTTCTTTACTTAGTAGAAAATTGACTAACCTGTGAGTTAAGAAATGGAATGCTGCCATTGTGTGTTGACGGCAATGAAATGAGTCGGATGTTATATATCTATCAGTATTAGTAAATTTCCTATAAATATCAAATTCTAATTTATCGTTATTTCTAATAACTAACGTGTCGAGAAAAGGTAATTGCCCATTGCTCTCCTTTTCGTACGTAAAATTAATGGAAGGATATTTATTGTTTAATGTTTCTAAGAAAGTGTCCAAATTTTCTATTTTAGTATCAAAAATAGCAAATATATCGTCTACGTATCTATACCACACCCTTGGGAAATACTTGAGTTCTTTTTTGAATTGGGTTTCTAATCTGCCCATAAACAAATTTGCAAGGAACGGAGATAAGCAATTGCCCATCGCAGTTCCCTCTAGTTGTTTATAATATTTATTGTTGTACTGAAAAAAATTTTGATTCATACATAATTTTGTGAGAAGTAAATACTCATCAATAATTTCTTTCTTCAAATTATTGATTTCAAGTAGTTCCTTTAGGTACTCTAAAGCTAGTGGTATGGGTACACTAGAAAATAATGAGCTTACATCAAAAGATATTAAAATTTCACCTTCTTTTAAGTGAACATTCTTAATTTTATCTAAGAATTCTAACGAGTTAGTAACCTCAAAGTTATCATACGAGATATTTAATTTGCCGAATTCTTCTACTAACCATTTTGAAATATTGTACGTTGGTGATCCAACAGCTGAAACAATAGGTCTCATGGACTTCCCAGGTTTATGAATTTTGGGAAGGCAATACAGTTTAGATGGTTAGTAGAATGAGAATGAGATAAGTTATCATACGAGATATTTAATTTGCCGAATTCTTCTACTAACCATTTTGAAATATTGTACGTTGGTGATCCAACAGCTGAAACAATAGGTCTCATGGACTTCCCAGGTTTATGAATTTTGGGAAGGCAATACAGTTTAGATGGTTAGTAGAATGAGAATGAGAAATGGTTAGTAGAAGAATTCGGCAAATTAAATATCTCGTATGATAACTTTGAGGTTACTAACTCGTTAGAATTCTTAGATAAAATTAAGAATGTTCACTTAAAAGAAGGTGAAATTTTAATATCTTTTGATGTAAGCTCATTATTTTCTAGTGTACCCATACCACTAGCTTTAGAGTACCTAAAGGAACTACTTGAAATCAATAATTTGAAGAAAGAAATTATTGATGAGTATTTACTTCTCACAAAATTATGTATGAATCAAAATTTTTTTCAGTACAACTATAAATATTATAAACAACTAGAGGGAACTGCGATGGGCAATTGCTTATCTCCGTTCCTTGCAAATTTGTTTATGGGCAGATAAGAAACCCAATTCAAAAAAGAACTCAAGTATTTCCCAAGGGTGTGGTATAGATACGTAGACGATATATTTGCTATTTTTGATACTAAAATAGAAAATTTGGACACTTTCTTAGAAACATTAAACAATAAATATCCTTCCATTAATTTTACGTCCGAAAAGGAGAGCAATGGGCAATTACCTTTTCTCGACACGTTAGTTATTAGAAATAACGATAAATTAGAATTTGATATTTATAGGAAATTTACTAATACTGATAGATATATAACATCCGACTCATTTCATTGCCGTCAACACAAAATGGCAGCATTCCATTTCTTAACTCACAGGTTAGTCAATTTTTTACTAAGTAAAGAACGTTTTAACAATGAAATGAATCGCATTAAAAATATAGCTAAAAGTAATGGATATAATGATAATTTTGTACATAAACTAGTAAATAGACATAAGCATAAGAAAATGTTAAAAGATGCCACTACTCTTCAAATACCTGAGGCTTCCAATAAATTCATAGTAATCCCATATGATCCCAGATATACGAGAGGTCTAGAAAAAGTATTTAAAAACGTAGGTTTTAGAGTAGCCTACAAAACGGAGAATAGTTTGAAAAATCTCCTTGGAAACCCCAAAGACAAAGTCGACTTGAGGGAGAGGAGTGGCATCTATGAAATTAGCTGTAATGACTGCGATCTAAAATATGTTGGGCAAACTAAACGTTCCATAAACATTCGTTTTAAAGAACACATGGCACATTTAAGATACGGAAGAACAGAAAAGTCAAGCGTTGCCCAACATGCTTTGGAAAACAATCACCGAATAGGAATAAATAATCTTAAGTTGATTAAAAATGTATCTAATAATAGATTATTGGATGCATTTGAGAGTATAGAAATAGTTAAATGTGGTAAGAAAGCACTAAATAAAGACAGAGGGCCTATTCCCTATAGTCCCCTCTATTGTTTACTTGACAACGGTGCAGTCGGGTGCAACCAAGTGTGACCACATTTACCTGTAAATAGTCTCGGTTAGAATAAGTTACTTTAGTTTATATCATCTGCTGATGATGCTAACTTGGTTAGCGAAACGCGCGTCCAGAACGTAACAAGTTGTGGTGTAGTGTGGTTAGAACTCTTGTATTTTGATCTATCTTCCACCACAGGTTCCAGTGTTAGGACTTAATATATATATATATATATATATATATATATATATATATATATATATATATATATATATATATATATATATATATATATATATATATATATATATATATATATATATATATATATATATATATATATATATATATATATATATATATATATATATATATATATATATATATATATATGTAATGTGTTTTCATTCCGGGTGTACATCCGTTCACTACTGTCGTTCTGAAAAGAACAGTTTTGCTGACGTTTCGCCAAAATCACATTTGGCATTTTCGAAGCTTTCTTTCTCGCGTCCCAATAGAGACTGAAGTGTTGGTGACTGCGACGCTTCCTTTTATATCCCCACTCGGGGCCGAAGGTTATATATGCGCAGGCGTTGGTCGTTATTTATGTTTTCCGGATGTGCTTAGATTTGTCGATTATTGTCTTCCATACTGTTGGTAGTTTTAATGATTCGTCCCTTTTATTCAAATCACCTTGTTTTTCAATTTCTATGGCTTCTCGGATTATTCTGGTCTTATAATGTTCTATATTGGCAATCTCCCTACACCCATCGAAAATTATATATATATATATATATATATATATATATATATATATATATATATATATATATATATATATATATATATATATATATATATATATATATATATACTCTCAGAGAGTGCTTCTTAAAGATATACTCAATTGAAAAATAAATATAAAGAAAGATGAAAATTATAGGTATTTGAAAATTGACAAAAATTTAATCAATCCGTTTTTAAGGGATGCACCGCTACTGTTCCTAATTCATTTCAATAGTAAAATGTTATTGTTTAAAAAGAAATGGAATTGCAGGTAATTGATGCAACATTCGATGACATAACACCTTTAGCTATTAGCCACATGCCACGATGGTGGGAGCCAATTGTAAAATTAGCCATAAAAGAACATGTCAACTTGGATGTCTATGAACAACTTTCTAAGTTCCCAGGACCAATATTATTGATCAGGCGCACTGAAGATGAAGTTATATGTACAAAGTAAGGTACCTACATTCTACATTAGGGATACCTCAATGAATAAAGAAGAGAAAGGGAGATTAATTTAGGTAAAATCAATAACTAGTAGCGTTGACGGAAAGTCGTAGTGAAGAACCTACTGTAACCCAAATTTAGGTAATACCATTGATTGAGTGTGTCAGATGCATTTCAGGATCTCTGTTCTGCTTTTGGTCTTAATTTGTTTTGTTTTCATTTTCCCCATCATCAGTATTTTCTACCAGTTTGCTTTGTTTTTTAAAGTCCATTTTGAAAATAATACATATCAAATTATATAATATGTACCCTAGGAACCTTATTTTGCTGTTACATTGTGGATGACCAAAAGAGTTAGATGTGCCATATCCAAAAGCCTTTGGGCACTGATCAAAATATAATATGATCCTTACTTTCTCTGTATTTGTTGGGCTATCCTATATTTGCTAAAAGTTGACATGAAATGGTCCTTTTTTTATAAATTTAAATGGTATCAACAACTACCCTTGCTTCAAAATAATGTATTGCTTTTTATGTTCTAGAGAAGGTGATCTGTCTTCCAATAGAGGTAATCATCTGCTGATAAAAATCCTGAAACATAGATATCCATGCATATATGATGCCCTCCAGCTCCAAATTTTAAATGACTATCTAGGAGTCACTGGAACTCATCAGTGTATGTCAAATTGAAAATTTAGCATTTATCTGTATAGTTTGATTTGATTTGAAAAGTCTTGGACCTCTTCATAAGATAGACCACATGTCTTCAATAATAACTGATTCAGCGAAGTGATTAAAAAACATAATGCCAACAAAAAACGAGGTTACCACTGCTTCTTACCTGGATCATCCAGTTGTTTTCAGAAAGCTCTACACAGTGTTTAGAAAGAATATAAAAATGCTCTGAATGTTAATTGGTTTTCAAGCATCCTATAGAGCATTCTGATCACAATTGAATGTCCTAGTTAAAGGGCAGAGGTAGCCCTGTTTTTCATTCATGTTTTTTTAGTCACTCTAGTGGATCAGTTATTACTGAAGATATGTGGTCTTGAAGCATTGCATTGCATTTCCAAGACTTTTGATGTCGTGTATATTTGAATACAAGATTGTTTACCGTGCCATAATTATATTCCTAGGACATCTTACTAAAGAAAAAAGGTTTTTACAAGTTTTTAAGGTGTATAATGCACACATCTTATGAGTTTTTGGTGAACCATCAAATATTATGAAATTTTAGTATGTAACAAATCTCAGCCTTTTGATTAAACGTCTTTATGGACAGAACTTAATCCTATGAATAGCTTCAAGTATACAGGAAGTTAAACTCTACCCAAATCCCATATAAAATACATAGGGAAAACATGATACCAAATTACATTTTTCAATAATATTTAACATGTAGTACTTCCCAAAATAAGAAAAAGTTTAATATGAACACAATAGGACCGAAAATGTGTTGTTCTCGCTTGTGCTACATTGTAAAAGTTATTTGCCATCACTGGGCTCTATACTACGTAACTGGAACGGCCCCATCGATCTACGGATGTCAGACAAATACATTGATATACAGCCCGCAGTCTTGTGGGCACTCCATCTCTTTCTGTATTTATTTATATATTTAAGGTGTATATTTTATAAAATTTTATTTTTTAAATTAATAACGACTAATAATACCAAATATTAAACGATATTATCGTCGTAACATTTCGTTTAAAAAAAAAATCTTTATATATTATATGTAGTAATTTGGAACAAGGTAGTATAGCAATAACCTATAAATAATCAATAACAATAATTTTAATGTTTTCTGATGTGTAAGAAAAAAGATACTGCATACAGTTCTATTTTAATAAAAGTAATATCCTTTTTCAACCAAACATAATGCTTAGATGTACAAGAATATAATATAGTGTAGATAAAATGAATTTCAAATTTTTATTTGGTTACACTTGAGGCTTGAAATGTGTATTTCTTTTTTTTACATTATCTCTTTAACCAAATGAATTTTTAATACAGTTTATAAGGTAGCGACTTTTGAAAATTGTTTTCTAAAAACTGATCTGAATTTTTGAAAATTCACCCCTAAGGGTGTAAATCCAATTAATGTTATGAGTGGAAGTATTACATTTGCTGCTGGCCAACTTTAAGAAGGTCTTGGCAATGGTCGAGGCCATTACAGTTCATTGTTTGCCATATGTTTAGAAAAAAAACGCGTTTTTGAACTTATGTTGATATATAACTTTTTTATTTTATTTATTATTAACTTAATTATGTTAAAAATGTAATTTGATGTTAACGAGATATATAATATTGTTCCAGATTGGCCTGTAACCAAACACATAGTTTCTGAATGCACTTCTTTTATTCAAAACACAGCTTACAGGTAGTATAGGTAAAGACTGGTTATATCTAACACTCGTAACTAAGGTAACCTAAAACTGTAACTGTCTACTGTTTACACTTTGAAATCTCAAACTAAACTGAATCAAAATGTGGCCTCTCGGCGCGCTTATATAGCCTTTAAAAAAGGATGGAATGATCTAGAAAATTCTAGAATAACCTAAATACTACTTCTCTGAGGCGTTTACTAACCTGGCTAGTATAATCCTTAGTAGTTATCTTATTGCCAGGAGGGCGTCCAGTCAAGAGGTCGCCTGGAAGCTGTAAATCAGATCCAGATATTACACTGACAGGTGCTTTTCCAGTGGATTCATGAACTGCAGGCTAGTAAAAATGGTTGAATGCATTTATCCCAGGCACTTTATTGTTCATTAACTTGGATTTTCAGGTAGTTCTCCAAAGTTCTATTAAATCTTTCAACCATGCCATCTGACTATGAAGAGGTATTGTTCTTGTCTTATGAATTCCTAATAGGCTGCATAGGCTTTTTAATACATCGGATTCAAAGTTCCTGCCTTGGTCGGAGTGTATTTCACTTGGAATTCCATACCGGGAAATCCATTCTTGAAACAGTACGTCGGCAACAGTGATAGCTTCTTCATTGGGTATTTCATAGACTTCTGACCATTTGCTGAAGTAATCCATAGCTACTAATGCAAATCGATTCCCGGACTTACTAACTGGAAATGGTCCTGCTACATCTATGGCAATTCGTTCGAATGGTGCTCCCACGTTGTACTGCTTCATTTTGCCACGAGTACGCACCAATCTTTCACATCCGTACGACTTCCCAACCAATAAAACCTTTCTCGAACTTTTTCAAGAGTCTTGATAACACCAAAATGTCCTCCGCCGACACCATTGTGTACGGCTTCAAGAATTCTCTTCGAGAGTAAAATAGTTTGATATTTGTTATTTTTGCCGTCAGAACTTTCCGAGATTCTTTTTAATAGACTGTCTTTTATCACCAAAGAATCCCATAAAGCCCAGTATCCTTTAAATTTCTGGAATTTGGCTGCAATTTCTTGGTGAACTTTCTAATTTCAACTTAACTATAGGGCCAATATCTGGGTCTTTTTGCTGATCTTTGGATACAATTTTTGGGTCTCTTGAGAGCTATGAAGTGCTGTTCTTCGGCAATGAAAATTGTCATCAATGCTGCAATGTTTGCAACTTTCTGGGCATGGTCTTCTTGATGCAGCATCAGCATTATTATGGTTTAACCCTTTGCGATATTCAACTTTAAAGTCGTATTCCTGTAGGCGCTCCAACCACCTGACTATTTGTCCTTCGGGATTCTTAAATTGTACCAACCATTTGAGTGATGCATGGTCCGTCCTTAAAAGACATTTTTGACGGTACAAGTACCTATGAAAGTGCTTCAAGGTTTTAACAATAGCCTGCAGTTATTTTATTGTCACACAATAATTGCGTTCAGGTTTAGGGAAAATCTTGCTGAAATAGGCTATTACTTTTTCTTTGCCGTTTTGTACTTGTGAGAAAATACCCCCAATAGTGGCATTTCTTGCGTCGGTGTCTACGATAAACATCTGGGATGGCTCAGGATAAGACAAACTTCAGTCCATACATAGCTGTGATTGTTTCGATTGAAGTCGATGTAACGGTCTAGTTCATGTCTGTTCTTCGGTACTGGCTATTTTTGAATGGTTTCAGTCTTCTCTGGATCGGTTTTTATTCCATGTTCGGTAATTACATGGCCTAGATATTTCACTTCTTTTTGGAAAAACTGTCACTTCTTGGGAGTGAGTTTCAAGCCAGCCATTTTCAGTTTCTGGAAAACAGCTTCAATATTCTTCAAATGTTGTTCCAAGAATAATCGTGTCAGTTCCATTAAACGTTCACAAGTGGCTGGGGCTTTGCATAATCCAAAAGGCATAACTTTAAATTGCCACAGTCCAGCCCCAGTAGAAAAGCTGTCTTTTCTTTATCCGCTGGATTAAGCTTAACTTGCGAATAACCACTTTTCAGGGCCAAGTTCGAGAACCATTTTGATCCTGTTAAAGTGTCCAAGGTGTCGTCAATTCTTGGTAAGGGAAAGCTGTCTTTCTTTGTGACGTCAGCCTACAGAAGTCCACGCAGAATCTGGTGGAGCCATCTTTCTTCTTAACTAAGACTACTGGTGACGACCATGGACTTTGAGATGGTTCTATAATGTCTTGTTTTTCCATATCCTTAAGCATCTGATTAACTTCATGTCGCTTTGCCAAAGGTATTCGTCTTGGAGGATGTTTTATCGGCGATGCATCACCAGTATTAATTCGATGTTGAACTATGTTAGTTTTTCCTAAGTCGCTGCCAGCCAAAGAGAAGACATCTTGATTTCTACTCAGAAGTTCTTCCAATTTGGACACCTGAACTTTATTCAGTAACTGTTGTGATGATTTCACCAGGTCTTGAAGTACCTTAGGTAAAGTATTTGCAGGTCCTGAAGGTGGCAAATTTGTGCAGGTAAATATTGTATTAGCAGGTTGACAGGTTCCGATCTTGTCACCCTTTTTGACTTGCTGGGGATATTCTTTAATGTTCATATTGTACTTCTTATACATCGACTCAAGGTTCTTGTTGGTAAAATTCCCTTTGCATGTAGCGAACAGTTTTGGATTGGCTCAAACAAAATAACTTCTTCATCTAAGTCATCAAGCACTGCTTTCACTACGCATTCTGACCTCGCAGGTAAAGTAGCATCTTCTAGCAAAATAACTTCTCGGATAGTGAAATTGTGGCAGGTTCATAACTATTTCTTCATTTTTCGTACGGAGGACTCGTTGAGGTATATCAAGGACAAATTTATGTTCGTTCATAACATCAAGACCAAGTATGACGTCATCCATTATATTTGCGTCTTGCAAGGATCTATAATATCTGGCCTTACGATGTTGTGTGTTGAGCCGGTATCCAGTACCATTTCACAGTCCCGACCGCATATATTCCGCGTTACTATCAAGCTAGAGCCATTAACCTAGCCAGCTTTCGCCCCTTAAAACTAAGTAATGGGAGTTTTCCTGAATATCTTCAGTAGTCCCATTGTTGGTACAGTGGCTTTGCACATGTCCCTCTTTACCACGTTTCCAACAACGCATGCCTTTTCTTTGTCGGAAAATTAAGGTTTTTATTCTCGTCTTTCTGATGTTTAAGAAGAATTTCTTGCAGTTCCTTTAAAATGTTCGAAGTATTTACATTTGAAGTTCGTTATTCTGGAGTATACTCTTGAAGACTTTCGTTATATTTTTGTCTTCGACATTGAAGTTGCGCTTTATAAACCTCTCTTATAGATGTTCTACACCATAACGCATTTCTAGATGGCTTAATAATGTCCCAAAGTCATTTTGTTTATCTTCGGATATGTTCCTTAGCACCTCCATTGCTTCAATACGCAAGGAACAAACTACTGCTCGTACTTTTCGGTGGAATCTCAATCATTTCCAGTTTCGGCAGCTTCAACTTGTCTCAGGTAAGTAACTCACGGCACCTTATCATCAAACGTAGGTTGTTTTATCACATGTGATAAAGAGACAACGTCGGATTTCAACTCACTTTGGTTGCCAAATTTCTGCATCTGGGAACGTAGACTTTGGACTTCCTGCTGCATTTGGTTGTGAAACTCCTGAACCTTCTTTTGTACTTTCTTCTCCATTTGTCCCATTTCCTTTTTTACATCTTCCTTGGTTAGTGTCAGTTCAAGCAATGTTTTTTTGGTGATTTCTTCTTGATTCTTTTCTATTTCTTGCATTTTTCATTTTACGTCTTCTTGGTGCCTCCTCATGTCCCCTGTAAGTTCTTGCTTTAGTTCTTCATATTTTCCTTAATGTCTTCTTGATTTTCTCCATGTCCTGTTGGCCCCTCTTCATGTCTTCTATAAGTTCTTGTTTCATGTCGTCTTGGCTCTTCTTCATGTCCTCTCTTCATGTCTTCTTTGTTCTTTGTATTTTTTGTTTTACATCTTCTTGGTTTTTCTTCACGTTTTCTTGGGTTTTTTCATGTCTTGTATTTCTTATTTTACATCTGCTTGGTTTTTCTGTATGTCAATAATAAAGTTCATCAAAGAATCCAAATTTGCTGCCATGATTATTGCTACTAGCAGAAACTATTTTTTACTTCTTTAATTCAGTTGGATCCTAATCCTGCTTTCGACACTAATATAACCAAACACGTAGTTTCTGAATGCACTCCTTTTATTCAAAACACATCTTACAGGTAGTACAGGTAAAGATTGGTTATATTTAACACTCGTAACTAAGGTAACCTAAAACTGTCACTGTCTACTTGTTTACATTTTGAAATCTCAAACTAAATTGAATCAAAATGTGTTCGGGGTCCTCTTCGATTCTTATGTCAGCCGAATGGCTATTACATCTCTTCATTCATCAGGAAAACAATCAAATTGTAAGGATAGGGGAAAAAGTCATAGGAGGGGAGATCCCAGTTGGGGAGGGGGGAGGGTAGTTTAGATTCTAGGTAAAAGGCAGTCTTTAGAGAACTTGTATTTGTTACATGGTTGGGAGAAGTCATGTGTTTTGGTTGAGAATTAGGTCATTGTTAGCAAGTTCGGCTTTTATGAAATAATTTAAATTAAGTTTGTTAATAAAGGTTTCAAGGTTTGTATCCCTGTAGAGAATTGAATTTCTGACGAATCTGTCAGCGTTTAGAATGATCCTGATTATTTCATTTTGGAGCGATTGAAGTCTTTATGACTGGTTTTTATGATGAGTACTCCACATAGGTGAAGCATAGGTTAGAATTGGTCTAATATAGAGTTTAAAAAATGTGATTTTGTTTTTAATATAAGACTACATTTTTGGTGCAATAATGAATATAATTGAGCTAGAACTCTTAAAAGCTCTAGCTTTGTTAATACTATAGTCAGTATTCTCAAGGCCTCTATCAAATATTACTCCCAAATATTTAATTTGCTTAGACCAATTAATCTCCTGTCCTTGAATTCTGACTTTTTTAGCAGTAGGGATTCTGCTATTTTGACTTGAATTGCACCAATGTGCCCTCGAAGCCTGAATGATAATATGTTTAAGTTTTTGTTTGTAGACATTAGAGCGTTATCATCTGCAAAAAGATAGAGATTGGTGTAATTGTTGGTCGGAATGTCAGAAATAAAAACCTTAAATAATAGGGGTGAGAGGGGAGAATCTTGTGGGACTCCCACCCCTATTGGCCTAGGAGTGGAGGTGAAGCTATCTATATGTACCGCATATGTTCTGTTGAGTAAAAAAGAGTAAACTGCTTTAACAAAATAGTTTGAGATACCCGCTCTAATGAGTTCTAGCACACAGCCTGAGTGCCATGTTCTGTCAAAAGCTTTTTTTATGTCAAGGAAAATGGCGCCAGAGCTTTTTTCCTGTTAAAACCATTAATAATGTCAGCTGTTAGTCTAGTTGTTTGATTTATATAATCGTGTTTCTAAAGCCGAACCGAAAGTCTGGAAGAGGCCTTTGTTTGTGACTTCTTCCTGAAGTTTAATTAAAATAATTTTTTCTGTGATTTTACCTAATACAGGGAGGAGACTAATTGGTCTGTAGCTGTTAGTTAGATATGCGCTTTCACCTTTTTTCCTAATAACTATTATTTTTGCTTGTTTCCACAGGAGTGGAACATAGTCTAATTTAAGAATAGCATTAATAATTAAAGTTAGCATTAAAAATTAATTAAGGTTTAGTGGGGATTTTTTAATGGCCATACTTGTAATGTTGTTTAGATCGTGGGCTTTCTTAATATTTAGATTTTTAATAACAAATTGAACCAAAGCAAGAAAAATTGAGGGTGCAATTCCAACCGGAGTTCTTTTGTAGATTCTGATCGTGTGAAGTACATTATTTTTGTGAGCTAAATTGATTGGCTGACTTTCACTAAACTGCTCATACAGGTTGTCTGCAAAGTATTCCACCTTGTCTTCAGGGTTAGCGATTATCGAGTTGTAGAAGTATTCCTGATATGGGGCATGACGAGTTTAGGCCCTTTGATGAGATTCTTCGAGAGGTTAAAGTAATGAGTACCTGGATCATTAAGGGTAGAATTCAGACGGGGTTAGAATATTATATCTGCAGACGTCCTGCGAGTTGATCAATGTCAGTCCGCGAGTATTTGTGATGTTACACCCGCAATCTCCGTGTTTGGCATTGAGGTCTCCTCCTATTAAAATAGCCTCGTTTTGATTAAAAATATTAACTAGATTGTTAGTATTAAAGTTTTTTAAGGGAGAAGGCCCGCAGTAGACAGATTCAACCGTAATAAAGATATCTTTTAGTGCGATTTTGGCATAAGTGCCTTCAATATCAGTTATCAGGTTTTTTTTTTAACCAACAGTAAGGTACTGCCCCTTTGGGCCCCCTCTCTGTCCGTATGGTAAACATTAAAATTCGAGAATAAAAATATCTGCTTGTTTTTAAACTAGGTTTCCTGGATTAGAAAAACACCAGTTTGAAATTTTTCGGTAAAGTGAATAATTTCCAATTTGTTTTATCTTTTGTTGCATTTATATTACATCAGGCTATTCTATTAGAAGAAGGTGCAATTTGCTGTGATTCATTTAATAATATGTTAAGTTAGGTGACATCTGTGATAGAATTTGCTGGAATTGTGATTGTAAAATAGTCATAAATTGGTTCATAAATATTTGTAATTGATAATTCATATTAGCGAAGAATTGGATTAGTTGAGTCATTGTGCTAACATCATTAGTGCTGGGATTAACTGTCTTTTTATTGCTTATCTTTCCCCCATTGGAATGTGGGGGGTGGGATTCTAGGGGGTTGTTTTCAGTTTTTAGGATGTTTGGCACAGCCTTAAAAATTTACTTAAATTGCACATGTGAATTTTATATTTTTGTCGAGTTGACAGAGATAGGTAAAATGATTTTCGGGCAATTTTAAACATTTGGGTTCGGCACAGCACTTTGCTTGTGGGTGGCCATAAGGTTGGCATCTATGACAATGGGTATTTTCTATACACCCCTGAAGACCACGGGGAGCATTTTTTCGCTTTCGAATTTGTACGGATGGAATGGGATCTTTTGTTTCTCAAAAAACTTAGTAATTTTCCTGTAATCTGAAGGATTTGGAGGATTAAATCTAATTCCTTTTGATACATTTGTGGTGTTATCAAAATTAAAAGCATTATTTAATTTAAAATAGCGATTATCAACACACACACACAACACTATTACTATATTTAGCCTTATCTCTTAAAATAATCGGAGGGATCCTGAGCGACTTCGTCTGAGAGGAGGGAGGAGGTTGGGTACTGCTGGAATCGTTGTTAGAATTATTGATGTTAGTAGTCTTAAAAGTAGTGGGTAATTGAGGATACTCATTGGGATCGTCAGTACTTAGAGGGTTGGAGTTATTTGATTTCTTAGGTGGGTTTTGAGCCATCACACATGCGTTCGTCTGAAATATCACTGTGATGTTATGATTGGAGGATTGGGAAGTAGGAATACAATTTGAGTGTTCATTTTCGTACCTTTTAAGTTCAAAGACGAGTTTGTTCACTGTGCTGGTCAATTTTTCTAGGTGAGCATCTTTTTTTTGGATTTTCTTAAGGAAATCTTGCTTCTGTTTCTGCATTACCTCGTTGGTTAAAATTAAATTTTCGGTATAACTTTTCAATTCGTTATAGGCTTTGAGTGTTGGGAGAGGCTCCCCCTTATCGCGCTATGCACAAGGCGTAAGTAAATTTTACTGATATCAGAACGCTCTTGTTCGCACGGAATCACAAACGTAGTTAACGACTCAAGGGCAACGTCTGCTCCGTACTGCAGCAGACAAAACACGCTTTTTTGGAACTTTTGATTTCTCGTAAATAATTAAAACTTAATCAATGATCTAAAAAATTCTAGAATAATCTAAATATTACAGTGTGAAAAGAATTATGCCTAACAGTACATTCGAGAACGATTTTTGACACTATCATAGTCGTTACATGGCTAAAAATTAAGGTAAGTCTACTTCATTAAAATAACAAATAATAAGTAAATTCATCTAAAACTTAACAAAACCATAACTAGAGCTAAATTCGCCACAAAAACTAAAATTTAATGATATTTGACAGTTCACCAAAAACCCAAAAGATGTGTGTGTGTAGTCCTTCATTTTATTTAGGTATCAAAATAAATACTGTTTTTATCTTTTAGCAAAAATGCTTACAAAATTTAATGTTGATGAGAGGATATGTCTTTCTTTGCTGCAGTCATACATATCTGAATTTTCGAAATCTTACCCCATGAAAATTGGTGAAGATTTCGGTACTGCGGAGAGAACTCAAATGGCATTATTTTTGGTAAGTTTTCGAAACATATACAAAGTCCGCCTTACTACATGTAGCATATCCTAGAAAAAAAGTTCACTAAAAAATGTGGTGGAGAAAAAATTGTTTAGCATTGCTACATTTTACTTGAGATGATCAGTTGACATGCAGGTGATCATAGATATATAGTAGAATATGTTACTAATGTGATATCCCAGTAGTCTGAAACAATACATATATATGGCGAAGATATTTTTGTAATAATTTTTTTTATTTTTTTTTACACTCATTTTTGTGTTATGGCTTGAACGATGAATGCTCGTAACCTGGGGCTAACCTGGTTCTGATTCACATGTAAAAACGTTTGACAATTGTACCGATACATAAACTTAATTTCATTTTTATTATTAAAAGAAAAAATATACCACTTCTAATCTGGGCTAATGAAAATAGCAGATCGATAATTAAAACACAGATACATGCCAAATCCAAAAAGTTCAATATTGAAATGTTTTAATAAAATGAAATCACTATACTACAGGTAAATACCCTTGAAAGTTAACAAACCCTCATTACGTAATAGGAATAGCCCTGATGTTAAGATTACATCGAAGATATTTTGAATGCCTTTAGCATATTAATTTATGTTGGCAGAAGCTGGGAATGAAAATGGAGAGATGATGAGATGAAAAGTGACTTATGTATTAGCTGCTTTTAATATTTGGGCTGAAAATATGTCATTTTGCAAGGGTACTTGAGAATATTTTAAAAGTTAAGAAACAAAAAAATTATTTTGAGAAAAAGTAAGGGCAGTAAATGTACAGGAAATCCCATTTCGGCAATTTTGCGGAGTATCTCCCTTATTTTTAAAGCTAAAGAGTTGCTGATTTCGCGACAATGAGCTACTTTTTTGTAAAATTAACGAAGACGCTACCAGAATTTTCATAGCCTTTTTGGTTTTTGAGATACAGGGCGTTTTTGAAAATGTTGCGTTTTTGGTCCCCTCGTATCCCAGCTATCTGATAAACGGTTCCTTATATGATTTTTCCGTGGAATTCAGTGCCGCTTTCAATAAGTATACGGGGGTCAGGTCAAAAAGTTATCGGACCCTACTTTGTTGTTTAAATGGGACACCCTGTATATTTTTTTAATATTTATTAGGAATAGTGTGCGCTTTTCAAAAATATATACATGTATGCAGTTATTTTCAAAAACAAGCTCAAAAAAAAATTTCGAGATTTTCTAATATTTTGTTTTGGGTCCAATTAGTAGGTAGTAAATACGGTATGGCTAATTTGTTTGGAACAAAAAGCAAAATGTCAAAAACTTTGCAATTTTCTCAGTTTTTGATTTTTAATGAAATATTTTTGTTGTTTCTATTTAACTATATTATACTATATTTAATTTACTTTTTTTCAATAATAGCGAAAAAAATGTACGAAAATTTTGATATGTTGGTTTATGGTTTGTTTCATACAATCTAATGAAAATCACCAAGTAGCTTCGGAATTATATTGCAAAGGTAACGTATTGTGAGCGCTATTGTTTATTTATATTAGATATCTAGAGAAAAGGTAACCTTTCCGAGACATATTTGCCCGCCTTAAATCAAATTTAGTAGAGCACGGATCATTTATCCAGCGCGGTCCCAAAGCATACGCCAAACAAGATAGAGAGAGAAAAGAAATAAACGTATAGGGTTATATAGAAGCTATGCCAGCAAAAAAAAGGAAGGATCATCCATATAAAATCTTTTGGCAGACTCGTTATCTGATCTGATGCATCATATTTTTCAAGTGTGGGAAATTACAATCGCCATAATACATGATACTGGTCCGCAGAAAATCACCATTCAATTTTTGAGACGGTACAACAAGGACACTTTGGTATTGTGGTCTCGTGTTTCATTTTTGGAAGACGCATAGTATATAGAATTTTTGAAGGATGTCTCACAGCGCCTCTGTTCCTAGAAATCCTTGAGGAAGTTATTCCGGAACTTATGGAAAATGTTCCATTGGCACCTTATAATGCCGTTTACCTTCAACAAGACATAGCCTACTACCTACTAATTGAACACAAAAGAAAATTGTAGAAAATCTCAAATTGTGAGCTTGTTTTTTAAAACAACTGCATACATGTATATATTTTTAGAAAGCCCACATTATCCCTAATAAACAAAAATAATACTATACAGGGTGTCCCATTAAAAAATAAAGTAGGGTCCGATAATTTTTGACCTGACCCCATATACTTATTCTGAAAGCGGCACTGAACTGAATTCTACGGAAAAAGACATATAAGGAACAGTTTTCGTCTTTTTGATTAAATGGGGGTAAGTTATCAGGGTAAGTTAGTAAGTTTTCTCGTAGTTATCTGGTAATATTACATATCACAAATTGTGTTATTTTTCATTTTCCTTGAAAAAGGATTCATTCCCGTAACTGGGTAAAGAAATTTATCTGGAACTTCCCTTGTATTGACTATTTCTTTTTATCCAAAATAGTAACAGATAATACCAATTTGTATACGTACATACAACTAAATACCTATGTGCGGAACTAAACAGTGTCAAATGCTTCACTAATAAAAAAATAATAATAAAAATAATAAAAAAGGACTCGTAACGAAGGAAATTCGGCTAAATCCCGTTTTTTCATTTAATGGCTATTGAAAAATATTAATTTCAAAAATTAATTATTTATTAATAAAACATAAAATTGATTTGTTTGGTTAGTTTTTTTAGAATGTTAGTTTTCTGAAGTTTCTATCTAATTGAATACCATCAAAATCCATTAATAAAATAATAAAAAAAACATTTATTTAAATATTTTATTGAGCCATCGTTTTGCCCTGCCATAATGAATTCGCATCAAAATCTACCACTTCATTCCTATATCATATTTACTTTTCGTGAATGATTTTTTATACATTTTTATCAGCGAATATTGTGTCATAAAAATTGAAAGAAATATATAATTATAAAATGCAATAATTTGTATAACATATAGAAAAATATATATATATATATATATATATATATATATATATATATATATATATATATATATATATATATATATATATATATATATATATATATATATATATATATATATATATTTACAGTACATTATTTCATAATTTTATAAATACAGTAATTTATCAGTTATCAGATTGCTGGGATACAAGGGCGTACCTGAAAATGCAGCATTTGCATAAACGACCTGTATCTCAAAAACCAAAACTCTGCTTGCGCCATGTTCAGTTTCTCAAAGAAGTAGCACACCGTCGCGAAAATACCATCCTTCTATCTTTAAAAATAAGAGAGATACCCCGCAAAACTGCCGAAAATGGGATACCCTGTACATTAAAATGCAGATCCCTTAATTTGACAAGTCTCTGGACCATAGGTCGTCGGATTAGTGCTTTTGTACTGTATTACATTTTTTGAGATTGTTTATATTTATTAAAACCTCCAAGAAATCTACAGTGTGTAATGAATTTTATGTTTATTGCCCAACATTATTATAATTTGTTTTTTAATTATTTGCAGGCAACTAAATATATGAAGGATTTCAAAGCAACCCACTGTGTCTCCTTACCGTGGGATATGCTTACCATACCATGGGATATAAACGTTGAGTCAGATTTTGTGTTTACATAGGAAAGAAATGTCTTGGAAATGCTATTTTATGAATGTAATAAGAAACTCAGAATAAATTATTTATTTTTATTGTAGCAAAAATATCTAGTATTAGGTAAATTAAGTATATCGTGAAAAAAATTAAAATCCATTTATGGTTCGAAACAATATGCCTGACAAAGTATTTTTACAATAAAAATGCCTTTTGCATATTATGGAAATAGACAAAACACACTGCAAGACCCAGGTGAACAAATACAGGTAACAAAACCATTAATGTGACTAAAAAACTTGTAAAATACAGCTTTAAAAAAGTAGGAAACTTTATTATTTTTTTTTTTGGCTCTCTTTGATCCAACCATTTAAATCTTCATGAATATGTTTTATATACCTATATAATAAATTATCCCTGAAAACTATTTTGACAATCACAAATTTTAGACAACAAATGGTTAGTCTTAGTTTATCTATACAAAGTATCTGGAAATTCCTACCAATATTCTAAGGGGCTATTCTACACATGTGAAATTAATTTTCCAGATCATGTTTTCTTTGACCCCCCAAAAAATTCTGTAACCACACTGACCAACTAGATAATTATGTTTAGAAACATGAATAGTTTTAGCATCAACCTTTATTATCTAAATTACAATACCATGAGATATGTCCATGTGGTTAAAGATATTTTCCTAAGCTATTTTAAAGCGTTTCATGGTATCAAAAAAGTCATAGACATAAAATTTGTAAAATAAAAGGCGCCGCTGCAATGGATAATAGAATTCTTATTGCGTTCAAAAAAGCTCCCTACACTACAAACTTGCCAAGTTCAATCAAAATCAACGCAACTGTTTTTAAACACATTAAACAGATTTTTTTTAAAGTAACACCCTGAATCTCAAAAATAAAACAAGTTACAGCACTTTATACATTTTTAGCCATAAAAGAAGCCAAGAATTGATTTCCTTCGGGGCTTGACAAATGAGGTATGAGCATTAGGATCTCGGAAATGCTAAGAGATACAAAGTCAATTATGTGGGCAAAGTTGCACAATTGAAGACTAGACTAATTAGTATGTCGTCGAGAGATTGAGGAAGTACAAAAGAAAGCGAAAAATGCAATTATCAATTCAATACTGTTTCTGAGATCTCAATACTCTTGCCAATAAGATTTTTGCCATATTGTCTACAATTTTCTAAATAATAATAATAATAAATGACTTTTATTTGAAAAAAAAAAATTAACAAAGCAGTTTACACATATACATTATTTAGTGACATAAAGATTAAAGGACAGGAAGAGAAGACTTCACTCTGGCGAGGTCTAGCCAAGTGGCTACTCTTACTCAACCAGATGTGAATTTGTCATCCTCCAAGCTAAGCAAATTGTATCCTAAATATGGCGCCTTCGTTTGACAAAACTTTAAGTAACAGATTAATATCTACTTTTAATTTGCAATAAAACAAAAATGGAAAAAGAAGAAAAACCAAAATTGAGACTCCGGCAAAACCACCCCACCCGCCCCGCAAACAGCACGCACACAACCGACAACAGTCACCGCCCACTCCTTTGCTCACTTAGAAGGCGAATTCGTAGTTTATATTTGTTTATGTTATATATTTTAAAATTATCAGGTAAAGAGTTTTATAGATTTATTTATATATTTAAATCTGATATTTCTGTCGTGAATTCGGCTTCTGGGAATGAACTTATTTTTTAATAAATCAGAGCTAAGAGGTATAGTTAATATTTTATGCACAAAGTTACCAAGGTGATGTATCATACGATTTTTCATATTAAGCCATCCACATTCCGATATTTTTTCTGTGATATGATCATACTTCCGTAGACCAACATGCATTTTGTATTTTCTGTATTCTGTATTTGTCGCTTTTGTATAAACACAGACCATAAATAAAATCACAGTAGGTAAAATGTGACAAGACTAAACTTTCGCATAGCATTTTTTTTAGGTTATAGTACAATAGATGTCGGTTGCTGTACAAAACTTTAAGGGAGCCGAATGCCTTTTTAGAGAGATTTTTTATATGCTCGCTAAAACGCAGTTCTTCATCGACTAGTAGGCCTACATTTTTAGCGCAAGAAATAAAAGTTAATGGAGTGTTATCAATGTGGACGTTTAACGTATTTTTTACAAGATTTCTTTTCTCTTTACTACCGATGCATAAAATCTTAGTTTTTTCAGAATTTAAATTTAGGTTATGTTCCTCGGAAAGGGATTTTATTAGAATTAAGTCTTGACTAATGTTTTCGGCAGTTTGTTGTATATTAGACAGATTAAAAGAGTAATACAGTTGGGTATCATCCGCGTATGCTTGTGTTTTACAATGCGATGGGGATGTTATTATATCTATGGTGTAAATAATATACAGCAAAGGGGATAGAATTGAACTCTGCGGCACTCCTGAATAGATGCCCAACGTACTGGAATCAGCGTTATTATATTTAATTTTTTGTGATCGATTGCTTAGAAATGACTTAATTAAGTCTACAGCGCTGATGTTGAAACCGTAATACTTTAGTTTAGAACATAATAGTCTGTGATCCGGCGTATCGAACGCCTTCGAAAAGTCCAGTAGAATAAGTAGACTAACTAGTCCATTATCATATGCCCTAATTATATCATCCAAAACTGTAGCCAATGCGGTGGCAGTGCTAAAATTTTTTCTAAATCCATTTTGGCAGTCAGGAATTATTTTATTTTGTGTAAAAAAGCTAAAAATTTGATTATAAAGAACTTTTTCAAATATCTTTCAGATTGTAGGTAAAATACTAATTATTCTTAAATCAGAGAAACTTTGTGGTTTATTAGGTTATGGAAGAGGTATTTCTATTGCTATTTTCCAGAGCGCAGGAAAATTGTTATTCTCTATTAGGCTATTAATAATACGAAGAATAATGTGGTCAATAAAAGGGCTACAGAGCTTTAGCATTTTTAAATTAATACTATCTATTCCTTGCGCGTTTGTTTTAATATTGCGTAAGATAAAATGTATGTCTTCAACAGATGAGAGGGAGAATGTAAAAGCTATTTCTCTGTTATGCGAGTTATTATTGTAAGTCGATTTTGTCATTGCATTTGCTAGATATATTTTGTAGAAAAGACGCGAAATATTTATTAATATCTTCGGGATTAGATAAATTTATGGGTAAAATGTTAGATCTGTTGCAATACACATTTAAAGTGTTAAGAGCCTTCCATGTTCTGGATGAGTTATTTTGTTGACTTATATATTAGTTAGATAAAATTTCTTTGCTATTCTTACTGCTGAAACGGTGCGATTACGGAGTAATTTATAAATGTTACGATCGAGATCAGTTTTAGTCCTTTTATATTTTTGCCAAGCTTTATTTCTAAGTTTTTTTTAGGTGCTTAATTTCATCATTGAGCCAGGGAGCTTGCGGTTTTGTTACCCTAGCATTCTGCAAAGGAGAGTGTTTATCAAATAGGCTAATAATTAAATGTTTGTATTTTGTTTTCAGCGTTACGTTCTCTAAATATATCATACCAGGGCAAGTTTATTAGATCGTTTTGAAAATGATTATTATTAAAGTTTTTGAAGCAGCGATATTTTATTATTTTGGGTGGTAATTTATTAGATTGGTGATTTAAGTCAATAAAAACTAAATTGTGATCAGAAACTCCTTCAGAGCAAGTAGTCCCACATCGATTCAAGAGGTCTAGGTTGTTTAGAAATATTGGGTCTATAAGAGTACTTGAACTGTCGGTTATTCTAGTGGGTTCCTCTAAAATTTGTGTAAGACCAAAAGATTAAAATGTATTAAGAACAGGGTTGTTCAAGTTAAGAAAGTTAACATTAAAATCACCAAGACAAACAAATGTATCTGACGCTGGATAGACTTCACCCAAGATGTTATCGAAATGCGGTATAAGTGTGTTTATGTTTATGTTAGGAGGTCTGTAGAAAACACCTACAGTAACCGATTTGTTACGTAAACAAATTTTTTAAAATAAAAATTCTAAGTATTCGGGAACATCTAAATCAAAAGTAATAATTTTGACATTTAGAGTAGTTTTTACATATGCGGCTACCCCACCACCTCTGCCTGCTCTTTTTTTTGTGATAAAATGTATAACCAGGGATATTTATTAAGCTTAAATTGCTATCCTCAGACAGCCAAGTTTCAGTGATCATTACTGCATCGTAGTTATTATCCTGAATTATGTTTACTAAATCGTTGAAGCCAGTAAAAAGTGATCTGACGTTAAGGTGAGCGATTTTCATAGTGGGTAATGTTATGTTATGCTTAAAAATACATGGCTTAGTACAGGCAACACAGGCTACAGGATCTATAGTCTAGCCACCCGTTCGAGGTGATTACTATAAACAGACGATGGATAATTGTCAACCGGGTACGGCAGCGGGAAAGCGTACAGGAGGGACCGCCGGGTCTCTAGTAGATTTAAATTGATTATTATGAGATAAAGTAGGAGTGAACTAAAGAGTTATAACGAATTCAACAAATTATTTGTAGATTTCTATAAATATAGTCGCAGATAAACAAAATAGGTTAAGAGCTTTCGCTCCCGAGCAAAATATAAAAGCTTAACATAACATCAAATTATAGGTATAGATTTGATGTAGTAAAGGCACTATTATCATTATATATATTCTTAGTTACTTAAAGTTTCATATCTACAATAAAAGAAATTTCTATATCTATTATTTAAACCAAATAAAAATAGAAGTCATTATAATTAGAATCTCTGAAAAAATGAAAAATTGAACAAATTGCGCTTTGTTAACAGATAGAACAAGAAAAAAAGATAATCATATGAGGGGAAAAAATACATAATATATATTAGCGTTAACCTAATAATACATTTTATAAAGTAAGGGTAAATGTAGCTAGATAAAGAAAACATTATTTGGATTCGTATATAAAGAAGTATAAATGTCCTAAATTAAATATTCAGCATATATCCATATTGCATGAAAAATAAACAATATCCCGTCATCAAACTGAAAGGAGCAGAAAAACCCCAGATTTAAAAAGAAAAAAAAATAGCAAAACAACGTTTCTAAAAAATTAATAAAAAAAATATATTTTAGATCAAAGTTAGTCAACTGGTCACCTAATATTATAAAGAGCTGAGAAATCTTTAAATAAATTCGCATGCATAAGTCGTTTATATTGCCGTACAAAAATAAAGAAAAGTAATACTCACCGTTAATTTCAGTAATCTCGATTGCGTATGCACAAATAAACAACAAAAAAAAACGCGAAATGATCATTCGCTGTTATCACGCGCTCTCATAGCTCTTCAGTTACCGCACTGAGCTCAGTTTCACTTTTAATAAGTCTCCGATTTCCCGAAATTTCAATATAAATTAGTCCGTTATAGGCCCGTCTTTCAAATAGCTCCCGGGCCTTCTTGAATAGGCTTAAATTTTCGGGTGTCAACATTTCGGTTATTATTGTACCGGAGCCTTTCAATTTTTTTTTGTTACTGAGCACTATATCGCGAGTCCAGCGCCTGCAAAACTGAATTGCCAGTGGCATCGGTTTGCCTTTGGTGTTGTCTTTTTTACCTGGGCGATAACAGATCGAGATATCCGACTTGTTAGTTTGAACGCCCAGTTTTTCACTAAAGAATTATAAGGTCTGCGAATACAAATCAAGCTCCCGCTCAGGAATGCCGTGAATCAGTAAATAATGTGCGTTCCGTGTCAGTTGCACGTTTTTTACCTTGATCTGTAAACTGTTGATATTAGATTTTAGACTGTTTACGTCTTCGATCAAATTCTGCAGGGACGTATTAATTTTATATTGAAAATTCTTCAGCTGATCAATAAAATTGGTGCCTTCCTGGGGGGTTGTGGTCCTTTTAGGTAATTGGGCATTTTTAAACTTGGCGAATTCTTCTCGGAGCACGCTCAGACCACTGTTGAAGTCCGTCGTAAGTTGTTCCACACGTGTATTCATGTCTTTTAAATTCAAAGCAGACTTTCCAGTCATTTTGAAGAGTTTCGCTTTTTTCTCACAATGAAGAATGCACTTTGCACTAACACTACGTACACTTTTTTGAAATAAATAGCTTATTAAACAACAGAAATTCTTGAATTTCTCGGGAGCGATCAATAGCCCGACTACTCAAAACACAGCGCCATCTCTATATCAAATAATTGAAATGACGTTAGGGCTAAAAACTGCTCAGCGAAATGAAGAGTTACTACCTATGTAATCCATTTTATCGATCACTAAAATATCTATTTTTCGAAAAGATCTTCCAAAAAGAAAAAATACAAAATTATAAGAATTTATTTTCAAACTATATACAAATATATTTTTACAAATCTTGCACAGAAATGTTTTAACAATTTAGACAAAAAGTAAATTTTATATATAGTTTAATATTCTGCGATAATAGGATATCTATATAGAGTATATGGTTGATTAAAGTTTACTTTTTCTTTGCATAAAAGCAGCAATTGCTTGTCCAAATTCTTCAGAATCCATGCATGTATGCAAATTTTCAAATTCTCTATTGTTCGTTTCAGTTAAAATATCTTTCAGCCTGTGCATGATCAGACTTTTATTAATTTTTAGTGCTTTCACGGGTAAAGTACCGTATTTGTATAGGCCTTCAATAAAACTATCAACTTTTTCATGGGGTATAACTTCAGATATTAATCCGAAATTGTAGGCTTCTTGAGCAGATATTTTCTTGTTTAAAAATAATGCTTCTGAGGCTTTGCTGCGACCTAAAATTCTCGGAAACATATAGCTAGAAGCTCCTTCTGCACATAAATGCAAACGAAGAAATGGAGTATCAAAATATGCTTTGTCAGAGGCATATACTATATCACATAAAGCTGCTGTAGTTGCAGCAATTCCTATGGCTGGACCATTCAACACAGCTGAAATAAAAATTATTAATATTAATGGTGTTTTCTTAAAAAGTGTATCTTTTTAATAGTTAGTTTAATATCACAAATATACTCAGTATGTTTTTTCTCTGCAATGACTGAATAGTTATCTAATTTCAATTTTTCTGTGCAAAGTACCCCCTCACTATTTTTAATAGAAAATATCTATTATTTTTGTTCCTAGATTTGTCTTACAAAATGTCAGTACCTACTTAACAGTTACTGCTCTTTTAAAAAATAATAATTTTACTCACTTTTTGATTGTTACTTTTTAACAGAACTGATATTTGGTTTGGCTAACTTTCATATATTAATAATTCTATTTTTCATATAGTGTTATGTTAAAACCCTAAGGGACAATAGGCCAAAATATACAGGCCCCTCTGCTTAAAAAGTGGGACAGTTTCATATTTAAAGTCCAAAAATAGCTTATTTCTTTGTTTCATTGAAATTAGATTTAAATTTTTCATTTTAAAGAGCATATTTAGTTTGGTAAGATAAGTCCAAAAAAACTGTCAAAAATAAGTTTTTATCTATTTACCTAAAAACATAATTTACTCAAAATACCCATACATCTAAAAACCTTAACAGACTCTTCTATATCTGAGGTGTCCAGATTCTGGGTGAAGAGTAACCACCTAAAGTTTTTAAGTTTTTTCGCTATATAATTTGTCTTATAAACATATGTTGTTTATTCGTTGTGTCCTCTCATTTTCACCAAGCTTAGCATTTGCTTCATTCATATAAATAACAATTTCAAGAAAGCACCTAAATTGCGAAGGTGTTGAGTTTTAATAATTTTAAAAATGTCCATTTTTTTGTTTTACTAAATATGATATATGACCTTGAAAAATGAATTTGGATTTAATAATATGATACACAATATAAGAGAATACAGTAACAGTCTTTCATGTTAACAAAAAGGTACAATTTTTGAAAGAGAAAAAATTAAAATAATATTGACTGCAGTAATCTGTACACAAAGAATCCATACTTTTTCTTAGGTATTACTCGTAAATAAGACCTTGAAAAGAAAACGAGTATTGAGATCCTACAATATTCTCTCTAAAACTGCAAACACAACATGGTATCCGACTATAACAGCAATCATTTCTACACTTTCGTAAAACTGTTAATTAACTTTTGTATAAATTATATATTAAATACTTTTTTTAAGGGAAATAATGCCAAAATTACAGTGTTTTCAATACCTAAAGATTAATTACTGCAAGTGTCAACATATATTAAATAAAAAATGTCATTTTAAATAAAAAGTAACAAAGAATGACCAAACAATAATTCAAAATTTCTCTGTACCCATATTTGATTTTTGCACTCCCTTTTTGCAAAAATGTACTATAATAGAATGTTTTGTATTTTAACAACATACTTTCATATTATTTAAGTACATTTGACTTTGCAATTTACACCTAAGGTATTAATATATAAATTTTAAATTACTATCCCCAGTAACGATTTTATTTTTAAATACTTATATATAGAATAATCACACCATACTGCAAGATTTTTGGAATGATATGCCCTGCTTAATGTTTCCTTTATTGTTATGATGTTCAATTCAACAAAATCCAATTTAGAAAAATATTACCTATTCGAAACGATGAGACTAACTATTCCAGGCACTGAAAGAAAATATTAAAAAGGTCATTTTCATAGAATGTAACTTCTTGTGTGAATTATTTAAGAGCAAGCCCTTTACTCTGGCATGTTCTGCTTTTATTACTGCAGTATTGGCGGGTAAACTTACCCAGAACTTGACCTCATCTGTTGATCCACTTTCTTGCTTTGACGGTTTTTCAATGCCTGGGTCATTCTCTTTTTTTGAAATTGACTTTCATGAGGTTAACAGTTGTTTGCTTGATATTAAAAACAAAAGGTCACGTGGAGAAGATGAAATATCGGCCGGAGTACTTTTAGGATTACTAGACTACGCATTGGAGGCTCTAGCAGTGTATATTAACAATTCTTGGGCCCGAGCTTTTCTGAAGTCTGCTGTGGTCATTCAATCTCATAAGGGGGATGAACTGACTAAACCGTCAAATATTTGCCCCATTTCTTTGCTCTTATCTCTTTTCAAAGTCTTTGAAAAAGTTGTTAAGAGGAGAGTATGTAACTATTTGGAATCTTTCAACTTAATTTCTCCAAAGCAGTACGGATTTTAGAATACTAAAGGCACTCATGATGCCATCTTTGGCTTTCTGGAGGCGGTGTACCTTTGTCTGAATCAGGAAGAGTTGGCGTCGGCAGAATTCTGTGATCTGTCAAAAGACGTTGACTGTGTGGATCATAGAATATTTTGTCGAAGCTTGAACTTGACGGATTTATAGGTAATTTTCTGTACCTTTCTGGTCGCATTCAATCAGTTGTTTCGCGAGTGCAGTGATCGGCCTGCCACATCGACTGTGGCGTTTCTGAAGAATCAGTTCTTGAACCTGTTATGTTTTTGTTGTATATTAATGATCACCACAAGGATTATGTACAACTAAGAAATAATATTTATTTATTAAGGAATACACTACGGAACAACAAAGTTCCAAATGGTATAATATGTTATCGAGTGTGTCACATTAGGTATATAAATAAATGTCTATATCTTAAAATAAAATACAAAGGCACTAACCCAAAAATTTTAAATTTTTTGATCCAAAACAAAATGAAAAGAAATTGATATAAGATTAAAAAAAAGATACACACAATGGAGAACATGGAAAGTTTATTTAAATTTACTTAGCCTTTTTATCTGTAGAATTGTACAATTGAAAATATCACAGTCGGAGTAAAATCTGCTGTAATTATCCAAAAGTCTATAAACAAAAGCAGTAAAGTTAAAAACCTCAAATCCGACTCTTGTCTTCCAAGCAAAATGACCTACAATGGCATGGATATAAATACCACGGATGATATCGCAAACGCGTTTTCTTGTCACTTTCAAGCCTGCTATTCTAATTAGACCGACGCCGACCTCTCGAACATTCAGCCAGTAAAGTTTGCGAAAATAAGCGAAAAGATATCTCAACTCCATGTTTCAAAGCAAGCGGGTCCTGATGGCTTGTCCCCACTTTTCGCACTTTTCGTTAAAAATTGCTGCCAGTCACTTGCAGGTCCATTATGTAAAGTGTTCTAGACTATGGTTACTTTCCAGCAATTTGGAAAAATTCCAGCCTTCAACCTATTTTTAAGTCAGCTGATAGAACAATTACCGTTGGAATATCGATTCTTTCCTGTATTCCAAAGTTGTTGGAAGCCATCATAACCGATAAGATCTGCAATACTTTTAAACACTATATCATTCCCGAACAGCACAAATTTTACAGAGGGCGCTCAACGGCAACCAACTTAGGCGTATACCAAAACTTCTTAGTTTCCTCGGTAGAAGCGGGCAAACAAGTGGATACTATATCACAGACCTGTCTAAAGCCATCAATAGTGTATGTCATCCACTTCTTATTAAAAAGCTTTCCGACATTGGTATCTCTGGACCGTACCTTAAATTCATTAAATCATACTTGTCCGAGCGTCGACAACGTGTGACTATTTGCGGCTCTACATCCTGTAAAATAAACTTAACTTCCGGAGTCCCTCAAGAAACCTGTGCTATTTTTGTTGTTTATCAATGATGTCCTCTCCAAACATCCCACTGTCTCTTGTATGCGGACGACCTCAAATTTTATAATATCGTCAGTCCTGATTTCAATGGTTTACAAATGGATTTAAATAATTCTATACAATGGTGTAATTTAAATTATCTAAAAATTAATATTTCCAAATGTAAGGTTATTAGCTTCTATAAGTGTGTTAATACAAGAATGTTATCTTATATTGTAAATAATGTAGCTATCGATAGAGTAGATTCATTTAATGACCTAGGTGTAATTTTTGATGTTAACCTGTCTTTTAACCCGCATATCGATAGTATTGTTCTTAGGGCTTTTAAGTTGTTGGGTTTTATTAAGAGAAATACCAGACACACTAATGACACAAGGGCGCTTTCTTATCTTTATAACTGCTTGGTCCGCAGCATACTGGAATACTGCCCCGTTATATGGTCACCACATTATGCTTGTCACATAAACAGACTCGAAAGAGTGCAGAATAAATTTGCAAAATACCTGCTATACAAGCTTCACTTTCCTGACTAATCTTACCTATGAGACTAGACTTTTGCTTTGTGGGTACAAAAGTCTGGAGGGTCGATGTAAAGATGCTCTTTTATTTTTTCTGCACAAGCTTATTAACGGCACAATAGACTGTGGTGTTTTACTTAGTTTAGTTCACTTTTTAGTTCTAAATAGGCATACCAGACAGGTTCAATTTTTGAGTATACCTATGGCCGAAGCGCTTTTGTGTATCGTTTGGTTTCAAATTATAATAGGTATTATGCAGATTATGACATTTTTCATTCAAGCATTTATCTCTAAAAAACACTTTGCGTCTAAGACACTAATTTATGTTGTTTGTGCTTTACATGATTTTTTCCTTCTTTTTTTACATTTTTTATTCTGTTTGTTAATATATATTCTTATTGTGTTTCCATTTTTGTCTACATATATATTTAATAATTACCTGTTTTATTGTTACAATATTTATAAATTATGCAATTTATATGATTTGTCGAATATTGTTTCTTTGTGTTTATATATATTGACCAGACTGAACTTTTTATTTTCTTTTACCATTTAAGCTAAAGTTATAGTGAGATAAAAATGTTAGTTTTTAAATATTTATTGTGACTTCCATTTGGAGTTTATCGCTCTGTAGTGTATTGATAAATAAATAAGTCCATAGTTGGTTCGGTGCCTACATACATATGGAATAGTTGCAGTTGTCTGGTGCGCCTCAAGGGAACCTGCAGAAGTACCAACTCCACCAATCTGTCACAGCTGATTAAGTTGTTTAAGAGTTTGTACATAAACAGCAACAGTGCATCACATCGCCTGGATTTCAGAGTTTTGATTCCACACAGCATCAATCTGGTTTCGTAGGTTATATCAGAGGATGGAAAGTGATGTTTGTACAAGTATTTTATGAATCTGTTCTGCATCCTTTTGAATTGCTGAATATGGACAGCATAATAAGGAAACCAAGTTACAGAACAGTATTCAAGGATGCTATGGATGAGACTACTGTACAGGCACACAATTGCCTTTGTGTCATTAACGTACTTGGTGTTTCGTTTAATAAATCCTAGAAGTCTGTAGCTTTTCAGGATAATGCTGTCTATGTGGAAGTTGAAAGATAGTTGGCTGGCAAATATCACACCCAGATCGTTAATAAGCCCAACACTCTCGATTCTTTCATTATTTATTAAATTTGCATTTGGATATGTTAACGTTCATAAAGTTGGAAGTGCACCAGGAAGCAAAGTTGTCCAGGTCAGATTGCAAATCAAAATATACTATAAAATAAAATATAGAATTTACCGCCATACTGAAAAAATCACACCCACATTTATTGCCATTCTAGAGTCCCTTAGTTGTCTAGATGGTACATGTCGCTGAATTATTTCATCTGATATTAACAGTATTAAACTATGGCGTGACTCTAACCTACTTTCCTTTAATGTTGCAAAGACGAAACTGGTGGGATTTAAATATAGCATGCAAGGCTTAAATCTGGTTGGGGCTCGCCTTAAGGAGGAAAACGTTTCTAAATTTCTGGGGGTTTTCATAGACGGTGATGTTCGCTTTGAAACTTTGAAAACGGTACCGTTTTAACTGTGTATTTATTTATTTATTTATTCAGTCATAAACGGGACATGCCCATGATTACAATGTGTTAATTTAACTTAAAATTAATAGTTAATTATAATTAACATAGTAAAAGTATCTCACATTTGTTTGTTTTTTGGTTAAAATTATTGCAATTATCACAGAAACATAGTGACTGACAAGTATATAAATATGTACAGAATCTTAGAGGAACATAAGCAATGTGGCATTAACTTAAACATTTCAAAAACAGAACAAAAAAAAACCAGTAGGACTAGTGTGGCTCTCACTTTTTTTAAGTAATTTTTTATTTGGCCCAAAGAAGACCCAAACAGGTCAAGCTCAATCTCATTAGTAAACCTCATCATATGATTTATGTCATTAAACTGTCTATAAGTAGTATGATGATGCTCTAATAAGAAAGTACGAGTTGTTCTTAAATTTCTTACAGGAACACTGAATCTAATGGTGGGTAAGAGCTCTTCGCACCGATTATCACCTTTAATCAGTCTACATGAACAATTGGTCAAAATTCTTATGACGCTCAGCCAAAGGTTTCATATTTAATAAAGTCAAAATATCATAATAGTTCATTTCATCAGCTGGAAATGACAATTTAAAGGCAATATAATGTAGGAATTTTTTTTGTATGTGCTCTAAAGGGTTGGTACGATTTGAATAGTGAGGAGATCATATGCTTGTACTATTCTCTACATGGCTACGCACAAAGGCTATGTACAATATTTTAGTAGTAGATATATTTTTGAATTCCCTGGTGTGTCGCTTCACAAAGCCAAACATCTTGAATGCCCTATTACAGCAGCGCTCAATATGAGGTATAAATGTCATCCTAATGTCAAAGAACACACCAAGATCTCTAATCATTATAACATTGTCAACCTTTTCATTCTTTATACAATATACATTTATTATTAGATTCAATTTTCTAGAGAACTGGATATATTTACATTTCTGAGTATTCAGCAACATGGAATCAGGGGCGTGCAGTCCATGGAAGCAAGGGAAGCAGTGCTTCCCCAAAAAAAATTACAAAACATCTTCTAAAATGTAATTTTTGAAATAGGAAACCATTAATTTAGTTTATATTAAAAATGCTAAAATATTATCTTACTTATCAAGCTCATAATAAATGCGGCCTTGACTCCGACCGAGCGAGAATAGAAAATGTAATAGAACCTATGCGAGCCGCTAGCTTCTCTGCAGCCAAGTCCTGTATGCTTGATTTCCTGTGAGTCGAGCCAGAGGTTATTGAACTTTTCACCGGCTGTTTACAATTTTTGCATTTCAATCGCGTGCTTTACGTGGGGGAGGAAGCTATCTTTTAAAGTTTCTGTACTTTTGATTTTTCTTACCTTTGCGCGATGTCTATACTGATGACGCTGTCGGTTTTATTTTAGCTCTAAGTAATTATATTTTACTTAATTAAATAACTACTTTTTGAAGTTAAAATGAAACACTCTGTATATCTCAGCAACAGTAATCAAGTTGCTGGAAATAACCACAATGTCTGGACGAATTCTTGAAATAATATTGAGTTTTAATTTATTGTATTTCGATGATTAGATATTGATCTTTTGGTTTTAGATATATATGTAATTTTTACCTGACTGCACAGAGGAGGGTAATGCATTTAACAGTAATGTAAAAATTAATATTTTTATAACTCATCGTAATAGGTATCAAATAGATATCAAATTAAAAAGCGAATGTATATGCATATGCTATTATAATATACAGAGTGTTCCAAATATAAGCAATTATAAAGAAAACTTTCGTAAAACCCAAACGGCTAAACGGATTTTAGGTTGAGGGGTTAAAAGAATCATACTATTTTCGGGACTATATAGAAATACATTTAATAGTAATTTAATATAGACGAACTGAGGGGCCAATTTGAGCAACATGAAACAAAAATTCAATTCCATCATGATGGATGTCAAATTAAAAAGCTTGCTGAAACGATTTCAATTTTGTCTTGAACAAATCTAAGTTTGAATTTATTAGGTGCATCAAAGTAAGGTTTTGCATTAGCATTAAGGATAGTATAAGCTATATTTCTTATAAAAACAAAAAAGTTTTAAATATGTTTTATACAGAAGTTATGAGTAACAACACTTTATATTTATGATATAGAGGGTGGCTCCGAATTATACAAATCCAGATAGTAGATACTGTTTTTGGGATCTTAATAGAGGGAGGCTAATTTTTAATTCCAAAAATTGTGAAAAATTAAAATTTTTAAATAGTGATTAAAGAAATTAAATATACAGATTATTAAAAACACAAAAAACTGGACTGCTTATAACATAATAAGAAGGGTATATTATTAGTAGTTGACTAATAAGAATACAAGATAGCATATTTATGAGTCTATGTAAGTAAAACTTTATAGATTCTAAGATTGCCCTATAAAAATATTTTTAATTCCTTCGTAAAAGTGAAATGTTGTAATCATAAAAAACTCCCTCCGAGTTTTTTTTTAGTTCTTTACGTTTCAGAGTTCTGAGATGCCAAAAATCATGTTTTCCCGGTCTGTCCATGCGTGGCATAACTAAGGTACTACTTATCTAATTGACATCAAAGTTTGCAGGGTGACTAGAGATGGACCTGTGCTTTGGTGTGTAAAATTAGTTTTAAAAAACTATATCTAATTAACTTGCATATAAGTCGAGTGTGATATAGCGATAAACTGGTAAACATTTGGTGGGAATCCAGTTTGGCGGAACAAAATGACAACGATGAAATGTTTAAAAAATCAGTAAAAAAAACTACTTATTCGGTTGACTTCAAATGTGATACGAAAATCAAGCGTAACATAGGGATAGACTGGCAAAATTTTGGGGCAAATCCAAAATGCAAGCTTCTAAAATTTTAAAAATATTTTGTATAAAAAATTACTTATCGACTTCAAATTTTACACATAAATTAGGTTTGATAGGATCCAGATTAGTTCTTCACATAATAATTTAGTAATACATACAGGATTATTTATTATATTTTGACTCTTAACTATAGGAGATAGAAAAATACAAAATTGGGTGGGATTTTTCTTCTATTATCTTCTAAAAATATCAAACATTCCTAAGAATTGTTATAAAGTAGAAAAGAAATAGACATTTTTTGAATGTATATTATTAATACCTGTTATAAAATACAATGGGTTAGAGAGAGGAATAGTCTGTTCTAAATTATTATTGCAATTTTCTCGGTTGTCCTAAAGATAAATATATCAAATATGATATATTTATAATCGGTAAGGAGAAACTCATTCAATGAAGTAATAATATACAGGATGTCCCTTTTAAGAAAATTAATTATAATTTTTGCTACTTCTTAACAATTTTTAGAAATGTTTGATGTTCTTAGAAAATAATAGAATAAAAATCCTGCAACTTTTGTATTTAAAGTCTTTTGCATCTCCTATAGTTAAAGCTGTAACTAGAAGGATAACTCTGTACATATACAAATGGTATGTAAATAAATGGATGAATTCATTAAGAGGGAACTTCCGAGTAATTGGGCAAAACCGAACTATAATAAAAATTTATTCGAAAGTTTCCATATTTTCAATCCCAACTAGAGAGTTTATTTGAATTGCTACCGAAATGTCGTAAATACAAAAGTTGCATTGTTATTTAACAAGAATAATAATTTTATAAGAATAATCTAAATATTTTATCATAAATGCGAAAATATTTTTTTGTAAATATCAAATTTTAACAGGTTGTCATTTTTTTTTAATGGAATACCCTGTAAATTATATGTCCATGAGATAGGTATCTTCTTGCTGATTATAAATATACCTGGTTTAATACGTTTGTCTTTAAAGGCATCCAAGAAACTTAAGAAAAACCCTGCCTTAAGAGGCAGTGTGTTAGAGAGAGACAGAGCATGCTCTATCACTTTGAGTGGATGGGAATACATTTCTTGGTATGGCAGGGGTTTCTCAAATTTCTCAGGTGTCTTTAAAGACAAAGGTATCAAATCGGATATATTTATAATCAGCAAGAAAAGACCTATGTGATGAACATTTAATATATAGGGTATTGCATTAAAAAATTGACATGTCAAAATTTTATATTTCCAAAAATATTATGCATTTATTTACATTTTTATATCAATTCAAATCAACTCTCTGTGTGGCTGTCAAAATATACGAGAAAACCCTATACATATTCTAAATAATTACACGAAGAACTAATCTGGGTTATTACGTAATTTTTTTTTTCATAAAAAAAGGATTCATAAACAGGGATGTTATGAGTAAAGCTCTTTTGTCGATTTCTATGAAAGCAATTCTAACTTTCAGTGTTGATCAGGGCCGGCTTCGACTGAAAAATGGTCTTCGTTTGCAGTAATCAACACTGAACTGTCAGGTTTGCTTGCATGAAAATAGAATAGAATATATAAGTTCTATTTACCTATAATTATAAATATGCAGTGGCGAAGCGTGGAAAAAAATTTTAGATTTTCCCGTTGTGAATCGGTTTTTGTCGTTGATCGCGACCCGTACGTTCTTTTTTACGTTACAAAAGGTAAATATTTGTTCTATTATTTTCATTTTAGAGAATAAATATGATAGTTTAATATACATATTTATATTATTATATGTATCCATTCAAAATCAAAATTCGCTGAATCCCTTTTTCACAATATATTCTAACGAAACATAAATAACAAAAAAATCCTGGCTCTATACTTATACAGTTGATACTTAAAAGAAGTCAGATCAAAAAAAATCATGGGCGACCCATTCACCCACGCATCTAAGTAAGCCAAGCCAAAATTTACCGCCCATATGAGACGTCTAGCCAAATAACAATTTCGCCTACTGTAGTAGATATTTCACTACTTGTCTTAACCAGAAAAAAATACATCTGGAAACAATTCTAGGTACTTAAAAGCTTCATTTATGCAAAAATAAAAAATGTAACATAGGCCCATCATCCACTTGTGTTTTCACCTTCTTTTTTTGAAGCGCGATCCTGATTTCTTGCGCTGTTTGATACTTTAATTATGTATCTATATTTTAAATGTAACGCATTTTGGAAATATAATTTGGTTCGATAAAAACCATTATTATTCAATAATAAGTTAAATAATTATAATAATAAATATGGGATTTTAGTTATATTTGTAGACAATGTCTACGTTATCTAGTCTCAAACTTCGTCACTGCTATCTTGTTTTTTTCTTTTAGTCATTTAGTCAGTGTAGCTTATCCGGTTATAATCAGATAGTTTTTTAATAATTAGTCTACTTACAAAAAAAACACTCTCTTTGGCAATTACTTGTAGATACGAAATAACTCATATACTGTAGAATAAAATCAGCTCTCCTTTATTTATGGATATTTTTGTGATTTATCTGTAGCAAGGCATATGTAATATTTCCTTAAATACAACTTTAACAAGAATTATTTGGGAGCATTCGCAATTTTTTTTGTTTTATTACATTTTGCTTACCCCCGTGTATTAAGAAAACATATTTTGCAATCCCCAGGTAATTAAATCATACCTTTAGGTTTAACTTATAGTTATCCTGTAATAATATCCTATTAATTTTTTTTCCAATAATATGAAGATTATCACGGGTTTAATACCAAAATATATTTTTGATAAAAAAAAGGTTTATATTTTATTAACTTTAACACCTTGTAGGTCAAAAAAAGCATCGTCGCGATAATGATAAGATTTCCTGAGGAGGTAGAATACTACATTATAATAAAATGTTTACCCTTTATTTAATTTAAATATTTATATTTGATTTTTTTAATACTGGATATTTGATATAAATTAAATAGGTACAATAGTTTTTATAAAATAAAATGAATATTTTCAGTTGGTGTTCTCAATTTAAGAAATTAAATAAACTTTGCACCAAGGTTATCAGCTCATCGAATCTAAACATAATAAATTTAATATAGACATTTGATTTTTAACACAGTTTTACTGTTGTAGATATTTTTCATTGGCTAGGTGTAAGAAACATTTGATGAGTTTTGATTTTTTTTAGAAAAATGATAAAAAAAAATTTACCGAATTTCTCTCTAAAAATTTGCACATTGACATAAAAGCTAATTAGAGACATCTTTTTCACACATTTTTCAAAACAACGATCACAAACCTCAATTTTGGCACTTTTCAGAAAAGAATTTCAAATTTGACATATACCAGATGTCTTGTGACATTTTTTAAAAATAATTTTTGGTTTTTAGACAAGCAGAGACGTTCACCTTAGTTACATTTACTATAAATCATTTAATTGAAAATAGTACCATATGGGGCGAACTTCTTAATAAGCACTGTACATATTAAGTAAGTATATATAAAAAATCTACAAGCACACAAGCTTAGGCGCTAAAATAAGATTTTGAGCTTGATATAGCTATAATATGCCCAAGTATTATGTGTATAAATATAGAAAATCAGAGACGTACCCTTGTTACAATAAGTATGACCTTATGTCAATTTTGTTCTTTTTTAGGGCTTTAGATTAAAAACAATTGGAAACAGATTTTCAAACTTGTTTATTGACCTATAATTCAATTTAATATGTAATCTGAAATAAATTAATATGAAATTGTAACGATATTTGTAGTATCAGTTGTAAATTCGGTGATAAATCTCTCTCTGTAAGTAAATCTTAAATCCACTGTCAAACACAAGTGTAAAACTTCCCTGTTTTTAGGATGTCTTATATATATATATATATATATATATATATATATATATATATATATATATATATATATATATATATATATATATATATATATATATATATATATATATATATATATATATATATATATATATATATATATATATATATATATATATATATATATATATATATATATATATATATATATATATATATATATATATATATATATATATATATATATATATATATATATATATATATACATATTTATATATATATACATATTTATATATATACATATATATATATATATATTATATATATATATATATATATATATATATATATATATATATGTATATAATAAAAGATGGAATTTGGTCATCTTCAAGGACATCTGCTGTATTATTTTATCTTATTTGCCTGTATAAATGGTCTAATGGGATTCTTGTAATTTAACTCTTATGTTATGTGCCTGTATAAATCTAACTTTATATTACCTACTTACTACCTCTATCACTATTGCCAATTCCTGATTTGAATGTTTGGTTCATTCAATCTCTGTCTGATCTACAGGGACTCTCAGGGACCCCTAAGCACTTAAAGCTCTAGGTCCTATAAGTCCTAAATCCGGCACTCTTTTTTGGTTACAATTTATTTATAACTGGATTATTTACGAGCTTATTGTGCATTTTGTGGTAAACTGCAGGGGGCCAAAAATTTATAGTTATGCCACTGCTGATCCATCTTACAAATAAAATATGGTTTATATGTTTAGACCCTCTAATGTTAAATAAAGCATTAAAAAGACTCCATTTTACTACTATTGACAAAATTCTTCCAGAGCTAGGGAAATGAAAAGAGTTTTCAACTTAAGTAGGGGAGAAGGGGGCGGTTTTGAACAAAAAATAATTTAATGTTTTTAATAAATTTTTCAAATTATTATTCTTAGAAATAAGTGGCCCCACTTAAAGTACATTATTACCCTGTGATAATTAAAGCAAATCTATTGTCTTAGTTTAAGTTTTTATTGCGAAAAATACAAAATAAGATATATTCCTAACCTGTTCAGAACTGCCCCAATGGTGGGGTGGTTTTGAATGCATTTTGGGGCAGTTTTGAACAACTCTCAAAAAAAACATAAATATCTTAAAACTAATTTTATTAGCATAAATTAAAACTAGAAAGGTCTGCATCAAAATATGACATTTCTGTTGTACGTGATGTAAATGTATTGGAAGAAGGAATACAAGGAACAGGCAATTTTAAAACAATATCATTAATATCTACCACTGACGTATCTGGAATGATAGGAAAAATAAACTTATTTCCTTCTCCCTGTTTCCTCATGAATTTAATATGAAATTCTGAAAACCCGAAATTATCGGTTATTTGTCCAATATAGTGTTTGACGCTTTTTTTGGTTTTAAATTCAACTACGACATAGTCCAGAACATTGAATGCTTTTCTACTACTTTCTTGATTCTCAAACTCCGAAAATGTTTCAGAATCACTTGAATCAGCATATGGAATTTCACTTTCACTGCAACTCTCACTGTCAGAACTATTAACACGAATTTTCTTATTTTTTTTCACCCCTACTTTCTTTTCTTCTGATAGTCCCAGCTTTCTTTTCAACTTTCGTTCTTCAATAGCTTTTTTTCTTAACTCCGTTTGCTTTTTCTTTTCTAACCTAACCAACGTTTCCTCTTCTATTTTATTTTTCTCTGGGGTTTCAGTTAAGACTCGCGATGTGACTTTTTTTCTGATACATCCGGTTTTCATGTTCACAGGCTTAGATGGAAATGGCCTGATATCTTCTGGAGAAAGTAGATGGTTGCTGGGCTTCTTAGGTGAAGTTTTATAAATATTTTCTGGAGATAACTCGCCTTGACGTTGTACCGAAATATTTGTAGTTGATGGGAAATCCTGAACTTGACAATGAGAAGTGGAAGGTAAATCAGAAGACATTGGATTTGTATTTTCTGTGGGTAGGCTAGATGGAGGAGTTTTGTCACTTATTACCAAAGATGCATCAAAATCTTCTTCTGTAAAAACTAATTTGTTCAGAGGCCATATACCTGGCTTTTTAAAAGCCTCAGTGATATTTTTCAATGTAAAAGATGCCAAGTAAGCTTTATTAACTAGTCCTGGAAGATCTTCAATTGTTACTCTGCACCCAGCATTTGATAACATCCAATCATTAATGGCAACTGCCAGTTTAGTTTTAAAAGGCGAATATACAGCCACATCAAGTGGCTGAAGTCTGTGAGAGGTATGAGGGGGAAAAGTGACTAAAACAACACCATTATCTTTAGCATAACAAACTGCTTCCAAGCAACAATGGGTTTCATGATTGTCCATTAGAATTAAAATAGGGTTTTCTTTACTGCATCTAGTAAATTTTACAATATGTTGAAGAACTTTCACAAAAAGCTCTTTAGTCATCCATCCACTGCGAGGAGAATTTGCTAATCCTAAACTGCCAGGAGGAGCATCTTTTAGCCACTGATTTTTGAAGTTGGCTCTAGGGAAAACAAAAACTGGCGGAATTGAGTTTCCAGTTGCATTTATTATGCCACACATTGTAATAGAAGTGCCTCTTTCTGCTGATGCTACTTGTCCTACTTGTCTAATACCTTTTTTAGCCACAACTCTTGGTGATGGTAAAACGGTGCTTATACCTGTCTCATCTAAATTATAGATATTGTCAGGTGTGAAATTTTTACTCAAAAAAGCTCTCTCATAGTTACTAAAAAACTCCCTAACATTTGCTTCCGTAAAATTTGAAGCTCTATTCAAACTAGTGTTTTCTGGTTTTCTGAGACTAAGCGTAGGGTTTCTTTTCATAAAACCTTTTAACCACTCGATGCCTGCTTCCTTCTGTTCGTCCCATTTATTACATACAGGTTTGTCTAACTTTTTCGCGTACTCGTATGCCAGTAGCCTAATTTGTTTATAGCTAAGTCCATAATTCATTCGAGAACATTTGAGAATATATTTCTCAAGCAGCTGTTCCTCGTTGGTTGTGAAGACCTGAGAAGTTGACTGCAATGAAGAATATTGATTATAGTCTTTGAATTCGCGTTGATTTTCTAAGGCAATTCGTTTTTTCTCCTCATTTTTTAGTCTATAAAACAATGTAGATGGATTAATGTTGTATCTTCTCGCAGTTGTTCTAAGTTCTTGTTGCTATTCAATTATTTCCTTCACCGCTCTCTCTAGATCTTCCTTATTGGGGCCCTCAGTTTTTTTGATACGGTTTCTGACCATTGTTAAATCTAGAAAGATTACCTTTGATAAATATTCTGTAATATTTTAAGAGCTTATCCGTGGCTCACCCAGTGAAGAATTGTAGGTGGGGTGGGAGTGTTTAACATTCTGCAGTGTTAAATGGACATCTATAAGTGGCAAAAGCTTTTATATACTAGAGCTCTATAACCAACGATATTCTAAACAGAAAAACAAAAAGTTCTTTTATTTTTATTACTCTTATGGAACCCCAAACACCCCCTCCCCGGTTCTGCTATTGGGACATGAACCTCTCGAATCTTTTGCCTGAATGTTTGTTGACTTAAAAGCAGCTTGAATTTATTTTTATCGGTATTTGATAAAAAGTTTAGTCAATTACCGATAAAAAAGAAAGAAAGCTATATTATTAAGGCAACAGATCTGAATGCCAAGTAGTTTGTTGGCTATTTATAGATATTTTATGGACTATTTTCTGAAACTACAAAATTACTTTTTATACATTTTAAATTGATGGCAAAAACTACATCAAATTCAAATAAAAAAAAATGTCATGCCATGTCATTCAACATTTTACCCGGTTAGTGGTAAATAGTCGCCGATATTTTGAATATTTTTGCATATCAGGGAAATAGTCAAATTATTTAACGTCACTGGGGCAGTTTTGAACACTGTTCATAAGCGCCCCAAACCTAGTGTTCAGAACGACCCCATCACCTAACTTACAACAAATGTGCTTACCTTATTGCAAATATTTGAAAATCCTCTTAAATTATGTCTAGAAACCAAGCACAATACGCCTAGCAACAACACAAATACAAAAAAGGAAACTTTCAGACTTATTTTCACAAAAATTTCACACCGACGCCGCAGATTTCGTGAAAAATTAAAATGGCAGTTCTAAGTCTCAGATTTGAGACATCTTGTGGGGGCTATTTGAACATAATATGATAGTACATCTAATCACCGATAGATGGCGATCAGGGACGTACATAAGGATTTTAAATTTGAGCTGTTCAAAACTGCCCCTGTTCAAAACCGCCTCCTTTTCCCCTACTACTTTGGACACCTTTTCGTCGATATTATGGCTGCTTTACCTTTTGCTAGATCACCAGGTTTAAAAAATGTGGAAGTTATCACAGATCAAATCATTATATTCAGTTGTGGAGACATGGAGGGCGAAGATAAGACATTTGAAATAATCTACTACTATTTTAAACTAAACTGTTCTCAAACTAAATCCATGTGAGAAGTGAATATAGTTGTATGGTCATTATTTAACAAGAGAAGGGTTAAAACCAGAAGAAACTAAAATAATTTCAATACAATACAACTCCATCAAATATACCCGAACTTTATTGATTCATCAGCATGTTGAATTATCTTATATTTCAAATTTAAGTTTGAATATCTCAATATTCAGAAAATCTGTCTTAAAAGCAAAAGCTTCAGCATTGCTTATGAAATTACAAAGATGTGACTTGACACACAGTATGTCACTGGCTAAAAACATGTTGCGGACAGTATATCCAAAATTTCATCAAATATAGGGGATTATATATGTCATGACTCTAAGGGTGTAAATATTTTTTTAATAATCGAAAACGTTCAAATTAATAAAACAATTCATATAAGGCATTATAAAAGTGTAAATTAATAAAATGACAGCTGGTGGCCAAAACTTAATTGCTGTTGAGAATATTTAACCGAGTTTTTGGATTTGACAAGCTGCTTATGGAAATCTAGGATTGACATTCTGTTAAATAATCTCAACTTTAATTGAGCTTTCTGCATATATATATATATATATATATATATATATATATATATATATATATATATATATATATATATATATATATATATATATATAGGGCTTACTTATATAGTTTGATGTAAAAAATAAAATGTTTCTATGAGGCCTATTGTCATTTGTCTGTTCATAAATGCCACCACTGTAAAATTAGAACTTTTAAGTCAGCTAAAGAAATAAGTCAAAGTTTTTCAATAGGTAATGTATCCCTCATGTAGTTAGCTGCTCAAATTATATGTACTAATACCTTTATACCTCTAACTAGAACCTGTTATTTTACAAAATATATCGGCGATCTTCCTTTTGATATCTAGGTACTGGTTATTTAAAATGCAATGTATAATTATTTAATTCACCTATTATTAGCTTAGGATAGTCTATAAAAGCTTGAATTAAATTCTTAGGGGCATCAAAACTTGTTTCTCCTTCTGTAGCACTCAGATCATTTCCACTAGAATAAAACTCTCCAACTCCAGTTACTACGGTTAAAACTATCTTATCATTCTTAGCATCTTCATTAAGAACTTTTGTTAGCGTTTCGTACATTTTTCCAGATAAAGCGTTCTTTTTTTCAGGTCTATTAATAAGGACTTTGCGTACTCCACTTTGAAAGGATAATATTATATTTTTAGTGGACATTGTTTTTAAGTAAAAAAATAGGGTAGCACTTCGAAAAAAGGTTATCCGATATCAAGTTACGTCAGAAAACTGATAACACAAACTGAATAATGAAACAATCCAAAAAAATACAGAAAATAAAACAGTAATTATCATAAAACGATGAACACAATCCAAATTCCGTAATTCGTTTCAGGCCAAATACGTCAAATTTAATTTTTATTTTGTATATACCGGTATTTTTCCGTATTTTGTTAAGGCCATTTTACATGCTGCAATTCTTCTTTGCAATATGCAATAGTCTTGAACAGGCATGCGCAGTTTGACAAAAGGTACAAATGTCTTGCCACTGCGCATGCTTTTGTTCAAGACTATTGCAACTTGCAAGAAAGAATTGCAGCATGTAAAACGGCCTTTAGATACTTTTTTTGAAGTGTTGATTAAGCAATAGGGATCCACGATTCTACGATACGATCCCATATTCTAGGATATCGATACTCGATATTTTGTATCGATATTTTTAAAAAGATACCTGTTATGAATTGACCTTGTGTATAGATATAAACAAGGGTATTGATGCATATGACTAAATTGATACCATTCCATCCATAATATTTAGCTAATATATTAGTAGTAGCGTCATCTAGCGGAGAATTTAAATTTTAGCTGGCTATTAAAATGCAAATTAAAAAGTTATAGATGTACAAAATTAGTAGCGGGGCGGGCGAATTGAGGATTCAAGTTTAGTAAATAAAGACCTTATTCTAAATTCCAATTTTATATTTTTCGCAGTGTAGTTTCGTTTGCCAAGAAAGTTTGATGATGGTTTTGTTAACGTCTAGGTCCCTAATAACTGAACTAAAACGTTTTGCCACCAGATTTTAAGTTTGGTCAATACGGGCCCAATTCGAAATTCCAATGTTTTATTTTTCGCAGTATAGATTCGTTTGCCAGGAAATTTTGAGGATAGTTTTGTAGACGTTTTTAGGTCCTTAATAATTGATCTAAAACGCGTTCCCTCCAAAATTACAAGTTTAGTAAATACAGACCTTATTCTTTTCTTCGCGGTATGGGTTCGTTTGCCAAGAAAGATTGAGGATGGTTTTGTTAACGTCTTTAGCACCTTAATAACTCACTTAGCTCACTTTGCCACCAGAGGTTAAGTTTAGTAAATAAAGGCCTTATTCTAAATTCCAATTTTATATTTTTCACACTGTAGTTTCCTTTGCCAAGAAAGATCGAGGATGGTTTTGTTAACGTCTCTAGTATAACTGATGTAAAACGCTTTTCCACTAGATTTTAAGTTTAGTAAATACAGGCCATATTCTAAATTTCTCTTTTCTATTTTCCGCAGTGTAGTTCCGTTTGTCAAAAAAGTTTAAAGGTCGTTTTGTACTCCTCTTTAGGTCTTTAACAACTCTCTTAAGACACTTTGTCACCACAGTTTAATTTTAGTCAATACAAGCCATATTCTAAATTCCAATTTGATATTTTCACAGTTTTACTTTTTACAGTTTCGTTTGCCAAAAAAAATTAAAAGTGGTTTTAGTAAGACCTTAAGGTCTCCAATAACTCACTCAATTCACATTACCACGAGAGCTTAATTGTAATATATATATATATATATATATATATATATATACCACGAGACTGCTAGTAACTCAATTAAGATACATTGCCACCAGAGTTCAATTGTATTTAATATAGATATTTTGTCTTATGTCTATTTTCTAATCTCATACTGATATATCAAAAAGTAATTTAATATATCTACTACTATAAATAAATAAATCTTTTAAATTAATAACAGTAAAGAGGAAGGAGAAGGCTGTATTTAACCTTTTTTAAAACATACCGCATCAAAATTAATTTTCTTCTAAATCTCAGTTACATTTAATTAAAAATAAAAGGAAAGTTTGGCACATAGCTGTCGAACAGAGCTAACTTGATGACCGGTTAAGGTCGGATTGATCGGATTGGTCGGCTGTAATATTCGTGGAGCTGGCACCACCGTGGAGCTGATATGGACCTAGTTCACCGCCATTTACAATATACATCATCAAAACTTGGGTCTAGGCACACTTTGTTTTCTTCCCACCATGACTTTTTTGAAGTATATATTATGCAGTAGGAACGCACGATGATCCCATACTCTAGGATATCGAGACTCGATATTTTGTACCGATATTTTTAAAACAATATGTGTTATGTATTGACTTCGTTTACAAATATAAACAAGGGTATTGATATATATGACTAGATCGCTACCATTTCATCCATCATATTTAGCTAATATATTAGTAGCGGCGTCATCCAGCGGAAAATTTAAATTTTGACTGGATATTAAAAATTCTAATATTAAGATGCAAACTAAAAAGTTACCGATGTACAAAATTAGTAGTGAGAAGAGCGAATGGGGGATTAACAGACAGCAACAATTAAGTTAATGATCATGTCACAAACTACTACAAATGAACTGTGGTTGATGTCTGGGAAAATTCTGAATTATCTATATACCATATTTTGTTCTCATAAAATTAGGAAGTGTTTTTAAATTTTAACTCTGATCCTTTTATTTTATCGACATTTAAAATTTCAGATTTTACCGGTTTTTAAAACGCTAGAAAATCACAGAAAAAATTGTAGCAGTATTGAATAGCTGACAAAAAACTGTTACGATACTGGATTTGATAGCAATAGTTCGTATTTAATTTTTATTTCCTGTATAAACCTCCTCCGAGTCCTTATTTCTTATTTTATTTTATTTCCTATATAAACCCACCTTAACTTTTATTTAGAAAATTCGATACTCTAGATCGGGAATGTATCGATATTTCGAGTATCGATTTTTTAAATACGATTCTTTCCTGTACTGGCCATTTTTTAGGATGCAAACTCCATTTTTTTTTTGTACATTTACCCATATTACTTTCCACCTGAGGCTTAGTCAGAACTGGGGCGGCTCTCTCAAATAATTTACGGCTTGTTCAAGTTTAGAGAGATTTTATTCTCTTGTAGATGTTCGGGACTGGTCGGGCCTTGCCCGAGCATTCTAGCACTTTCTTATTCAGACGTAACATATAGTTGGGATGAACGGTGCGCGGAAAGGGGGACCAGAATCATCCTTCGAGGATGGGAAAAGAATCGTCTGGAAAATGTCGGCCAGACAAGACCTTACAGTATATCGAGGACTCCTAACCTCGGCCATCCCCTCCACCTGAGAGGGTATGTCAGTTTGAATTTACCCGCATACTATCACGGGAATACCGATTCCTCCCGGGGTGAATGGTAGCGTAAAAACTAAAATTTATTTTACTTTCTTCTATGTTGATTCTTTAACCACTAAAATCGGTAGAATCCGGGCCGGCCAGTCCAACCCATATATAAACCCAAAACTGTATGCTCTTGGTTACCTGCTGGCATATAGGTTATAAACAGTTATATTTAGTTCCTACGTCAAAATGATCACTCATTTTAAACAAATGGTTTATTAATGGACTTTCTTTTTGCAAATATTTTAGCTATGCTTGGAGGCGATTTGCCAACTCAATTTGTTGGCATCTAAATATTATCGGGCTCTAGACTCCCATCCAGTACCAAAGGCGCATTTTTGATGAATTTTTAAACATAGGTAGATTTTTGGGGTTATGATTACGAATCCGAAGTCAAATTTCAGTCGCGTTACGTTTTTGAGTTATTCATCCTCAAAATTTATAGACATTCTAACTCCTATGTCTTCTTTTTCTAGTCTTTAACCATAAAATGAGCGGAAATGGTTAGGATGAAAATCCGAATTACGTCAAAACCAGAGATATATCCTTAGACAAGGAAAGAAACGGATCGCGGATTTAGGGGGTGGTAAAAATTTTCAGACAACACTTTTTTTTAAATTTTTTTACCCGCTTTTTCGATATGAATAGTGGAGCACTCATGAAATAAGCAAAAAATTTCATTTCAAAGATTTAACCTTTACCATTTATCTGCGAAGCTCCGAATGTCTATTTGGTACGTATTAAAATCAACTTTAGGTTAGGTTAGGTTTTCAAACTTTTTTATAATAACCAAAGTTAAATAACTCAAAGCAATGAAACTATTTTATTTAAAACTTTTTTTCGTATTTTTAAAATTTATAGTTTTAGCGTGGTCCTCTATGTTTATATCAGCTTTAGGTTTGGTAAGGATAGGTTTTTGAATTTTAGTAGTAGTAGTTGGGGGGAGGTCTAGAGACCTAACTGGTAGGCCTATAAGGCTCTTTCAGTCTACCCCAGATCCTCCCTGAACCACCACCCGCCACCACGTTTCCATCCTTAAATCTACCTGTCCTTCCTATATAGGTGCGCCTGCCCGTTCTGTATGAAACTACTAGAAACATTTATAAAAGACGTAACAAAATTATTTTAACTAAAAAATTAAGACATTGGGAACACTCAAAAGCAACCATACTTCATGCTTTTAGTAACCTTCACATCATAAAAAAACTATCGAGCTACAACTTATTGATACAAATTAGAGTTAGCAGCAGGAGCGCGGAGATACTAGGTAAATTGATACCGTGTTAGCACCAGATTAGGCGTCATAGGCATTATCAATAAAGCCCTCCAGCACAAAAGGCGATCAACACTAGTCAACAGCGAAGACTGGCGGAAGTCTAATATTCGGCATCGGACCCCTGGGTCGATGCTAAATATTAGACTTCCGCCAGTGATGTACCCCGCTGTTGGTCGCCTGCTTTAACGTTGATGCGTCGCCTAACACGGTGTTAACCCGGTACCAATCCATTCAGTGCGTTGGCGCTCCTGCTGTGACCATTGTATGTATATAACAAACGTGTCCATAATTAATTTGTAGCAATTAATGTTGCTCCTTAAATTTGTATCTCGGTAGTTTTTCACGATGTCAAGACGCTTAAACTTAAAAGAAAAATTAGTAATCCAAAAAATATGAAGTACGGTTGTTTTTGAGTGATACATATATAAGATAAACACAGTAATTGCACAGTGCAATTGGAAATATCTCGAAAAGTACTTGATATATTTATTGGGTATTATTCACAAACGTATTTAATACTGTTTGAAGATTTAGATGTTGAGTAGGTTTATAGGTCGTCCCATTAAAATAAAATGGGAAAATATCGTTTGAAAGTGATTTTTCACTACGTTTCTGGGTAATTCGGAAGTATCCTAATTGTCACATTAGATGCAATGGATTGCATAACAAACACTATTTACGGTATGAAATTGAAACTATCTTCATTTGTTTTTCCAAAAAAACGAAATTATTCATTGAAATTTTTTAAGTTTCATTAGCCATTTTCTCGAAAACTATGAGGAATTGACATAGGGTATGATACATGTTTTATGTTTAGAATTCAGTATGTTCAAAAATAAATCAATATACAGGGTGTTCCATTTAAAATATTAAAGTTAATAGCATTTTCGGTAAAACCGGAAACCACAGTCGAATGTTTATACAGCGGAAATCTTCCTTATAAGTAATCATATATCACTATAGAATTTCATGTTAATAGTACTTATCTTAAAAAAGTTACAGCCTTGTTAGTAATTTTGTGGTCACCCGGTATTCTCACATAGAGTTAAAATAAAACATAGAAAAATAGCAGTATACGGACGACTCCAAAAAGAACTCCAGCACAGGATACGGAATCCGCTGCCCGGAAAGAAAATATAACCACTCATTCAGACTTCTAGATGAAATAGATCTAGGTACTACTGAAATAATAGCTATTAACGACGCCGTAGTGTAAAACTCAATAAACAGTATATAAACCCAAAAAATACGTGAAACCAATTATAGTATCTAAGTATTCATATTAAATTAGAATGGACGAAGACATCAAGGGAAATGAAAATGTAGACAGACTGGCCAACATTGGAAGGGATTTAAATATAATTAAAAAAAACGTTGAGAAAGCTCATATTCTCCAAATAATTGTCAAAAAATTAAAATCAAGTTTACTCTTGAGTGGAAACAATCATTCAATCAAAAAGGGAAATTGATTCAAAGTGAATTCAGTGAATTTTCAACTTCTGCGCGACTTAAATTTCCACTCATAGACCGCAGACATATTACTGCTATTATACGTATTAGAACATACCATTGCCCCACTATCGAACACATCCACACACATAAAAACTCTCCTAATTGTGAATGTAAGTTGTTGTAATGTTCTAAAAGCATAAAAATAATAAACAAATTTCTTAACTTTATTAAAATAAAAATATAGGGAATATCGAAAATCTCTAATCCATAAAGTCAGTTTTTTATTTGAATAAAGTATATGTGCATTCATAGCAAAATATAAAATTTTATAAACATAAACAGCTTAACGAGCCAAAAAAATTATTAGAACCCATCAGCGTCCCAGTTAGGGTTGCCAACCCTCCCGATTTAGGCGGGAGACTCCCGATTTTTCGTCATGCCTCCCGCCGTAAAACTATACTCCCGCTCTTAAACAAAACTCCCGCCCACTCCCGCAAACTCCCGCTTTCCAACAATTTTGGCATTTAGCAGAAGGCAGAAGCAGATTCAGCTAGATGTACTAAAAGTACCTCTTCTTTTTCTTGCATTCTCTTCTTTTTTTTCCGGTTGCATTTGGATTTTTAATATTTAAGACTGGGATTTAAAAAAGCGCCTGAAGCTTGAAATGTACGCTGACAGGATTGACAAATGACATATCAAATATTAGATTGTTTAGATTTGGGATTCCCAGAAAGCAATCGTTATTATTATTATCCCCGAGTGATGTGTTCTAGGTATTTGTGAGCGTCTGTGTTTAATTTTTTTTTGCGAATAGTTTTGTGGTGAAAGGTGAAAATGTTTTCATCAGATAGTAGTACATCTGATGATATTGATTGGGTCGGCCAGTGCCAGAATGAGATTGATTGTGATGATGATGAAATTTCCCATAAAGCCATGACAGAGCCGAGCACTTCGACATCCCATCAAGAATTAGATTCCCCGCGGCCGCGCGTCAATGTTAAGAAGAGAAAATGGGAAGTTAAATTTAATAAAGAGTGCTGTAAAAAATATCCCAATATAATACAAGGGTCATCACTATCTCAGGCTAGATGCATACCTTGTGGTTCGCAATTTAGTATTAATCATGGTGGAGAGAATGATATCTCGAAACATATGAAAACTGACAAACATAAAAAAAACATTTTAGCAACTTCAAAAGTTCAGAAAATCGATCATGTTTTTAAAGATGATTCTGTTAATGAACTGGCAACGATACATGCAGAATGTAGCTTCATTTTTCACAGTGTGAAGCACTCGCATAGCTACGCATCCACAGACTGCGGTGGAAAATTGTTTAAAACTATATTTTGTGACTCAAAAATAGCACAAAAATATGGTTGCGGTAGAACAAAAGCCACGCAAATTATTACAAGAGTCCTTGGGCCAGAGTCAAAAAATAGAATTTTGAAAGATCTAGTGAATAACAAGTCATTTTCGATTGCGACAGATGCCTCGAATAAAGGAAATGTCAAGTTATTTCCTCTTATCGTGAGATATTTCAATAAAGAGTCGGGGGTTCACACAAAATTGCTAAGCTTTTATTCAAGTGATTCAGAAAAATCAACAGATATTGCTCAGAGTTTGATCAACCATTTAGACGAAGCTGGTCTAAATATTGCGAATGTGATTGCATATTGTGCAGATAACGCATCTGTTAATTTCGGAAAAAAACAGAGTGTGTTCACTGAGCTACGCAAGAGAAATGATTCCTGTCGGTTGTGTTTGCCATATAATCCATAATGCAGGAAAATTTGGACAAGTCGCATTAAAATATGACGTGGAGTTTCTCGTTATCAAATGTTTCAACGAATTCAGTAGCAGCACAAAGAAAGTTACTGAGCTCAAAGAATTTTTCATTTTTTGTGACGAAGAATGGTCGCAGCTTTTAAGAAGTGTACCAACAAGATGGCTTTCATTAATTCCTGCAACTGAACGATTTTTGAATCATTTTGCTCCAGTTAAGTCATATTTCCTTTCCCAGGAATCCCCACCTGGAATGCTGAAGAAATTTTTGGAAGACGAATTAGCTGAAGCATATTTAGGTAACCATTTTCAAACCGTTGGGTTCATTTTTGCTTTATCTTATCTTCTTCTGATGTTTCAGGACTCATACTACACGTCGGACATTTGATGAATGGAATAATTGGGAAATTGGAATCGAGCGAGACGCTGGCGATTGAATTATTTACGATAATGAACAGTTTAAAACTCTCATTAATTAAAAAAAGAGAAGAATAATTCTATGGGTCTATTGCAAATTCTTTTTTGCGAAAATGTGAAGACCTCGTGAAAGTAGAATTGTTCTAGCGTGAAGCGGATGCATTCCTAGAAAGAATCATCAACTATTTGGAAAAATGGTAAGAAATCCTTCAAAATATGCTTTGCAAAACATTCAGTTCTATCTACTATTCAAATAATTATTGTTGTGCTGAATCATAAATATTGTAGTCACTGTGGAATATTTTTAATGTATTATCGAGGTATCTAAGACATAATTATTTTTTTGGGTTTTAGGTACAACTACAATGAAGACAACAAATTCAAGTGCCTGAGCGCTATGATCCTAAAGAACAAACCAAAACTAGAAGATTTTTTCAAAATTTGTTCAGATTTCCATATTGAAGTTGATGAGGACGCGCTTTTTGAAGAATATGTTGAACTCTCGGAGTTTTATAAGAACTTACCAGCAAATGTTTCTGATATTTCTATTGATAAGCAGTGGGTTTGCTTTTTTCAAAATCATGTTGCAGCTAATTTTGAAAAAATCGCATCAGTTGCCTTTGCCGTGCCTCATTCAAATGCTATGAGTGAGAGAATTTTCAGTTTGATGACACATGCATGGAGAAAGGACAGAAACAATCTAAGTGTCAAAACTTTAGAAGCTGAGCTAATGGTGAAACATAATTTTACCGAGTCGTGCACAGAATTTGCGAAATATCTCAAAACAGCAGATGGTAAGCAAATACTGGAAAAATGCAAAGGCAGCTGGAAAATGTGAACAAAAAAAAATGTCTTGAAATTGTGTTTGCATACTTATTAGGTTTTATACATAATAAATACCGATGCTATAGACTGCATAATATTGTTTTTTTATTCTTGTATGTACAGGGTTATTGATTATAAATGTCCCCCCCCTTTAACTTTTTTGTTTGGCATTTTAGGAAAAAAATTTAAATATAAAAGTTGCTTGGAATAAGTTAAATTTTTAAAATATTATATTTCTAAATATACAGGGTGTGTCACAAATGTGCAGCAACTGCCAACTTTGTTATTTTCAATACAATACCATATTTTTTATTTCATTTTTGGATTCTACGTAAAATTCTAAGCATATTTGATATGGCATATCCTATACCTAACTTGAACTGTTTCCAAACTACAAACAATTGAAAATTGGCACTTTTTGCACTTTGACTCATTATAAGTAGTGGCAAAACGGTTAAAGATAGAAAATAAATTTTACATTCCTATCTTAACTTTTTAAAAGCTATCTAATAACATAAATATACAGTGGGTACCATTGGTACCAAATTTGGTACCTTCGTTGGTACCATCAATTACGACCATCACATAGCTCTTAAAAATTTAAGATGGGAAAGTGAAATTTATTTTCCTTTATCTTTAACCGTTTTGCCACTATAATGAGTCAAAGTGCAAAAAGTGCCAATTTTCAATTGTTTATAGTTTGGAGACAGTTGAAGTTAGGTATAGGGTATGCTACATCAAATATGCTTAGAATTTTATGTAGAATCAAAAAATGAAATAAAAAATATGGTATCGTATTGAAAATAACAAAGTTGGCAGTTGCTGCACATTTGTGACACACCCTGTATATTTAGAAATATAATATTTTAAAAATTTAACTTATTCCAAGCAACTTTTATATTTAATTTTTTTTCCTAAAATGCCAAATAAAAAAGTTAAAGGGGGGGGACATTTATAATCAATAACCCTGTACCTACTTTTAAATAAATAAATAAATAAATAAATGAATAAATAAATAAATATATAAATAAATGAATGAATAAATAATTAATAAAAATTTATTGATAGTTTGTTATAGGCTGTTTTCCTTGACTGTTTCGTAAAAATTTTTTTGTAGCACTCAAAAATTTTGCCTCAGGTAAGTGAACAGCTTTGTTTTCAAACCTCCCGCTTTTCTATTTCGAAAACTTGGCAACCCTAGTCCCAGTGCTCCTTTGTTGTTTACTTTTATATCTCTACAATACATATATGTCCTTACTGGCTCTTGTAAAGAATTTTACCCATGGGATTTGACAAATTTAAAATATACGTTTGAAAGATTACCTTTTTTTAGTAATTCCTATACACACAAATGTATGGATGAACCACTTTTCAAATTATATCGAAAAAAAACTAAGGTTTCGGAAGGTTGCACTAAACTTGTTTTTGGTGTAGCGCTAAAAACACATTTTTCACAAAAAAATTTATGAACTACGTAAAAGATTGATTATATTATAATGCTCTATAACACAAAAATGATTATTTCTATCTAAAAGTTAGAAGTAATTATTATATTAGGCGTTTTTAAACGTTTTTCAACATAATTACAACTGCTAAATAAAGAGAGACCGGGAGTGTCGCCGGTTGGATGGAAATCCAGTGTGCTGGGGATGCTACGTTGCCAAGTTTATTTTATATAACCTATTTAAATTATATAAGAAAAACAAAATGCATTTGTGGGTTGTGGATCGGTACCAACAGGAGCGCAAAGGCACTAGGTAGATTTGTACCGGGTTAGCATCAGGTTAGGGGCCGTAAGCATCATCGTGTAAGCTCTAAAAGCCGAACAGCGCAGGGCATCATTCGCGAAAGTCTAACATTCGGCATCGGCCCAGGGGGCCGATGTTAGACTTCCGCCAGTGATGTACCTCCCTGTTGATTAGTGTCGACTACACTATGTAGATGGGGACCGGGTTAGCACCAAGTTAGGCGCCGTAGGCATCATCATTAAAGCCCTAATATAAAAGGCGAACGACACCGAAGTGCATCACTGGCGGAAGTCTAACATTCGGCATCGGAACAGGGGGCCAAATGCGTTACTGTCGTGAGGCAAACATGAAAAATGTAAGCTTCATACAATAATGTAAATTTGGCAACAATGTAAGATAACCTTTCTTCAAATTGTCATATTAAGGAATATAGCGCATTGGAAATCAGTGAAAATATCGAATTTCTCTTTGGTTTTTTTAATAGAAAAAGTGGTTCATCCATTTCTTTTATTTTCTTAAAACAGTGAGTGAAATGAAGGAAAACTTTCTTTTTTATATTCAAAAATTATCAAATTCCGTGGGTTTAACTGTTTACAAAACCCATCTTTACTAATTTTGGCCAACTGAAGATAGAACCAAAAATCAATTCACTAATGTTTTATAGTGCTGTAACTATAAAACGGTATTTAGAATGATTGCCAGTCAGATAATTGTCACTATATTAGAATAAGCTGGCAAATTATATCTAAAAGGAACGGAAGTCAACAAGTATAAAAGAGAGAAGGAAGAAAAGTTGAGAGCTATAACCTTACAATTACAAACAAAACAACTATTTTTGTTTATATAAAATTACGGGAAATTTAAAAAAATATAATATGGAAGAAGATTTTGAGGAAAGACCCTGGGATAGTGCTGAGCGAGACAATGAGGTATTGTTTTGTATATGGAGATTTATCTAAAAAAAGTTGAGTAAACTGAGGTCCGCAAAGGCTTCTTTTTGGGATACAAGATGTTAAAATGTTGATATTTTTTGTTGTTTTGATACACTTTGTCCATTCCTAGGTATATCTAAATCAGATATGGTACAAGGCGAGGTACAAGGTGCATTATGATCAATGTCAATAAAACGACAAAATAAGTTTTTAAATAACCTACAGGGTTTTATTTTTTGCTTTGTTTAAGTCAATTTCTACATTATACATATTTATGCTTGTCCTAAATAAAGAAATAAAAAGAAATAAATTATAAACCAAAAAGTGCATGGTTTCCCATTGTTCTTTGTCTTCATAACTCGCAACTCAAGGCCCTACATTTTATTTGTTTTTTTTCAATTTAATTAACTAAACTATATTTGTACAGATATACGATATGATCAGTCTCCCTGGAAGTACCACTATTTTTATTTGCAGGGCTATTTTACATTTATAATGGCAGGTTTTTTTAGTTTTGTTTTTGAGAACACATTTTTTAAAGCTAATAACTACTTGAATTGATAATTAATGAAACTGATGAAAACCACAATATTTTTACAAAAGAAAAAAAACCTCAAAAGTTAAGGGAAGTCATTATTTAAGTATTAATACAGAAAGGTTTTTGTGAATATTTTGAAAAACCATTATATATTGGATTGTGATTTTTATTATTTTTTTATGGTTCTGGTATGTTTTAATACGTCTCGATTTTTGACTTTTTTGGTTTTATTAAGAAGCTTACCTCAAATTTACTACATTTAAGCAAAAAAAAGCATGGAAGCAACACAATTTTTCACAAAATAATATTTAATAAATTAGAATTGATTGTCATGTCGGACTACTGGACTATTAACACTTTTTATTTGAAATTCCATTACATGTTATGTATCTAAACTGAGTGTGATTTAGTCAGCCTATAAGCGTTGTTGCCAAAGTATATATTATTTTCTTTGATGTGTGAGTAATATTTTTTTTATATAGATGGGTTGGTATAAGTTAGAGTAGAAAGGAATTAGGTGGATTGGTACTGGGTTCACATCAGGTTATGCATCAGAGAGCAATAATAGCAAGGGGACACCATCTTAAAGTCAAAATATTTTTGGTCAGTCTCACATTAAGTAGGCAACCTTTCACATATATTTTATCGAAAGGGTAACTGGACATATTTTGGATGTCAGGACATCCTGGTTTGGAGGGACATGAGTCTGCGGACCTTCTAGCAAGGAAAGGAGCAGAGACAAGATTCTTGGGACCTGTGTGTTAGCGTGTAATTTTGGACTTGGTTGAGGAAAAAGCTAATCTCTATTGGCTTGCACTGGCAGGTCTATCCCATCAATATAAATGTGGACAAGGTTAGGTTAGGATTGGTTAGATTTGCTGTAAAGAAAGTGTGTCAAAAAAATTGGGGGACTACATTAAAACAAGATTTTTTTTTAACAAAACCTGTATTGTTAGATGGATATATCCTGTTAGCATTAGGTTACCTCAAATTCATCAATAAAACTGTTCATATTATTTGTCAATGATATAATGGAACATATAGAATTCTCAGAGGTCAGCCTCTTCGCAGATGATGTAAAGTTATACAGAATGATTAGCAGTTGGAATGATTCTATTCTTCTCCAATCTGATTTGGATAGGTTGTGGGAGTGGACTCATGTCAATCATTTGTTTTTGAATATAGATAAGTGTGGCTTTATAAGTTTTTTTAAGGGAAGTAAGACATTTTAAACTCTATATAGTATTTGTTAAAGAATTAATCAAGTGTAAGCAAAACCGGTTGGGGCAATGTCAACAGCGCAAGGAGTAGTGGCAGTAACAGTATTGATAAAAAATCTTTAGTATTTACAGTCTGTAAAGGATCTAGGTGTGTGGTTTGTAGAAGATGTAAATTTTAATGAGCATATAAAAAAGATTAGTCTAAAAGGATTGAGAATGCTAGGCTTTATAGTTAGAAACTCTGGGGATTTCCCACCTTTTATCAGTAAACTCCTTTATTGTTCACTTGTTAGGTCACAACTTGAAAATGCTACATGGCTTGTAAATTTAACATTGGATTTGACAGTTATCCTAGAAGTGATATGTTGAATAGACTGAATCTATTGTCATTGGAAAATAGACAGCTTGTTAATGACCTTTGTTTTGTGTTCAAATTATTTAGAGACATAATGGACAGCCCAGATCTACTGTCCTTGATCCAGCTTAATGTACCTAATCGATGCTTATGTAACTATGTACTTTTTCATGTTGTTCATCATCCATCAAATTATGGAGCTAATTCTCCCATTGATAGGACTCTTCATGTTTTGAATAAATTTAATAATGTGATAGACATCTTCGACTGCAGATTGTCTGGTTTTAGAAATAAGATTGTTAATCTTATAGTGGGCCAAAGAGCTTAGTTACTGGTCATATTTTTTGTATTATTGTTGTTATCAGTTTAATGTTATTTTTTCTTTATATTTTATTGATAGTTTGTCGATATTTTATCTTAGTTTTCCACTATTTAAATGTATTGTTTTATTAGTTTGTTAACTGTAAAAATGGGGTAATCCCATCAATTTGGTAAAATAAAATAAAAAAAATAAAATAAAATCATCATTAAAGTCTAAAATCTGATTTAACGCACTAAAGTAGTGTGATTGATGAAAGCAATTTAGGAGCCTGTGATTCATATAGGGTTAAGTTAGAACCAGGTTTGTTAATAAAACTATTGTTAAACAAAAGATCATTTTGGTTAAATTTAGGAATACCGCTTGCTGCATATTTGAAGAAAATCAAGTGAGACAACATTGCATTTCGTTTTGTTTCTACATTTTGTCAAAAACTTAATAATTGGCAGTTTTAGCATCGAAAAATGGTGGCATTTCTGAAGTTTGTTCCTTATTTATTAAAGTTTTGTGATTTTTTTTTTTATTAAAAAAATGCTTCATCCGTGATTTTTTTTTTTGGTTAAATATAGTAAAGTTAGCTTTCTAACAAAACCAAGAAAGGTAAAAAATCGAGATGTATTAAAGAGGTACCAGACCCTTTTTTTGATAATTATAAGGTCAGATTAAGATATTTTCTTAAGAGAGTTTCTTGATAAATTACCAAAATACAAATATTTTCTAATATTCTTTCCTTAAAAACTTATGAATAAACCCAAAATGTGTAAGAGGATTTTGTCAGGAAACTAATATATTTAGAATTTTATTGTGGTCGTTGATACGTCCGTTTAACCTTTACCATCTCTGTTTTTTGGTGATATTAATTTTCAGGAAAATGGTTGTATCCTTAAATTAAATATGTGGAAATATAACAAAACCAAAAGACTGTGACCAAGGGATCATTTTCTTCTTGACTACCCTAGTAGTCTGAAAATTACTCTTCATTCATTGATTGCATAAATAAGTTGTTACAGATCGTTTTGACATGTGTTAAGATGGCGTCGAGTAATGATGTCTTTCTATTCTCTCATATCGATCTGAGTACAAGAATATGTTAAATGTAAAACTAAAAACTAATTCTCTTGTTCTTTCAATTCCTAGATATCTAGTCTTTTTTTATAGGCCTTTTATTACGAATTTTAATAAACATAGGATTCAGAAAATCCAGAATTGTTGTGTTAGATTTGTTAAAAATCTTCCATTCATTGATCATGTCAGTAATTAATTGACCCTTTGCTAAGTCCAATATAACTGCTAACCAGAAATATGATATCTTTATGAGCATACTCTGTAATAACTTTATTTTGTGTTTTCCTGTAAAGAGGATTATAAATAGGGGGGCTGGAATTGTGAGGTGGTACAGTCCTATGTTGGGTAAAATGCAAGAACACCTTAAATTACTAAATGAGATTTATAATAACTTTAGCTTGCCTAAGGTCGTAGTTATAAGAAATCACTATAGACTGCAATACAGGAAAGCTGTAGTTGTTGCCAAGATAAAGGCCAATTCAAATTTCATATAAAATGCAGACAACAAGATCAAGGCAACTTGGCAAATCACAAATGACTGTAGAGGGGTTGAAACAAAAAAGGCATCAGGTGCTGATGAGCAACATTAGCAAAAAAACATTAAAATAATCTGTTTTTTGGTAAGGGGAGGGTGTATATCCAGATATGTTTAAAAAGTCCAAATTTGTCCCAATCTTAAAAAAAGGAGATGTAAATGACCTAAACAACTATAGACTCATTACTTTGGACCCAGCTTTGTCCAAGGTCTTTGAATATCTCTGGGAGGTCCAACTATATGCCTATTTTGAAAACAACCATCTGTTCTCAGGAAACCAGCTGGGCTTTATCAAATCCAGGTCCACAATGGCTGATGCCATACTTTCCTTATTAGAGTATATAGTCGAGGGCTTTGAAGAGTGTGAGTACATAGGGATGCCCTGCATGATCTTTCCAAGGCCTTCAACTGTAAGTCCCATGAAGATCTATGGAATGGGAGTTCCTGGTTACCTCATGGGGCAAACACAGCAGACTTCCTCTGAGGCAGTACTGTCCACATCTCTGATCATTAAGGGTGAAGTACCACAGGGGTCCTTTCCGGGTTCCTTATTCTTTTTAATTTATGTTAACGACATTGAAACTTTTTCAAACAACAAAGTAGTGCTCTTTGCTGATGACACAACAAATATTGGTACTAATTAAGAACTTAAGCGCACTGCGGAGGGAAATGGGGCAATGCATGATGAATCTTAAGAAATGGTTTAATGGAAACAGACTATCTTTGAATGTTAACAAGACAGAAGATAATTTTTGGTTTCAGAGATATGGAAATACACGTTTCTGTCAAAAATTCAGAACAAATAGAGGATAAACATTTGAAAAACGAATACAGCAAATGCTGGTACCTCTTTGGTACTTTGTTTACTAAATATACCATACATTCTTAACGTTGAAAAAGGGCTAATTTTGAATGAGTCGCAAAAATTTTATTGGCGTCATAATTATGACAAATCATCCAAAAAAAAAATCCAACGATCATTTTATGGATTTTACCAATTTAAAATGTATAAAGGTTTCGTTAAAAGAGTAGGGCAGCAGAAGGTTTTATTTTTTAAACTGAGTACCAGATTTCTTAAAATTCTTCTATAAATAGCAATACGTATTAGCAATAAAAGTAGCTTCCAAAATGGACTGATTTGAACATTAAACGGCACAAAACTTTATAAAAACACTTATACAAATAATATAAAATGACAATAACAATAACCTCCAAACAAATCCTTGATGTTTGTGAATTTGACGTGAAAAAACCTGGCTATGTTGAAGTCTTTGTCTAGCATGTTCGTTTTGGTAATTTAATCTTTCAACATATTTCATGAATATATTCATATTCGGAAGACAATATGTATTTCATGTTTCATTCTTTTCTTTTCTTATTGAATTATGGAATACTAATTGATAAGAGAATACCTCAGTCACTCTAAGAGAGCTGACCTTCCACCTGGAACTTTTCGAGACTTTACATAGCCAGCACTTTTTAATATAATAAAGAGCGCTTGATATGCCTGGTCTGGTACCTTCTCTAGGTGCCTTTAGGTAATTTAGGCTTTTAAAATAACAACTCTGTTTGTAGACTTGGGGTGGACTGCAAACAGTAACAAGTAGTGTAGAAGGTAATGAGAAACAACTACGTAGAACACATTCCTTAGTACAATGGTGTACTGTAGTGTAGTGTAGTGGATTCAAAAAAGATCTTGATATAAGATCGCGATCGATAACCATCGCCAACGCCCGAATGCGGTTACGGCACTTGAGGACGTTTAACTAAATATTTGTTGCAAATGAATAATTAGGCATAATTAGATATATAATTTCCCTTTTAAGTTAAAAATTATAATTTTTTTTTTAATTTTGGAGTTACAAAGTGTTTTTATATTTTTTGTAACCTGTTGGTATGTCTAAGATTTTATTTCCTTAAGTGTAGCAAGGAAAACCACCAAAAGAATTAAATTGAAAAAATAAAATGTGGAGAGTACCTGTACTTCAATAAAGAATGATTTTCGGTGTTGTTTGAAAATGGTAATGTTTTTCCTTAAAGTTTTTTTTTTATTTAAACAGATTTTATAAATACCCAGTAGTTGTTTTATAGGAAACCCTTTTTGCTTACCCTTCATTCTTATTACCATATCTAAACTATTTCCGTGCAAAAATAAGACCGAATGATCCTCAAAAACACAGGTTTTTAAAAGAAATTGCATTAATTCTAAAACTATTAAAGGTTAGATACAAAAAATCCTATAACAAAAAGTGTTATAATTGCACATGCAATCGGAAAATTTGTAGAAATATAGAGTGTTCTATTTAAAAAAAATTAACTTTCGTGTATATTGAACATGTATACATTGGAAATATGCGAAATTGGTAACTACCTAATAAATACTCAATAAAGTTAGTACCTATAAAGCATACATTTTCTTCATGTCATCAATGACTTACAAAACTGAACTACTCTTAACCTGATGGTAAACCTGTGTTGTAGTCTGAAGGTCCAGAAGAAACTGAATCCCCTGAACAAATTCTGTCAGATTGTGCAGTTAAATTTGCCACCCCTGATTATATAATGGAGCCTGGAATATTTTCACAGCTAAAGAGATATTTTCAAGCGGGTGGTAATCCCCTTCAAGTTATAGAAGAGCTATCCCACAATTACACTGCTGTTGCCCAGATGGCTAACTTGATTGCTGAGTGGCTTATAATTGGTGGTAAGAATGTATTATGATGAAAGACTGGATCAGAGGTGTCATTTATAAATAGTTAGTGTGGTATTTAATTATTCTGATTGACAGTAATTCATTATCCTGTACAGGATTTCCATAAATTCCGTTTCAATATTTGGAGGAACTATTCTACACATGAGGGTATTTAAAAAAGTTCCTGTGAACATGGGTTTTGAAACACTTCATTTTCAAAATACAGAATGTTATAATTTTGATATATCTTTTATAGTTTTCTTGATGTGCTTTGTACATTTCTAAAGATATATGTTTTAAGTTTGGGACCCAATAAACTCTAATGAATGTATGTGTAATTTATTTGACAACATGACCCCTTTGATAGCCCCAAAAAAGTTACTGTAACGACACCATCCTAGTTTAGAATATCTGCAAATTTCCTGCTTTAGTTTACAACCTTAATGTTCTTTGGAATTTTTGAGAACCTGCACAATTTTGAAGTAATTTAGGAAAATTTTTATAAACATAAACAGTTTTGATTGTGTTAGCTTCAGCATTTATTACCTAAATATTGCAAGCGAAAAACCAACAAATCTGTTCATGTTTTTAAACCCATTTTTCTAAATTCTTTTAAGAAAGTAGAAGGTAAAAAAACGTCCAAGGGACATAAAATAAAAAAAAAACAGGAATCCCAATAGTACAACCAAAGTGGGTCAGATGTTAAAACCGAAAAAAATTACACCCTGTATTATCTTCAAAAATGTATTATGGTCTCTTTGAATACATGAATTATGGCTTACCCTGTGCCAAATTTGAATCAAATATATCTAGAAATGTACGAGGCGCATCAAGAAAACTAAAAGATATTTAAAATTTTAATAACCTATATCTTAAAAAAACAAAGCGTTTTAGGACCCATGTTCATAGCGAGTTTTTTAAAATATTTTTATGTTATTCCAAATATTGAAACGGAATTTCCAGACCTCCTGTATGTTCCAAAAAAATTTTTTACACTATTGTTAGAAATCAATTAATAATGTTAACAAAGCTCAAATAAATTGCCATTCAATTATTATTTCACAAAATATATTTTAAAAAACCCTACAATTTATAATTCTTCTTCTGCTTCTGGCCTCTAATATGCTAAAAATTAAACAATTCATCCATCCCGACCTACATACGAGTAAAAAGTTAACTAACTTTTCAAATAATGGATAATATATGGGATGCAGTACTGTTAAAAGTTTTAAATTTCTCGATACAAATATTTTTTTATCTCCAGCTACTACATACGTCGCCCCGGTCGACTTCTTGAGATGCGCTTATTTTCCGATAATAAAACGCCATTTGCTGTGCCAAAAAAAAATTTATTCATATACAAAAAAAACTGACCTTTTTTTTAGAAAAACATATTTTGTTCTCAACCTTTTCAGGCCACATAAAGCAAAAAAGAATTGTTTGCATAATTATTATTTTTGAAGCAAAATAAATGTTTTGCACAAAAATTAAGTAAATTAGAAATGCTTTGCGGTTTTCTGAAAAGCCTAAACGTTTAAAAAAAAATATTTTGTTTAGCTGCAGTGTTACCCCCTAGGGTCGCTCTGTATAACCGAAAAACAATTTTAGATAAAAAAAACTTTAAATAAATTTGACATGTTTTATCATTTTTGCTATAAGCTAGATCTTTTTGAAGTAAATATTTTCGTTTTCAGAGGGCTGCTCTACTCTGTGTAGTAAAAAAATCATTTTATATACAGAAAAAAATTAAAGAAATTTGACGTGTTTCGCCGTTTTTTGGCATTTTTTTATTATGTTTTACTATATGCAATAGGTATGTCCATGGATGAGGAGATGAGAACAAATGCACCAAAAATTAAAAGAAATTCAAAAATGTTATTATATATTCATAAAATTTTTACTTGTTAACGGGGTATGCAAAAAATAAAAAACAAAACTTATTGAAGAGTAAATTCATCTTTTTTATAGATTTAATGCAAAATCTTCAGTGAAAAAATTCTTTGGAAGTTTAAAATTAAATTAAGAAAAAAAGGTGAGAATATGACTTAGACCTAGACACCTTAGACAATTTTTGTTGCTAAAAGGGTAATTTAGAAATTTAAAATTTGTACTTGAAGATCTGGCATTAGAATTCATTTAAATTTCTAAACAACTTTTTTATTTAACATTTTTCTTTAAAGCTACAGAAAAATATGACTTTTTTTAATATCCTTCAATTTTATGTTCATATGTCCTCTTGTCAATCCCATTTGTGGACATACTGTATAACCAAAAAATCCATTATCTACACCAATGACTTTCATAATTTTTTTGATGTCAACACATTCACCTCAACAATTTCTGTTTTAGGTTTGTGCGTTCTCCAAATATGATTTATTTACGTTTTTATACACTAAGATTTACGCCCATAACAGCCAAAATCCTTGTGAGAAATTCACCTAGTCCAGACTATCTTTGGTGCAAGTTTGAAAGGAATTAGTGTGACCGTTTTCAATTATGTCTACACTCACACATCCGTCCAGACATTATATTTATTTTTAAATATGTTTTCCGAGTTCTAGGGCCTCTAAAACGTCGAAAAATCCCAAATAATTTTTTATAAAATTTTTTCGATTATATATTTCGCCATTATAATAGTTGTTTAGTTTCAAATATTTTAAAATATGCTACCAAATAGCCTCCATATACATAATATATTGAAAGGAGTAGCTTTTTTGTTTTATTTATTTTTAATATTTTCTTTCAGCTTCAAAGATAATTTTCTTTATAGTGGCGTAGCCAAGGGGGGGTCCGTGCAAAAATTAAACATCAAAAGAAAAAAATATAGTGGGAAAAAAAAAATTTGAATTCTGACCCTATATATAATTAGAGGATTTAAGTGTTGAAGTTGTAATTGTTGCTTTAATAGGAGACGACTGCAGAAGCAAAATAATAAAATATATAGATTTATATAAGTATATTATCTTTTAAGGTTTTCAAACCTAAATATCGGATAAATATATACAATTACCTATTTTTGAAATTAGGAACAAGATCTGTATCAAATTGTGTTAAAATTTCATAGAGTTGTTCCGAGACTGTTGCTTCTGGTGTCATTTCTGGTCAAACCTGAAGTGAAGTTTCAAAACCGAAGACGAAAGAATTCTTCCTATAGCTCCAACTGTCGAATCCCCTTATAATACACATAGTGGCAAAAATTGAAAAACTGTTTTTTCACCAATTTTATTATGTTGTTTTTTTATGCCATATTCCAATAGTGCAGGGAGAACTATTGAATTTTTATTTTGGCTGAACTATAAGGGAGTAAAATTGAGTGGCCCGCTTGCATGAGCGTGAGAACCTTGTACTTACATGGTTATCAAAAATTTTTCTTATTAACTTGTCTATATTCATGGAGAGGTTCTAAATAGTCGCTGTTCCATATTTTTAAAACTATGAATATTTCATCATAAAATAGCAGGAAAGAAAATTATTACTTTTGTCAAACAAACATTATTTTAGGTGTGAAAGTTCAAGATGTCCAAGCAATGGTAGAAAACCACCTTAAAGAAATGATTTTAAAATCTTTTGATCCTAAGAAAGCAGATACTATTTTCACAGAAGAAGGTGAAACTCCAGCATGGTTGACCCAACTGATTGAACATCCCACTTGGAGGTCTTTAATATATAGGCTTGCTGAAGAATATCCTGACTGTTTAATGTTGAACTTTACAATAAAGGTAAGTATGCAACAATGAATGAAAATTATTAGTAACAAATTAATTAAATCCTTTTTTTAGTATTGGACAACTCTCTGGTTACTTTTAACAAATAATACACACATTTTATATTATGCTATCAAATGTATTCTAGGTAGCGTTTTTAAGTACAGTGAAAGCTCTCATAGGCGGACACTGATGGTTCTCAAATTTTTGATCGCTTATGGGAGATGTCCGGTTAAAAGAAAGTAATTAGAAAATGATGCCCCTGAAATACCTAGGTACTCCAAATATAGATATTTGGAGAATATATATACATAATATGTACTAAATGTAATACAGAAATAAATACAAACATTTTATTTTCAAGCTATTTGTTATTTTTGAATACCCATTTTTCTATCTAGTTGAAACAACCAGTCGGCCATAATTTCGCGGGTCATGCAAGCCTTTTTGTTCGATTTCCATATGGCTGGAAAGTTTTTAATGTCAACGTTTTTTAAAGCTCGAGGTCTGCTTTGCCGAACACTAACAACTCTTCTTTATGTCCCGCCATATTTGCACAAAACAGAATTGTGAGTCTCTCTTTCGAAAGTTTTCCACCTGAACATTTTTCAGATTTAAAAGTTAGAGTTTTGTCCGATAACGCACGAAAAAATAGTCCACTTTCATCCGCATTGTTACAATGAAGCATGCAAAAGTACTGATTACTGATATATATATATATGAGTAATTTCATAATACCAAATTTTATATATTGAAGGTCTCATAAGGCTTTGTTTCAGAGGTAATCAATTTATCACTGGTAGTTTTGATAGTGATCATGACTAACATTCTTTATTTCAATGCAATATATTTAGAGTAGAATAAGCTTGTATTGAAAGAAAGTCTCGACGTATTTGTACTTTTTTTAAGTTTGGACAGACCATAAATGCCAAAGCATAAAGTATCGTTACCTTATACCGTGGTTGCTTTAAGGTCTTCATGCCCATGCCCTGTGTTACTAAGCGTGGAGTCTTGGATCACAGGGGGATTTGGAAATTCTGAAACATGCATTCATACTTCAGAGTACAATTATAGGAAAGCACTTATTGTATCGTTACAATAATTATATTATTACCTATTGTTAGTTGCCGGTTCTTCAACAGGACAAGGTCTTCTCAGGCTCACGCATTAAAGTACTACCTGATTATCCGTGATTGGATTAAAACAAGTTAATGACTTTGAATAATATTTTTTAATGTATGACTCTGTTGAATATTTGTTACGTTTAATTTTTATTTGTTTAAAAATTGGAGACTTGTTAATTAGCATTTACTTTTTAGCTAATATCTGACGCAGGATTTCAAGGAGAGATAACAAGCATATCAACAGCTGCTCAACAGTTAGAAGTTTTTTCAAGAGTATTGAAAACTTCAATTACTAGTTTTTTAACAAATCCTGAGGAATGGCAGAACACTAGCCGGGAATGTGCTGTAAGTTAAAGCAGTATGCGCTAGTAATTGTTTCTTTATTTATGTTTGTTTTCAGAAAATGGTATGTCATGGTCAACACACATATGTATATAGTCAGTTGGTAATACATATCTTGGCTCGAGAGGCCAAAGGTGGATCTAGTATGAAGAGACTGTCACAAGAGATTACGAAATGTGCCCAAAAAAAGTAAGATACATGTCGTAAAATTCTCTCAGCTATTCAAAACTAAAATACAAGCCCTTTCCTTGAATTTATTTAAAGATAATTTAGCCCATTTTAAATCATTGAAATAAAGAGTTTTTTTTTATTTCCTTAAGTAATATTTTTCCTGAATTTTGCATTATTGAAGTAAACGTTGCTAGCCTAAACATGTTAAATTATACTGATTATACCATGCCGTTTTAGTGGAAATGACATTACCCCTATCACAATGGCATTGAATGGTGCTTCTGCTTATCCACAGGCGGCTCAAGCCTTAACTGCTATGTTGTCCAAAAATACTTTAAATCCAGCAGATATATCTGTATTGTATAGAAATTACAACGCACCTGATCCTCCTCCCATCGATTTAATTAGAACACCGCAATTTCTTGGTAAGTTAAAAAATATTGAGGCTTGAACCTGGACATGCTTCAAGTTAAGTATATACCATATTACAATATCAAACAAAAACAAACAATATTTATGTTTTATATCTTCCACTTAATGTGAAATATTCTGGCTTCCATCAAGATTCCAAATTAAGTGCGCACTATTACTAACTTGTTTATTACGGGAGCTACAAAGTCGGTTAAACAGCAAACTGGTGGTATTTTTTATTGTGATTAAAATAGTAAAAAAAGAAAAACAATCGAGCATCGCGTTTTGATTAAATTTAAAAATGGTATTTTTTTGATTGGGACACCCTCTATATTTTTTACCGTTTCGAATGCAAATCTTCTGCTGAATAAAAAAGTTTTTATGGATTAAAGCTTCAATTTGCTTGAAAAACGTTTCAGTAGATTAAAATTGAAAACTCCAAATAATAAAAAAAAATGTTATCTACCAAATCCCCTGTAATAATTGGAATGGGGTTTATATTGGGCAAACTAGCCAATACTTAGAAAACAGGATTAAAAGTCATAAATATGATACAAAAAATTGCACTGCCTTTACACGAAATTTCTAAAAAACATACTTTTGACTTTAAAAACACCAAAAATTTTAAAAACAGAACTTCATACAAAAAAAATGATAGAAATCCATAAAAACCAAAATTCAAATAATAAAAACGATGTAAACAACTTAAACAAAATATACGTATCGATTTTATAAATCGCACAGTTGCTTGCTACCTGATATCTTAATAACAGTACATTAGTTTATTTTATTTTGTAACAGTAATAACTATATAACTATTCTGTTTGTGTTCGAAAATAAAAAGTAGTGTGATTTATACATATATGGATTTTAATATATTTACGTTCTTGGCAAGTTATTTTTGTTTTTTATGTAATTTATTTATTTGTTCTTGTCTATTTTAGACTTTGAAAAAGACAGAATCTAGGCTGAAACGTCAGTCAAAAAAAAATGGTTAAAATAGGTAAATTCTTTTCTTTTAAAAAGGGATCGAATGTAGGGAAATAATATATTATATTATATATTTTCATTTAATTTAAACGATTGAGAAAATTATTTTTTAGAATTATTGGTAGATGCTCTTTTTAAACCTGGAGTGAAACTGAATCCTGATCACAAACCGAAGTATATACATTTATTGGCATATGCAGCAAGTGTTAGTGAGGTGCAACCAAAGAAAGGTAATTAAAAAGGTTTCTAAGTTTTAGATTTTTTTGAAGATGAGTTAAAACATATTTCTTTGTTTTAGTCACTACAGTGAATGAAAAAAAAACTACACTTAAGTAAATTTAAATTTAAGAAATGAAAGATCAGAAATAAAGTATATTATGGAACTACATTGTTAAGTTTTTTTTATTGTGCTAATAGCATTGCGGTTCACAAGTCTAATCTCTAATATTCGCGACAAAGCATCATATATGATCCCGATTAAATTCGGGATATTAGCAATCCTGTTAAAGGAATGTACAAAATTATTAATGTATATTAGTACTGAGTTTCTAGATTTCTTGAAGTTTTAAATAAAAAATAGGTAAATATTTTTATTTGGCTTGGTACAAAAGAAACAATAAACAGAACATTCTTTATGGTGATTTTTAGGGTATATATATATATATATATATATATATATATATATATATATATATATATATATATATATATATATATATATATACCCTAAAAATCACCATAAAGAATGTTCTGTTTATTGTTTCTTTTGTACCAAGCCAAATAAAAATATTTACCTATTTTTTATTTAAAACTTCAAGAAATCTAGCAACTCAGTACTAATATACATTAATAATTATTATGATAGACGTTTCGTTTTCGATTTTGTCATATCGAGCAATCTGTTATTTCAGATCTCCCTGGGTACAAGCCTGCCTGATGAGGGTAAAGGCCCAGAAATCATGATCGCAGGAGGGTACCCTGTGACATAATCGAAATCTTGTAGGCCGTTTTGCACCTGTAGAAATTATATATTTCTGCTATCTATATATATATATATATATATATATATATATATATATATATATATATATATATATATATATATATATATATATATATATATATATATATATATATAACACATATTTTTAGGTCAGAAAAGATTATGTAACAAAGACGAACTTCAGCCAACTATAAGAGCAATTGAAACTGTTCATAATATTTGCAATGGTAACAAAGGTAGCAGCGAATTGATGGCAGAATTGGCAACTATCTATCAATCTCTTAGGTTAGTTTCTTTAAATATCTTTAAAATTCTACTTTGAACAAGCGATTTATTTACATTGTGAATTTTAATTCTCTTAGGGCCAAACAGATATTTACCATAGTTACAATTGTCTCAACAATGGTATCCTTGACAGTTATCTACTTGGTAAAGTTACCAGCCTATTCATAATTTAGCCCTTAACCATAGAATTTTATGTTTAACTAGACATTTTTCCTTCTAGTCTTCTGTTGAATACTGAATAGGTTTATGAGTTAAGAGAAATATTAAAACTTTCGTTCAAACTACTAAGTTTATATGTTTTTCATAAAAAGAAAAATAAGACTAATTTAAAATTGAGCTCCCAAACTCTCCCAGAATTTTTTTGTATTTCTTTGAATAACGCAGCAATTAATCTTTTACATATTACTTAGGCATCTTCCCTTTTCTGGGAAGGTTCCAGAGGCTGCAACCATCAAGTGTATATGTTAATTCTAGATTTCCAGTGGTCTCTTTAGGAGTAATTCGATGGGTTGAGTGTACTGTAACAGAACCGAGCTATTTTAAGCTGTCCACTGAACATACACCAATACATCTTGCATTATTAGATGAAGTAGTAACTTGCCACACCTTATTGCATAATCAAGTATTGGATTTACTAATCCGATTGTTTGAGTCCAAGCAAGATGAATTGGAAATTTTAGTGCAGGTACACATTTTATATATTATGTTTAAAACTAGCCTACCGTCTTTGTTAAAATTGACGTTTTTCGATTCCCGGAACTCCACTAAAGTTTACAGATGGATCTCGCCTAATATGTGCACTTCATTATAAGTTGTTCGAAAGTAGTACAAACCCTCAAAGATAGTGCATCACATTGTGTGCCTGTATACACAAATGAAAGAAAAATGACTGCAAATATTTTAATAGGCCACATTTAGAGGAAAAAGGTCCTAAATAAAAGAAAGTCAACACTCGAGGACTTTGGAGTTATGGTTATTTTAAAACTTATTATTTTTGGACAACGCGGCAATACTCCAATTATACTTTCTGAGCGCTGCACTATTTGTAGTGCATTTTTGTTGTCTAATTAATCTAAAAAAACCTATAAATTATTGTTTTTTCGGGCTTGAATTTAGTTTTTTTTTAATTAAGGAGCCATTACTTTTGAATAAATATAAAATGCTTACAATATTTGTCATTTTGCGCCACACACAATACACCAACAAAGTGTTGAAAATGAGCACTATCTAGTTTATATCTAAAAGATATAAACCTAGCATTTCATTCATTAAAAGAAAATAAATATAATAAAACATTGATTTGTCAGATATCTTCGCGTGGCCTATTAGTGGCGTTGCTATTTTTAAGATAATATACTATTTGCTATTTTTTGAGCAGAAATATTATTGTTGGAAACTAGAATAGGAGAGTGCAAGTTGTTTTGTTCTAAGTTGAACAGGAGAGACTTAAATTTGCAAAAGTGACACTGTTTAAACGTCAGTAACGGGAAAACAATTAATTTAGATAATATGAAATATAGTATATGCATATTATTTATGAAAAATTAAATAACAGTTAAAAGTTTGGTGCAATTTATTTATAAACGGTTTATTCATTAAATATAATAAACAGCTGTTATTATCGGTAAAATATAAGTAACAGCATATCAATTTAATATTTAATTTTCTATACAATAATTAAACTGGTCATGCGTTTTTAATGATTGAGTCAGTGGTATTTCTAAAACTGGATATTAGGATGTTTTTTTTTACGAGAAAAAATTGTATACAGCTTTATATCGCAGAAAATAACTTGGGCGGATATTCATTTTTATTTTCAGCATAACTTTAATAATAAAATAATATAATTCATTTTAGGATACAAAACTTGTACCCTTGGTTTTACCAATAATTATAAAAGCAAATTCTTTTCAAGAAATTTTTTTTGATTCGCGAAGGACACTGTTTTAATGTTCGTCATCATTTTTTTGTTTCATATATTCTTTGTTTGAAACAAAATTGTTTCTCATAACTCCTTTAAAAATCACATTTTAACCACTCCTTAAACTTTTAAGTGTGTAAAGTAAAATTTTACACTCTCTAGAGAGTATATTTTTTTCTTCAAACGTCACTGACAACTTATATGACTTTTGTTATATGTATAAAGTGTAACTTATAAATTTAGGAATATAAGTACTTATACTCTTAGGCAGAAAATACTCCTAGATAGGTAACACGCATGCTGTATTTATGACAGAGATTGAGCAGTTCCGAAAAAAACGGAAAAATTGTGAAAAAAACATATTCGTTTTTTCTTCTCACACATATGAAAAAATGAATAATTGAATATCAATTCGTATAATATATCTTAAACATGTCTTGTAAAATTAAATATGAATAGTTATGAAGATACCAAATATATTTTCACAATAAATTTGAATAAGCCTAGAATAAAAAATAAAGGTCCAGTGAGAAGATAGAAATATCTTAAAAAAAAACAAGTTTTTAATTAATTTAAAATTAAACGTAAACGTGCTTTTTTGTTTAAAATAGTTTTCTTAACCATGTTTTTAAGTGCAAAGTGGTGCTTAAAATACTACGTTTTTTAAACTGTATAGTCCAACCTATGTATGTATTTTTTTATTATTATTACCTTGATGTATTCTCTCTATAACCATTTTTTTATTAGATTAATGTTCTTTTAAAGATTTGATTTTAGACAGTATAAAAAATTTATGTAAAACGCCCATTTTAAATAAAAAATGCTAAAAACCAAAACAGTTTATAACAATTAATCGTGTTTTAAGCACGTTTAAGATACTGTTTTTTAACTAATAGGTTTAAAACATTACATCCCTGGTTTCTTTATAAATAAATTACCATAATGAAATAAAACATTTAATACTCTAGATTCTATAACTACAAAAAATGTTTTGAATATTTTTAGCGAAATTTATAACACAAATTAAAACAAATCAAATAAAAAACATAATTTTGCGAAAACAATGTGTATAATACCAGTAGAGTTGACGCAGAAAAAAATTCTATATAGTACCGATCGGACTGGAGCGGTAGTCTGTGTCATAGCAAGCATACATGTTTGACTCAGTTTTTATTGAAATAGTTTATAGTATATTTAAAAAATTTATGTGATTAAATATCATGAAACTTTTTTTTATAAGTTTATAAGAACAGTTCAATTTTTCCGTTATCCTTCTAATTCATGACAAGCACAAGTAAAGTTATATAAGGTAGAACTCATTTTAAGACTTAAATCAGCTGTCTTTATTTCAAGATTATTATTTTAATAATACATTATTTAGCATACTATTTATGAGATGAATTTCAACATTTCCGAGGACTTGATATAAAATTTTGCCAGAATCGCGGCAACTAATATTATAGAAAAAGCGTCGTCTATGAATATCTATTCATATTTACAGAAAATCAGCAATACACAATAGTCCAATATTAAAATTAATAACAAAATTGAACTACATGAAATTTTTAAAAATTCAGGACCAAAAAAATAATATAATTTACTTTATAAATTTTGCACAAAAATTTCATTGTTGGACGTTCCAAGGAAGGTGATTTTTAGCAAATTCCAAACGGCTCCTTCGATTCACTTTAGAAAGGTGAGGCTGGTTAAACAGGAATAAACTGATACATTTTTAGTGAGAATCCTGCATTGCAACATAAAATAGTAGCCAAATATTCAGTAAAATTCCATTTATTAGAATAAAATATTTTTACGGAGGAAAATAAAAGAACATAATTTATTTTTGTAGACTACGTAAATAATGTACTGAAAAATAAACAATAATAAATACATTAAAAATTTAAAAAAAAATGAAATGGGTAAGTTTTCTTTGAATTGTAAATAATATAATTAAGTATATATATGTAGACATTTTAAAAATAGCAATGTTTAATGACTTATCGAACCCCTTGTTTTAAATTTTGAAAAAGACAAAAAATAAATGTTAAAAATATATTTTTGAATATTTAAACAAATTGGCTTATTTCCAAGAAACCTCCTCCACCCAAAATATAAGAAGTTAGCCAAAGAACCGTTTTAAGAAAAAAATATATTGGCATGGATGAAAAATCGCCAAGATACGAAGCACTGGAGTACTCCTATTGACGGGACGACGTTGAATGTATGAAGAATTTCGAAAATACGTTGCTAAAAATGTCAAATCAAAAAAACAGGATATTTTTACTGCAATGTAAAATAAACAAACTAAAACATTATTTCTTAAATTTTAAAACTAAGCATATTACAATTCTTCAATGTAAACTTAGAACGTAGTTTCAACGAAAATGTCTTACTAACTTTTGTTTTTTCTATCTTAAACTGTTTAATTACAGTGTAAGCATAAATTAAAAAAATACAAAAGGATATTGAAAAAGTCTAACAAACAATCTTATTAAAAATTCCATTTATAGTAATTTTTAAAAACCAATGCATTAAAAAAATTGAAGGTATACTCCAAAGAACTAAATTAAAAAATAATACTAAGTATGATTTAAGAGTAAAAGCCTACAATATTTTTACACATTTTAAATGTAAAATAAAATTAAAAATTCAAAATTTACAAAAAAATCTGGAAAACTCAACTTTTAGAAAAACAAGACCTAGCAGTGTATCACAAAGGTTTTAACCTGCTCGACAGATATTATACAGAATTTAAAATAGAGACCCCGAAAAACAAAAAAAAGCAATGTCATTTATAAAATCCCTTGCAATTGATCAAACTACCCAGTTTCTAGAAAATAAATTGAAAAGCCACAGGTCCAATAAAAAAGATACTACTGCCCTAATAATCCATCAAAACATACTTTTAATTACACCGATACAAAAATTATAAAAACTGAATTAAACACAAAAAAAAATAAATTTTTGAATATTTAAACAAATCAGCTTATTTCCAAGAACACCCCCCAAAAAATATATAAGAAGTTAGCCATTTTGCTACTGCCAGGTTTTTAAGAAAAACGAAAATTTAAAAAGTTAGTGGTTTTGTAATTATTTAAATTTAGGAAATCAAGAGTCTTATTCAAAACATAAAAGTAGTCACAAAAAGGAACGGACCGAACGTATGTCATCTCCTAATAAGAAAAGTTTTACATATTTTTATTTTGAAGAAAATTAAATGAGTTGCAAAATTATCTTGGAATGTTTTTAGGTTTTCCAAGTTTATGAAAACATTTTATATTTTTTTTAGAGATAAATGATATCATTGACAAAAATTCGGTGTGTTTTGTCTGTTTTTTCGTCTATTCATCAATGTATTTTTAGATAAAATTTCACTTATTACATCTTAATGGCTTTTATATTTTCAAAACAGTTGAACTGATTTACTACAAAAAATTGTTTAAAACTTATGTTTAGAAACATAAAGAATATACGAATCTTTTTTTTTTTAGCTGGAAATGAGGAAAATGGTTTTAGATAGGATGGTTAATCTTCTATGTTCTGGTTGCGTAGTGCCTGTAGTAAAATATATCAAACAGTGCTGGCAAAGAGGGGATACTGATATTTCTCTGATCCGTTATTTTGTAACAGAGGTAATGAAATATTTTCAGAATATATTTGAATATCAGAAAATATATCTTTTTAGGCTTTGGAAACTATAGGACCTCCATATAGTTCAGAATTTGTGCATTTATTTATGCCTATGGTAGAAAATGATGAAATTACAGGTACCATGCGTGGAGATGGTGAAAATGATCCTGTTTCAGAATTTATAGGTACGAGTTTTAGTTAATATTATCCAAAAGTACAGTTTAAAGAATACAGAACAAATCAACAATTTGTATGTGATTTGCTAAATAAAAGGCATGGCATTTTGCTGTAGGTAGTTTTTGTGTTACTGGTGAGGCATAATCATGATATAAAAATATATTCTGGTAAATTGGTAAAATAATAACTTTAAATCTTAATGATATATACATATTTTTTCAGATTTATAAATTGTATGTCGGTAAAGTCAAGAACTAAATAAAAATCTTCAATACCTCTTATTGAACTTGCCATTAATTTCTAATCTGACATTACCTTGTTCTTTTCTAGTGTACTGCAAAGCAAACTACACTCAAGTGATGTAGGAAGGATTAGACTAAGTCTGACACAGAATTGTTATACTTAAATGAAGACTACTGGTGAAGGCTCATTCCCACTTTGTACAAGGAACAAGTTTCAAATTCAAAATGCTTTCAACATATTCTAATATACAAAATCTTTTGGCAGTGTACAAACTCCACATCATTCTTCACTAAAGTTCTTTTATATTTCAATTTATTCCCAATATTCTGTTGATTAGGGAAAGTTTTAGTGCATAAAATCTTTTACAGCCACCAAAGATATCGAGAATATTTTTTGTTAAAAATTTATCGTTTATTTGTAAGGGACTGTGGATGAAACAAGCTATATCTCATTATCGTGCATTAAATTACACATGGAATATATTTAGTTGTTTTTTGTACAGGGTTTCTGTTTATATTTGGTAAATGGTATTGCAGAATTTGTTAAAAAAAACAAAAGAGCCTATTCATTCAGTTATAAGCAATGCATATGGGGTGTAAAATAATGTGTATAAACAAGACTTTGCGATCGCTTCGTTCTCAAAATACAGAGTTGTTAAAATGTTTATATTTTTTAGTTTTTTTTTAATATACCTCGTATTTTTGAACATATTTTTTAAACAAATTTAGTACACTTTATATTACTATCAAAGTTGTTAAAATGTTTATATTTTTTAGTTTTTTTTTTAATATACCTCGTATTTTTGAACATATTTTTTAAACAAATTTAGTACACCTTATATTACTATCAAAAAAGTGACTAAACAACTTTTAGAAAAATCTACAGTGTGTTTCGGGTTGCGACCCTTTTAACCCTTAACTTTTTATTACGACGTCTTTGTCCATTTTTAGAACAATGTCAAATTCCGCATACTCTTCTGTAACGTTTTGGTCTGCATGTATTTTCGTTTTTTTGCTCCTCTTTTTATATAACTTTTTTCTTATTTTTTAGTACTTAAATTTTTCCCACTGTTTTCGACATAAATTAACACACTCTATGAGTAATACTTCATTTTCATTCATTCCTTTACCGTCTTTTTTTTCTATTTATTAAAATTTAAAATTGGCTGGTAGAGCCCTTTCAAAATGCAAACAGATACCTGAAGTTTATAAATTATGGAGGGAAAATAAGGCTTTCTTGTACAGGGTCAAACATAAAGTTCAAGTGCATGTGAGTTTAATAATGTTTAAATTAGTTACGTGGCAAATGGCAGCTTAAAAGATATTTATCTTGTCAGTGACCAGTTATCTATAGTTATTATTGGCTCAAGTGCTTTGCGATACAATTCCATGTACCTTCGAAATTATACAAGTATAGTAGAGAGTAAGAAAACTGTTAATTTTCATTATAACCCTTTGTGACACGTCAAATAACATAATTATGTAGACGCGTCAAACATTTTATTTATGGATTTTTCTACCGCAATCGGCTCTTTGAATCTGATTAATTATTATAGCAGAGTTCTAAAACTTAGGATATATTGCTTTACGATGTTAAATGGGAAACTAGCATTTTTTAAATTAGAAACAGTACTGACGCTTTTTGTAGAGTATTGAAAGTTATTATAATTCTTCATACGGGTTCTGTTGTAAGCAAAACCACTTTAATTTTTTTTAAATTAACCACTCGATTTACTTTTATAATATATGGAAAAATTTATTTCAATAATTAGTTACCTAATATGAAACCCATCAAAATGTTTAATGAATAGAGGGAAACATCTTTCCTTCTAGTGCAAAGAAAACGAAATAGAAAAATTATATCAACAAAGTTATTTAAAAGTTATACTTTAACGTTCATAAGAATTTTTACAACTAAAAATTATCCACTATGTCCGGAGCCGCCAAGAGAACATTTGGGCACGGGAGTGTTGACGAAAAATATTTCCAGGTATTGTTGGATTATTCACCTTTGAAAATTGTTGCCATTGGGTGATTTTGGTAAGAATGATATATCTGCATAAACTTAAGAAGCAAATAAATACCGTGTATTACCGGAAATTACTAAATACAACACTGCTCCTCATTGATCTCCCCACATACATGATTTTCGGATTCGGAGGGAATCATCCCCCGACCCCCTTAACCATCTCGACGGGTCTGACTACTCCATTCCATAACTTAGATAAAGTTAATAGCTTTTTCAGATTGAAATTAATTCTGCGGTATTTCAAATGAATCAGTGGTAACGAACCTGGTATTTTTGATTTTTGCTTATCATATAATTCACAGAAATTTCGTTATTTCTTTCGAGACTTGAAAAATTGGTAGTTCTGTTCCTTTGTTTTAAAAATGCTGATTTCCCATATAAAAAGTTCCAATATTCTACGAATACAATTATTCTTGACATGCTATATTATCCCTAGCTTAAGTAATTTTAAAGAAACTTGTCAGTTCCATACTTTTTGCTAAATGTATGTATGTTCCTCGAACTGCATGGCGAATTACCTATAACAACAATTACTATAGGTAAGCATTTTAAGGCCCTTTAAAGACAGATTTTTTTTCAGGTGGCCTTTTTAACACAACCAACTTAAACACTTTGAAAATGACATGTTCTTGAACTTTATGCCTTATTCTGTATAAAAAAAAGCGCTGAAACTTGACTTTCTAGAGAGAATCGGCCAAGAAATAGTTCAAGAATCAGTTTACAATTAAGAAAATTATGAGTGAGTGAAATAAACTTGCATTTTTAAATATTCTTTAATTTATGGACGTGTACTTGCCATATAATTTCCCTGTATTTAAAATGTTGTCTTTGCATTGAAATAAAAATTGGACTTTATCTGTTTCTCCCGTAGTCTTCAAATAGGATATCGGTGCAATATATTGTCACATTAAAAAAAATAATATATTATTCCTGAGATTCAATTCCTGTTTTTGTAAGGAATATCAAAATGATCCAAAAAACAAATTCTATTGCTAATTATCAAAATTTTTGTAATATTATAAAATTATAAAAAATTGTCAATTTTTATAGATCATAAATATAACTTGTCTTTTTTTAATGAGGCACTCCATAAATTTTACTTTTAGTAGAGGCATCTTTTTCTCCTGATTCTAAATAAGACAGGTTTGATTCCTATCTACAGTTAAACGAGAACTTCCTCATTAGAGAAATGTAACATTCAAAAAATTTTCGATGTACAAAATGATAGTTAATAAAAAATAATATATTATTCCTGAGACTCGATTCTTGTTTTTGTAAAGAACATCAAAATGATCCAAAAAAAACAAATTCTATTGCTAATTATCAAAATTTTTGTAACATTAAAAAATTATAAAAAAATTTGTATATTTTTATAGATTATAAATATAACTGGGTCTTTTTTTAATGAGGCACTCCGTAAATTTTACTTTTAGTGGATGTGTCTTTTTCTCCTGATTCTAAATAAGCCAGGTTTGATTCCTTTAGCTGTATAATTAAACGAGAACTTCCTCATTAGAGAGATGTACTAAAGAAAAAGAACCTCCTCTAATTTCTCGATCATTTTTAAAGATAAAAGTATCAAACCTGGTATTCAGAATCAGGAAAAAACATATCTACTAGAAATAAAATTTACAGGATTAAAAATTTTAATTATCTATTGACACATTTTTTTATATTATTCTGTTACAAAAAACTCGGTAACTAGCCATATAATTTGTTTTTGGAATGGTGAATTTATATTGAAAAATAAGAAAGTTGTAGCAGATTAAAATGACCACACTATTCACTCTAACGTCAATTTTTAAGTAGAAGCAATTTCAGTTTTTTAAGCTCCCTTGGTAATCGATATATTGGGGCTTCGACTTACATTGATCATTTTATAGAGAATGTTAGCTATGTTTTATACTGTGTATATAAGAAAATTGTAAATTTGATTAAAATAGTTTTATATTATCAAACTACTTGTATTTTTAGTTGATATTGAATAAACTAAAAAAAAATAAACAGTATTTTTATTTCTAAAACAATATATTTGTCGCCATATCACGTCGCACTTTTATATGCAAATAATATATATTCATTATATATATTTATATATATATATATATATATATATATATATATATATATATATATATATATATATATATATATATATATATATATATATATATATATATATATATATATATATATATATATATATATATATATATATATATATATATTATATATATATATATATATATATATATATATATATATATATATATATATATATATATATATATATATATATATATATATATATATATATATATATATATATATATATATATATATATATATATATATATATATATATATATATATATATATATATAGATACTTTTTAAACTACTTTTCCAAAATTCGTTATCAATTATTTTGCTAGTCAAAATTAGCGATAACGCCACACGTTCTTTGAATTGAAATTAAGCGCCCTTTACTAACCTGAACTAGACACATTTTTGTAAGATTGCTGAAATAACGCCGCCATTTCTCTGGTGAAACTATATGTTGAATGTATTGTTCGGCGCAAGATTTTATCTGTGGTAACAAAATTATGTCAGTCTTGCGCTGCAATGCATCTATTGCATGAACGTATATTTATTAAATTTACTAAAATTAATCTATATCTAATGAACTATTAAAGAAAAATAAGTCAGGAATGTTGAAGCGCAAACATTGAAAGTCTTAATTTAAATCTCAAGCCACCACGCTTTCATAAGAATTTTTACAACTAAAAATTATCCACTATGTCCGGAGCCGCCAAGAGAACATTTGGGCACGGGAGTGTTGACGAAAAATATTTCCAGGTATTGTTTGATTATTCACCTTTGAAAATTATTGCCATTGGGTGATTTTGGTAAGAATGATACATCTGCATAAACTTAAGAAGCAAATAAATACCGTGTATTACCGGAAATTACTAAATACAACACTGCTCCTCATTGATCTCCCCACATACATGATTTTCGGATTCGGAGGGAATCATCCCCCGACCCCCTTAACCATCTCGACGGGTCTGACTACTCCATTCCATAACTTAGATAAAGTTAATAGCTTTTTCAGATTGAAATTAATTCTGCGGTATTTCAAATGAATCAGTGGCAACGAACCTGGTATTTTTGATTTTTGCTTATCATATAATTCACAGAAATTTCGTTATTTCTTTCGAGACTTGAAAAATTGGTAGTTCTGTTCCTTTGTTTTAAAAATGCTGATTTCCCATATAAAAAGTTCCAATATTCTACGAATACAATTATTCTTGACATGCTATATTATCCCTAGCTTAAGTAATTTTAAAGAAACTTGTCAGTTCCATACTTTTTGCTTAATGTACGTATGTTCCTCGAACTGCCTGGCGAATTACCTATAACAACAATTACTATAGGTAAGCATTTTAAGGCCCTTTAAAGACAGATTTTTTTTCAGGTGGCCTTTTTAACACAACCAACTTAAACACTTTGAAAATGACATGTTCTTGAACTTTATGCCTTATTCTGTATAAAAAAAGCGCTGAAACTTGACCCTGCTTTTCTAGAGAGAATCGGCCAAGAAATAGTTCAAGAATCAGTTTACAATTAAGAAAATTATGAGTGAGTGAAATAAACTTGCATTTTTAAATATTCTTTAATTTATGGACGTGTACTTGCCATATAATTTCCCTGTATTTAAAATGTTGTCTTTGCATTGAAATAAAAATTGGACTTTATCTGTTTCTCCCGTAGTCTTCAAATAGGATATCGGTGCAATATATTGTCACATTAAAAAAAATAATATATTATTCCTGAGATTCAATTCCTGTTTTTGTAAGGAATATCAAAATGATCCAAAAAACAAATTCTATTGCTAATTATCAAAATTTTTGTAATATTATAAAATTATAAAAAATTGTCAATTTTTATAGATCATAAATATAACTTGTCTTTTTTTAATGAGGCACTCCATAAATTTTACTTTTAGTAGAGGCATCTTTTTCTCCTGATTCTAAATAAGACAGGTTTGATTCCTATCTACAGTTAAACGAGAACTTCCTCATTAGAGAAATGTAACATTCAAAAAATTTTCGATGTACAAAATGATAGTTAATAAAAAATAATATATTATTCCTGAGACTCGATTCTTGTTTTTGTAAAGAACATCAAAATGATCCAAAAAAAACAAATTCTATTGCTAATTATCAAAATTTTTGTAACATTAAAAAATTATAAAAAAATTTGTCTATTTTTATAGATTATAAATATAACTGGGTCTTTTTTTAATGAGGCACTCCGTAAATTTTACTTTTAGTGGATGTGTCTTTTTCTCCTGATTCTAAATAAGCCAGGTTTGATTCCTTTAGCTGTATAATTAAACGAGAACTTCCTCATTAGAGAGATGTACTAAAGAAAAAGAACCTCCTCTAATTTCTCGATCATTTTTAAAGATAAAAGTATCAAACCTGGTATTCAGAATCAGGAAAAAACATATCTACTAGAAATAAAATTTACAGGATTAAAAATTTTAGTTATCTATTGACACATTTTTTTATATTATTCTATTACAAAAAACTCGGTAACTAGCCATATAATTTGTTTTTGGAATGGTGAATTTATATTGAAAAATAAGAAAGTTGTAGCAGATTAAAATGACCACGCTGTTCACTCTAACGTCAATTTTTAAGTAGAAGCAATTTCAGTTTTTTAAGCTCCCTTGGTAATCGATATATTGGGGCTTCGACTTACATTGATCATTTTATAGAGAATGTTAGCTATGTTTTATACTGTGTATATAAGAAAATTGTAAATTTGATTAAAATAGTTTTATATTATCACACTACTTGTATTTTTAGTTGATATTGAATAAACTAAAAAAATAAACAGTATTTTTATTTCTAAAACAATATATTTGTCGCCATATCACGTCGCACTTTTATATGCAAATAATATATATTCATTATATATATAGTTATATATATATGTGTTGATTTTTACTCCTTCACGGATGGAAAAATACAATGTGTTTTCATTCCGGGTGTACATCCGTTCACTACTGTCGTTCTGAAAAGAACAGTTTTGCTGACGTTTCGCCAAAATCACATTTGGCATTTTCGAAGCTTTCTTTCTCGCGTCCGAATAGAGAATAGTCTCTATTCGGACGCGAGAAAGAAAGCTTCGAAAATGCCAAATGTGATTTTGGCGAAACGTCAGCAAAACTGTTCTTTTCAGAACGACAGTAGTGAACGGATGTACACCCGGAATGAAAACACATTATATATATATATATATATATATATATATATATATATATATATATATATATATATATATATATATATATATATATATATATATATATATATATATATATATACGTAGGAAGATTTTCTTTGGTTTTTTTGGCCTCAGGTTATTTTTTTGGAAAAATAAAACAATTTCATTTTTCGGCACTAATTTTCATTTTGTTTATTGCAAACGTTTCGGCTAAATGCCTTCATCAGTGCTGTTTGACTGAAACTAAAAACAGTACTATTTTATATTATGCGAAGTCATTTTTTTTTTTTTTTAAATGTAAAGACAAAATGTTACATACATATACTTATAGACACATAATTAAAAATAACCTTTTTTTTTTTTTTTTTTTTTTATATAATAATAATTCGTTACGCTAACTAAAATTCCTAGTAATTTATACTTTCAAACTCACCCAAGAAGGCAACTTCCTGCATTCAGCAAACCAAAACAGAATAAAATTTTTGTCACATCACATTTAGTATACAGTATTAGACGCCAACAAAACATGTAAAATTTTTATTTATAAAACTACGGTGGCATGTTAGTCTACCGATATATTTTGACTGGAATTGCACCTCGTTTTGAAGCAGTTGCTTGTCTTTCTGATTGTTTTTACTGAAGCAAAAAATTGTATATTGTGTTGTTGTTGTTTTGGTGTATAGCATGAGGGCCTTTAATTATACTATTTGTTATTATAATCAATTGGTAATTACTGTATTTTTTTTCCGTTTCACTTAACTAAGTAAAAAAAATTTTTTTTTTTTTTTTCTTATTTATTAATCAAGGAGAAAATTTTTTGGATTGTTGATTGTTTGAAAATAGTTTGGATACTTTCTGAAAGACCCTGGATGTAAGGAATAGAGAGGAATTTTTTATCTTTAGTTTTTTCGTTTGGTACGTTTTGATTGGGATTGTTCATTTGCTGTAATCTGGAGTTAAATATTGAATTTATTAATTTTTTTGGGTAACTATTTTGAATTAAGATGTTTTTTGCCTTTTGTATTGCCTGGGATTGATAAGTTAAATTACTCAATTTTATTGCTCTATCGGCAAGACTGATTATTACCGACTTTTTTTGGTTCATTGGGTGTTGCGAAAAGTAATTTATGTATCTGCCGGACCACGTTTTTTTTGTGTACCATTGTGTTTCAATAATATTGTTTTTATTATATAATGTCATATCTAGGAAATTTATTTTTGAGTTGTTTTCAGTCTCGATGGTGAATTTAAGTTTTTCATGGAAGTTGTTAAAGGCATTTAGGATATATTTACATTTATCTTTTGGAATTAGAGTTATGCAATCATCAACGTACCTGTAGAAAAATGGAAGTGATATGTCTAGTTGTCCGATTACATTGCTCTCTAGTTCCTCCATTACTAGTTGTGCAACTACACTTGATATTGGGGAACCCATTGCGCAACCTTCTATTTGTTTATAAAAATTATTGTTGTATGCAAAAAATGTGGATTTTAAAGTTAGTTCAATGGCTATTAGAAATTCATCCAGAGGTATATCCGTGAATTTTTTTATTTCGTTCCATTTATTTTTTATAAGTAGGAGGGCTAAATCAATTGGTACATTTGTGTATAGAGAGATGACATCCAGTGAGATTAAAATATGGTTTTGAGGTACTTGAAAATTATTTATTTTTTCTTTGAAATCCCATGAATCTTTAATGTAAGTGGTACTTTTGTTGACTATATTTTCTAGAATTTGTTTTAAAAATTTAGAAAGGTTATTTAATGGTGATTGTATACACGAAATAATTGGGCGCATTGGAATTCCATCTTTATGTAATTTTGGCAAACCGTAAATTTTTGGTGTTTGGGCATTATACATTTTTAGGTTCTTAGCACAATTAGGTGATATATAGTTTTTCTTTTCCCACCGTGTAACAAGTTCGTTGTTTCTTTTTTGAAAAATATTTGTTGGATCTGTATTTATTTTTTTGTATGTATCTGTGTCGTTCAGAAGTAATTGCATTTTATTATCATATTCTTTTGTATCCATGATAACCGTTTTATTTGATTTGTCTGGGCGTACGATTTTTAGATTTGGATGATTTTTCAGAAAAGTGTTTGTTTTTTTAATTTTTTTAATTAATTCTTGGTCTATATTATTATGTTTTGTTTTATATTGTTTAGATTTTATTCTATTTTGATATGTTTTGAGAGTGTTACAACAATTTGCCCTTATTGTATCTTTTTCATCATTAATAAAGTTACTGATTGATGTTTCGACAGATGATATTATGTCAGGAACAGGGAGTTCATTGGCATTTGTAATTGGATACGCAAAATTAGAACCTAAACTTAGAATTTCTACTGCATATTCCGGAATTTCCGTCTCAGTCAGATTTTCTAGCCACTCTTTTTGTATATTAATTTTTTTTGGGTTTGTTTTATTTTTTTTTGTTTTTAACAAGTAAATTTTGTTTATGTTTCTTAATTTAATTTTTTCGAATAAAGCTTCATATTTTTTATTTTCGATATTTAAGAGTTCATTAAATTTATTTGCGGTGGTTGTTTCCTGTAATTGGTTTTTGATTTGAGATATTTTAGTTTCGATGTTTTTTATATTAATGATGGTGTCGCTAATTAGTAATTTTAACGTATTGAGTTTAAAATTATTTACAATATTTTCATGAAATTTCCTTCTTAGGCTAGTTGATGAGAATTCTATGTGGTTAATTTTAATGTTTAAAAATGCTGGAAATATGTTTTCAGTTTTACATCTTAGTAAAAATTGTCTTCTATTCTTTAGGCTAGCTAGTTTACAATAGTTCTTAGAGAGGGTTTTAATATTGTCGTTGCTTAGAGTTATGTTAGTTTCATATTGTTCAGTCGGTGGCAGTATTTCATCCATTCTGCTTATATATTCTTAGAGTGAGTTTCTGGACCATTTAAAATATATTCGTAGGAAGATTTTCTTTGGTTTTTTTGGCCTCAGGTTATTTTTTTGGAAAAATAAAACAATTTCATTTTTCGGCACTAATTTTCATTTTGTTTATTGCAAACGTTTCGGCTAAATGCCTTCATCAGTGCTGTTTGACTGAAACTAAAAACAGTACTATTTTATATTATGCGAAGTCAACATTTTTTTTTTTTTTAAATGTAAAGACAAAATGTTACATACATATACTTATAGACACATAATTAAAAATAACCTTTTTTTTTTTTTTTTTTTATATAATAATAATTCGTTACGCTAACTAAAATTCCTAGTAATTTATACTTTCAAACTCACCCAAGAAGGCAACTTCCTGCATTCAGCAAACCAAAACAGAATAAAATTTTTGTCACATCACATTTAGTATACAGTATTAGACGCCAACAAAACATGTAAAATTTTTATTTATAAAACTACGGTGGCATGTTAGTCTACCGATATATTTTGACTGGAATTGCACCTCGTTTTGAAGCAGTTGCTTGTCTTTCTGATTGTTTTTACTGAAGCAAAAAATTGTATATTGTGTTGTTGTTGTTTTGGTGTATAGCATGAGGGCCTTTAATTATACTATTTGTTATTATAATCAATTGGTAATTACTGTATTTTTTTTCCGTTTCACTTAACTAAGTAAAAAAATTTTTTTTTTTTTTTTTTTTTGTTATTTATTAATCAAGGAGAAAATTTCGGAACATGATAATTATTTTATTACGTTGTGATATATTTGGTTTAAATTTTTAATTTCAGTTCTATCATTTATTGAATTTTTATTTTGCTTAATATAGAGCATTTCTAAGAATTCCCTTTTTTTTTGGTTGGTTTCCGTTTTTAATATTTTTGTGTCTTCATATTTGAATTTATGGGACGTTTCATTTTCGTGCTTAGTTAATGAAGTTTTATTTTTTTTGTCATATTTATGTCCATTTAGGCGGTTTTTAAGGTATTGAGTAGTTTGTCCGATGTATACTCCTGGGCAATCATTACATGGTATTTGATATATAGTGTGTGTTTTTTGACTGGTTGGGGTTGGTGTTTTAAGACAAGTAAAAAATTTCTTTTGAAAAGTGTTGTAGCTTTTGTGGCATACGGTTATGTTTTGGTGTTTGAAAATAGTTTGGATACTTTCTGAAAGACCCTGGATGTAAGGAATAGAGAGGAATTTTTTATCTTTAGTTTTTTCGTTTGGTACGTTTTGATTGGGATTGTTCATTTGCTGTAATCTGGAGTTAAATATTGAATTTATTAATTTTTTTGGGTAACTATTTTGAATTAAGATGTTTTTTGCCTTTTGTATTGCCTGGGATTGATAAGTTAAATTACTCAATTTTATTGCTCTATCGGCAAGACTGATTATTACCGACTTTTTTTGGTTCATTGGGTGTTGCGAAAAGTAATTTATGTATCTGCCGGACCACGTTTTTTTTGTGTACCATTGTGTTTCAATAATATTGTTTTTATTATATAATGTCATATCTAGGAAATTTATTTTTGAGTTGTTTTCAGTCTCGATGGTGAATTTAAGTTTTTCATGGAAGTTGTTAAAGGCATTTAGGATATATTTACATTTATCTTTTGGAATTAGAGTTATGCAATCATCAACGTACCTGTAGAAAAATGGAAGTGATATGTCTAGTTGTCCGATTACATTGCTCTCTAGTTCCTCCATTACTAGTTGTGCAACTACACTTGATATTGGGGAACCCATTGCGCAACCTTCTATTTGTTTATAAAAATTATTGTTGTATGCAAAAAATGTGGATTTTAAAGTTAGTTCAATGGCTATTAGAAATTCATCCAGAGGTATATCCGTGAATTTTTTTATTTCGTTCCATTTATTTTTTATAAGTAGGAGGGCTAAATCAATTGGTACATTTGTGTATAGAGAGATGACATCCAGTGAGATTAAAATATGGTTTTGAGGTATTTGAAAATTATTTATTTTTTCTTTGAAATCCCATGAATCTTTAATGTAAGTGGTACTTTTGTTGACTATATTTTCTAGAATTTGTTTTAAAAATTTAGAAAGGTTATTTAATGGTGATTGTATACACGAAATAATTGGGCGCATTGGAATTCCATCTTTATGTAATTTTGGCAAACCGTAAATTTTTGGTGTTTGGGCATTAAACATTTTTAGGTTCTTAGCACAATTAGGTGATATATAGTTTTTCTTTTCCCACCGTGTAACAAGTTCGTTGTTTCTTTTTTGAAAAATATTTGTTGGATCTGTATTTATTTTTTTGTATGTATCTGTGTCGTTCAGAAGTAATTGCATTTTATTATCATATTCTTTTGTATCCATGATAACCATTTTATTTGATTTGTCTGGGCGTACGATTTTTAGATTTGGATGATTTTTCAGAAAAGTGTTTGTTTTTTTAATTTTTTTAATTAATTCTTGGTCTATATTATTATGTTTTGTTTTATATTGTTTAGATTTTATTTTATTTTGATATGTTTTGAGAGTGTTACAACAATTTGCCCTTATTGTATCTTTTTCATCATTAATAAAGTTACTGATTGATGTTTCGACAGATGATATTATGTCAGGAACAGGGGAGTTCATTGGCATTTGTAATTGGATACGCAAAATTAGAACCTAAACTTAGAATTTCTACTGCATATTCCGGCATTTCCGTCTCAGTCAGATTTTCTAGCCACTCTTTTTGTATATTAATTTTTTTTGGGTTTGTTTTATTTTTTTTGTTTTTAACAAGTAAATTTTGTTTATGTTTCTTAATTTAATTTTTTCGAATAAAGCTTCATATTTTTTATTTTCGATATTTAAGAGTTCATTAAATTTATTTGCGGTGGTTGTTTCCTGTAATTGGTTTTTGATTTGAGATATTTTAGTTTCGATGTTTTTTATATTAATGATGGTGTCGCTAATTAGTAATTTTAACGTATTGAGTTTAAAATTATTTACAATATTTTCATGAAATTTCCTTCTTAGGCTAGTTGATGAGAATTCTATGTGGTTAATTTTAATGTTTAAAAATGCTGGAAATATGTTTTCAGTTTTACATCTTAGTAAAAATTGTCTTCTATTCTTTAGGCTAGCTAGTTTACAATAGTTCTTAGAGAGGGTTTTAATATTGTCGTTGCTTAGAGTTATGTTAGTTTCATATTGTTCAGTCGGTGGCAGTATTTCATCCATTCTGCTTATATATTCTTAGAGTGAGTTTCTGGACCATTTAAAATATATTCGTAGGAAGATTTTCTTTGGTTTTTTTGGCCTCAGGTTATTTTTTTGGAAAAATAAAACAATTTCATTTTTCGGCACTAATTTTCATTTTGTTTATTGCAAACGTTTCGGCTAAATGCCTTCATCAGTGCTGTTTGACTGAAACTAAAAACAGTACTATTTTATATTATGCGAAGTCAACATTTTTTTTTTTTTTTTAAATGTAAAGACAAAATGTTACATACATATACTTATAGACACATAATTAAAAATAACCTTTTTTTTTTTTTATATAATAATAATTCGTTACGCTAACTAAAATTCCTAGTAATTTATACTTTCAAACTCACCCAAGAAGGTAACTTCCTGCATTCAGCAAACCAAAACAGAATAAAATTTTTGTCACATCACATTTAGTATACAGTATTAGACGCCAACAAAACATGTAAAATTTTTATTTATAAAACTACGGTGGCATGTTAGTCTACCGATATATTTTGACTGGAATTGCACCTCGTTTTGAAGCAGTTGCTTGTCTTTCTGATTGTTTTACTGAAGCAAAAAATTGTATATTGTGTTGTTGTTGTTTTGGTGTATAGCATGAGGGCCTTTAATTATACTATTTGTTATTATAAAATTGGTAATTACTGTATTTTTTTTCCGTTTCACTTAACTAAGTAAAAAAATTTTTTTTTTTTTCTTATTTATTAATGAGAACATGATAATTATTTTTTACGTTGTGATATATTTGGTTTAAATTTTTAATTTCAGTTCTACCATTTATTGAATTTTTATTTTGCTTAATATAGAGCATTTCTAAGAATTCCCTTTTTTTGGTTGGTTTCCGTTTTTAATATTTTTGTGTCTTCATATTTGAATTTATGGGACGTTTCATTTTCGTGCTTAGTTAATGAAGTTTTATTTTTTTTGTCATATTTATGTCCATTTAGGCGGTTTTTAAGGTATTGAGTAGTTTGTCCGATGTATAATCCTGGGCAATCATTACATGGTATTTGATATATAGTGTGTGTTTTTTGACTGGTTGGGGTTGGTGTTTTAAGACAAGTAAAAAATTTCTTTTGAAAAGTGTTGTAGCTTTTGTGGCATACGGTTATGTTTTGGTGTTTGAAAATAGTTTGGATACTTTCTGAAAGACCCTACATTAAAGATTCATGGGATTTCAAAGAAAAAATAAATAATTTTCAAGTACCTCAAAACCATATTTTAATCTCACTGGATGTCATCTCTCTATACACTGATTTAGCCCTCCTACTTATAAAAATAAATCACGGATATACCTCTGGATGAATTTCTAATAGCCATTTAACTTTAAAATCCACATTTTTTGCATACAACAATAATTTTTATTAGAAGGTTGCGCAATGGGTTCCCCAATATCAAGTGTAGTTGCACAACTAGTAATGGAGGAACTAGAGAGCAATGTAATCGGACAACTAGACATATCACTTCCATTTTTCTACAGGTACGTTGATGATTGCATAACTCTAATTCCAAAAGATAAATGTAAATATATCCTAAATGCCTTTAACAACTTCCATGAAAAACTTAAATTCACCATCGAGACTGAAAACAACTCAAAAATAAATTTCCTAGATATGACATTATATAATAAAAACAATATTATTGAAACACAATGGTACACAAAAAAACGTGGTCCGGCAGATACATAAATTACTTTTCGCAACACCCAATGAACCAAAAAAAGTCGGTAATAATCAGTCTTGCCGATAGAGCAATAAAATTGAGTAATTTAACTTATCAATCCCAGGCAATACAAAAGGCAAAAAACATCTTAATTCAAAATAGTTACCCAAAAAAATTAATAAATTCAATATTTAACTCCAGATTACAGCAAATGAACAATCCCAATCAAAACGTACCAAACGAAAAAACTAAAGATAAAAAATTCCTCTCTATTCCTTACATCCAGGGTCTTTCAGAAAGTATCCAAACTATTTTCAAACACCAAAACATAACCGTATGCCACAAAAGCTACAACACTTTTCAAAAGAAATTTTTTACTTGTCTTAAAACACCAACCCCAACCAGTCAAAAAACACACACTATATATCAAATACCATGTAATGATTGCCCAGGAGTATACATCGGACAAACTACTCAATACCTTAAAAACCGCCTAAATGGACATAAATATGACAAAAAAAATAAAACTTCATTAACTAAGCACGAAAATGAAACGTCCCATAAATTCAAATATGAAGACACAAAAATATTAAAAACGGAAACCAACCAAAAAAAAAGGGAATTCTTAGAAATGCTCTATATTAAGCAAAATAAAAATTCAATAAATGATAGAACTGAAATTAAAAATTTAAACCAAATATATCACAACGTAATAAAATAATTATCATGTTCCGAAATTTTCTCCTTGATTAATAAATAAAAAAAAAAAAAAAAATTTTTTTACTTAGTTAAGTGAAACGGAAAAAAAAATACAGTAATTACCAATTGATTATAATAACAAATAGTATAATTAAAGGCCCTCATGCTATACACCAAAACAACAACAACACAATATACAATTTTTTGCTTCAGTAAAAACAATCAGAAAGACAAGCAACTGCTTCAAAACGAGGTGCAATTCCAGTCAAAATATATCGGTAGACTAACATGCCACCGTAGTTTTATAAATAAAAATTTTACATGTTTTGTTGGCGTCTAATACTGTATACTAAATGTGATGTGACAAAAATTTTATTCTGTTTTGGTTTGCTGAATGCAGGAAGTTGCCTTCTTGGGTGAGTTTGAAAGTATAAATTACTAGGAATTTTAGTTAGCGTAACGAATTATTATTATATAAAAAAAAAAAAAAAGGTTATTTTTAATTATGTGTCTATAAGTATATGTATGTAACATTTTGTCTTTACATTTAAAAAAAAAAAAAATGTTGACTTCGCATAATATAAAATAGTACTGTTTTTAGTTTCAGTCAAACAGCACTGATGAAGGCATTTAGCCGAAACGTTTGCAATAAACAAAATGAAAATTAGTGCCGAAAAATGAAATTGTTTTATTTTTCCAAAAAAATAACCTGAGGCCAAAAAAACCAAAGAAAATCTTCCTACGAATATATTTTAAATGGTCCAGAAACTCACTCTAAGAATATATAAGCAGAATGGATGAAATACTGCCACCGACTGAACAATATGAAACTAACATAACTCTAAGCAACGACAATATTAAAACCCTCTCTAAGAACTATTGTAAACTAGCTAGCCTAAAGAATAGAAGACAATTTTTACTAAGATGTAAAACTGAAAACATATTTCCAGCATTTTTAAACATTAAAATTAACCACATAGAATTCTCATCAACTAGCCTAAGAAGGAAATTTCATGAAAATATTGTAAATAATTTTAAACTCAATACGGTAAAATTACTAATTAGCGACACCATCATTAATATAAAAAACATCGAAACTAAAATATCTCAAATCAAAAACCAATTACAGGAAACAACCACCGCAAATAAATTTAATGAACTCTTAAATATTGAAAATAAAAAATATGAAGCTTTATTCGAAAAAATTAAATTAAGAAACATAAACAAAATTTACTTGTTAAAAACAAAAAAAATAAAACAAACCCAAAAAAAATTAATATACAAAAAGAGTGGCTAGAAAATCTGACTGAGACGGAAATTCCGGAATATGCAGTAGAAATTCTAAGTTTAGGTTCTAATTTTGCGTATCCAATTACAAATGCCAATGAACTCCCTGTTCCTGACATAATATCATCTGTCGAAACATCAATCAGTAACTTTATTAATGATGAAAAAGATACAATAAGGGCAAATTGTTGTAACACTCTCAAAACATATCAAAATAGAATAAAATCTAAACAATATAAAACAAAACATAATAATATAGACCAAGAATTAATTAAAAAAATTAAAAAAACAAACACTTTTCTGAAAAATCATCCAAATCTAAAAATCGTACGCCCAGACAAATCAAATAAAACGGTTATCATGGATACAAAAGAATATGATAATAAAATGCAATTACTTCTGAACGACACAGATACATACAAAAAAATAAATACAGATCTCTCAATACCTTAAAAACCGCCTAAATGGACATAAATATGACAAAAAAAATAAAACTTCATTAACTAAGCACGAAAATGAAACGTCCCATAAATTCAAATATGAAGACACAAAAATATTAAAAACGGAAACCAACCAAAAAAAAAAGGGAATTCTTAGAAATGCTCTATATTAAGCAAAATAAAAATTCAATAAATGATAGAACTGAAATTAAAAATTTAAACCAAATATATCACAACGTAATAAAATAATTATCATGTTCCGAAATTTTCTCCTTGATTAATAAATAAGAAAAAAAAAAAATTTTTTTACTTAGTTAAGTGAAACGGAAAAAAAATACAGTAATTACCAATTGATTATAATAACAAATAGTATAATTAAAGGCCCTCATGCTATACACCAAAACAACAACAACACAATATACAATTTTTTGCTTCAGTAAAAACAATCAGAAAGACAAGCAACTGCTTCAAAACGAGGTGCAATTCCAGTCAAAATATATCGGTAGACTAACATGCCACCGTAGTTTTATAAATAAAAATTTTACATGTTTTGTTGGCGTCTAATACTGTATACTAAATGTGATGTGACAAAAATTTTATTCTGTTTTGGTTTGCTGAATGCAGGAAGTTGCCTTCTTGGGTGAGTTTGAAAGTATAAATTACTAGGAATTTTAGTTAGCGTAACGAATTATTTTTATAAAAAAAAAAAAAAAAAAAAGGTTAGGTTAGGTTAGGTTTGCAATAAACAAAATGAAAATTAGTGCCGAAAAATGAAATTGTTTTATTTTTCCAAAAAAATAACCTGAGGCCAAAAAAACCAAAGAAAATCTTCCTACGAATATATTTAAATGGTCCAGAAACTCACTCTAAGTATATATATATATATATATATATATATATATATATATATATATATATATATATATATATATATATATATATATATATATATATATATATATAGATACTTTTTAAACTACTTTTCCAAAATTCGTTATCAATTATTTTGCTAGTCAAAATTAGCGATAACGCCACACGTTCTTTGAATTGAAATTACGCGCCCTTTACTAACCTGAACTAGACACATTTTTGTAAGATTGCTGAAATAACGCCGCCATTTCTCTGGTGAAACTATATGTTGAATGTATTGTTCGGCGCAAGATTTTATCTGTGGTAACAAAATTATGTCAGTCTTGCGCTGCAATGCATCTGTTGCACGAACGTATATTTATTAAATTTACTAAAATTAATCTATATCTAATGAACTATTAAAGAAAAATAAGTCAGGAATGTTGAAGCGCAAACATTGAAAGTCTTAATTTAAATCTCAAGCCACCACGCTACGACCCGTTACATCTGAAAGTAAACAAACGTTATTTCATAAATCAGCCGGGATGTATTTAAGTCCAACGTACCGCACCGCCTTTCGATCAGTGGGAGCTTTCCTAACGCATCGTTGTTGCCTAAGCGTCTTTTGTCTTCTCTTTTTTTATAAGCATTGATGTTTTATCTCTCTAACGATGAATGCGCGTAATCTGGTACCGATGCACCCTGATTTAACAGCGGAACCATGTATTTTAATAAATTCTACTTTTTACTTTCCTCGTAAGTATGTTTTCACATCTTTAAGTTTCAAGGTCTCTAGGTGACAAAAAAAAACATGTTTTCTCAATTCCTTCGGTCTGTCTGTTCGCGACATAACTAAAAAAACTACTTACCCAACTGGCTTCAAATTTTGGTCGAAAATCAAGGGTCACATGAGAATAACATGTTAACAGAAAATCCAACATGGCGGCCTAGTAAAATATAAATGTCCTTTACCTGAAACTTCCCTAATCTCTCGTAATGAATATTTCCCGTCTTCAGACATTTTTACTGAGGGCTATTTTATTCCACCATTTTGGATTTGTACCAATATGTTACCAGTTTCTACTTATGCCACACTTGATTTCAGTCCTGTTGATTTCGTACCAAAATTTTCTGTCTCTAGATCGTATCTAATTTTTGTGCAAAATTTATAGTCAATAAGGTGTTTTACGTTAATTTTTTAAACATTTTTTTTTCAGTCATCATGAATTTGTCCCACAATTTTACCAGCGTATTTCTATATCACACCTAATTCTTGCCCACAATTTGAAACTAATCTAATAGTTTTTCAGGCTGATTTTTAATATATTATATTAAGCCGCCATTTTGTTTTGCATTCTTGGATTCGTACCAAAATTTTTTAACACTTCGATTTCTTCGTAGTACTTGATTTTGGTGCAAAAAGCTAGGTAAATTGGATAAGTAATTCTTTAGTAATAATTTTTTATTATCTCATTAGGCTATCATATTGGATTTTTACCAAAATTTTACAATTTCATCCCCAAATGACTTTTAATTATTGACCAAAATTTGAAGTCAATAGGGTAAGTAGTTTTTTAGGCCACGAACATACAGACCAATGGAATTGAGAAAACATGTTTTTCGAGATCTTAGAGACCCCGAAAAGTGAAGATCTGCAAAAATCTCCGAGTATGATTCTTTTACAATTTTCGAAAGAAGTAGAAATACAAAAAAAAATGCACTCGCGCGAAAATTCTTCTTTTAATTTTTGGCACCTCTCATTTTTTTTCGATTTTACACAGATATTATTTAGCAAAATGTCCATTCATGCATATAGTTTGTAGTTCATAATGCATGTAGGACATGGGAAAATTTATAAAACTGTAATGTTAATGCACTTGACTTTTAAAATAGATACGCACATTTTACTAAATAGTGATTTAACTGTGCTGTGAACTTTCCTCGTTAGGCATCATATATTCAATAAGTAGTGTTTTCATTGACAGTTGACACACCCCATTCTGTTCCGTCATGTTGAATTCATACCTCAACTTTATCCGTTTATCTTTATATTATACTTAATGCTTGTACAAAATTTGAAATGAATCTAATAAGTAGTTTTTCAGTGATTTTTTAAATATTTTATTGGGTCGGCATTTTGTTTTGCTAATCTTGGATTCATACTAAAATTTTACCAGTTCATTCCTACGTCACACTTGATTTTTAACGTTTTACTCAGCCGCTATCTTGTTCCACGATACTAGATTATTTTTACCAAAATATTACTATGTCATCGCCATACGACCCTTAATGTTTGATCAAAATTTGAAGTCAATCGAGTAAGTACAGACAGAATCGATAAAATATTTTTTGGGATCTAGGGGCGCTAAAATGGATGGTATAGAAAACCTGATTTCCACATAATACTCGATTTTGGTGGAAAATTTGAGGTAAGTTGGATAAGCAGATTTTAAGTTATAATGTTTTTAAGATTTCACTAGGCCGCCATTTTGTTTCGCAATATTGTGATTTTTTTGAAGATTACAATACTTCCCTTTGCAAGGGAAGTAAAAAAATTTAAGAAACTAACAGACCAAAATGATAAACTGAAAATGACCAGTGATGTCATAGTAAAAAGTATGCGAGGGTTACCTGTCGCAACCCGGAAAAATAAAACTTATTCATTTTATACTGATACAAATTTGATTTTAAAATCACTAGAAATATACTAGTTGTTAACCAAAAAATATTAACATTTTAACACCCTGTATTTTGAAAATGAAGGGACCCTATATATATATATATATATATATATTTATATATATATATATATATATATATATATATACCTATATATATATATATATATATATATATATATATATATATATATATATATATATATATATATATATATATATATATATATATATATATATATATATATATATATATATATATATATATATATATATATATATATATATATATATATATATATATATATATATATATATATATATATATATATATATATATATATATATATATATATATATATATATATATATATATATATATATATATATATATATATATATATATATATATATATATATATATATACCTATATATATATATATATATATATATATATATATATATATATATATATATATATATATATATATATATATATATATATATATATATATATATATATATATATATATATATATATATATATATATATATATATATATATATATATATATATATATATATATATATATATATATATATATATATATATATATATATATATATATATATATATATATATATATATATATATATATATATATATATATATATATATATATATATATATATATATATATATATATATATATATATATATATATATATATATATATATATATATATATATATATATATATATATATATATATATATATATATATATATATATATATATATATATATATATATATATATATATATATATATATATATATATATATATATATATATATATATATATATATATATATATATATATATATATATATATATATATATATATATATATATATATATATATATATATATATATATATATATATATATATATATATATATATATATATATATATATATATATATATATATATATATATATATATATATATATATATATATATATATATATATATATATATATATATATATATATATATATATATATATATATATATATATATATATATATATATATATATATATATATATATATATATATATATATATATATATATATATATATATATATATATATATATATATATATATATATATATATATATATATATATATATATATATATATATATATATATATATATATATATATATATATATATATATATATATATATATATATATATATATATATATATATATATATATATATATATATATATATATATATATATATATATATATATATATATATATATATATATATATATATATATATATATATATATATATATATATATATATATATATATATATATATATATATATATATACTATATATATATATATACACCTATATATATATATATATATATATATATATATACCATATATATATATATATATATATATATATATATATATATATATATATATATATATAATATATATGAACTTATTTATATGAATTTATTAGTTTTTATGAGATTCTGATAAGTTTTAAATATGAATTAATTTTTTACCTGCAAATAAGCCCAATTTTATGTTTCATTTTGCTCTTTATTTACCTAAAGAAATGCGCTAGTTCCGAGTTAGTACCAAAGGTTATTAATGACTGAATAAAGACTCGATTTTTTCTTTAAAAAAAATTTCCATTATATGTTTTGTAAATTTTTAGAAGATAACAATTTTTTTTATATATATAATGATAAATTCTCTTAGCATTATAAAATTTAGTACATATTTTAATCGGATTCTACCTCTTCCTTCACCTTTTTCTTTTTTTTCTTTTTCTCACTAGGTTCTGCTGCAGTAGTCTCCGCAACTTCTTGTAATGATTGGTCAGTTTGTTTTAGTTTCTTTTTCTTTTTCTTCTCAGAAACTGCCTCCTCTGGCTGGTCTGAAATATAAAAAAATAGTACAACAAAAAAGTAATTGTGGACTAAAGGTTATAAAAATAACTTACCTTCCTGTAAAGTTTCCTCTAATTCTTGTTTAACTTTCTTCTTCTTTTTCTTTTTTGGCGTTTGTTCTTCTGTAACAAAAAATACACTGTCAAAAATAGATAATTTAGACAAAGTCTACTATAAAACATTAAAATATACACATAAAATCCAAAACAACTATATTAAAACTAGCGTAACTAGAATTAAAACAATTCTTTCTAAAAAAAACATTAAACATATGACTAATAATTTTTCTGATTACTGTAATCATACAATGTGAGGAACCTACACCCAAAGATTCAAGTAGTTTTAGATATGTATCTCTACTCAACAATAAACATAATAGACTGATTCTATTTGGTGTATTTTTAATTTCAACAGTAAATAATTCTTATGTCACTAATTTTCACTCATTGTCAAAAATAAATATGACATGTTAAAGCTTGATGCAAAAGCAGCAGCAGTAAGAACAACATTCATTTGAATATTTCAAAGTATATTTGTGCTAAATTCCACTTAGCCCTATTGATTTCATTTAATATTTTTGATATTTTGGCTTCGTTTTAGGAAATTAATTACAACGTTGACTAAGAAAATTGTTCTGAATCTAAAAAGGATGTAATAATAGATACATTAAGGTAATTTGGCTTGCTAGTCTCTGAATGGTTCGAAAACAGTGATCTAGGAATTATAAGTATTGAAATAACTTTAGATTAAGACTGCAGTTAGAAGAACTGATTACTTAGGGACTTACGGAATTAGTTAACAAGAATATTAGATAGTTGTTGTAATTTACACTTTTTCTAAGGTACTATTATTTAAGATATTATGGCAGTAGTAACATTACAGTATAACCTAATACTGTCTTGTCAATCAAAATTTATAATTTGTATAACCAACAAAATATGAATATCAAAAGTCTTACCTTCTTCTACATGCATTTCCTCAGACTCTTGCTTAATTTTCTTTTTCTTTTTTTTCTTTTCTCCAGGCTCTTGCTTAATTTCAACCTCTTCATCTAATTCTTCTTTGATTTCTTGTTTCACTTCAGAATCAGACCTCTTTCTTTTACTTGTAGAAGGTAACGTACTATCAGCAGCATCTGGATATTGTTTGATTTCACTGATTCCTTGGTATTTTTCGAATTTTGCTTTTGCCTTGCCTGAAATTATATTCGAAAATTATACCAAAAATAACCAATTAACTAACAAAATGTTTCTCCTGTGAACCATTAAATCTTAGTTCTATATATCATTGAGTTGCTATTACTGATTAACTTTATATCATTATATCTTAAGTTTGTTATAAATTTGCCTTAAATTATTTGAATAAATGCAAGGACTTTGCTCTTTCAATTTCAAAATATCTCATTTTATGCAAGCATATCATTATTCTTTACTTTACAGCATTAAGTTAAAACTACATGGTTATTGGTTATAAATGCGCCATCCCCTTATCTCTGTTAATTTTCATTGATTTTTTTTTCTCATTTTATATAAAAGCAGCTACGCTATATTTTTCTATTAATTCTACTTATATACAGGTTGTAACAGAAACGGCTGGCGAATCTAAGTTACATTTTTTAAATAGACCACCCTGTATATTTTTCAATTTTTGGACTCCAAAAAATTCTAAGAATATTTTCTATGGCATATCCTATAGCTAAATTCAATTGTTTTCGAAATATTGACCTTTGAAAACTGACATTTTCAGTATTTTGAGTGGCTGTGGAATCTTAATGGCTCAACTTAGAGAGAAACGGATTTCACATTCCTATCCTAGTTTTTCAAAATACATCTTGTCATAATTGAAACAACATAGGTGATATATCAAAATAACATTTTTAATGGAAATGACAAGATGCATAATTGAAACAACATAGGTGATATATCAAAATAACATTTTTAATGGAAATCCTGTATCTAGGTTTTTCGATTTTTGTTTATATTACTCAGAAAATTCTGATTCCAATCAATACATGTTTAATGTCCTTTATTTATTTCTAATAACATAATTAAATTAAATTAAAAACGGCGCATAATACTACTAGATTTCCGAAATCACTTGTCAGTTGAAGAAAAAAGGCAAATATATGAGACTTATAAAATATCGCTATAATAAAGGAAGACCACATAGAGTATAAGTCACCCCTGATAGCTTATTCATTGGACAAAAACGAACCACTGTTGCTGTATTGCTAATAATAAATACCTTAATTAATAATTTATCGTTAAATTTTAGAAAATCCAGAATCATCTATTCCAAATGCAATTAAATATTTACATGCAACATATTGGAAAATTTTGTCCACTTTGTGTAAATACAAAAGGACCTTCATTCAAAAATAAACTAACAAGACTACAATGTTGTTTAGAAATGACTGAAATGTTAGAAGAAAATTCACTTTTTCAAAAATATATTATAGATGGACGAATCAAGTTTCTTGAACAGCCTGAATCTGCAATAGAAGGACACTCATTTTGGGGTTAATTCTAAAAATCACATTTAGCAAAGCCAATTCGACACTTGGGATGCAGAAACTTAAAATATTTGGTCCGGAATATTATGTTGATAGGTTATGGGCCCTATCTTTTACCAACACAACTGGGGGGGACAGGTATTGCACCCTTGTATCTTAGAAACTTTACTCCAAATCTTTTCCAACAAACTGCTAATAGCCCGATTGAACTCCATCGGATACTTTTTTATGGGGAGTTATGCAACATCAAATGCATTACCCATATAGAAGATATAGATTGGCAATAAACTGTTTAAACAACGAAGGCCAACTTTCTATTTATGTGGCAATTGAGAAATTAAAAGATCATATGTAGAAGTTGTATTATTTAAAATGGTGGGCATATTGAAAATTTAAATGTGTAGAATGTTTTAATGTTAAATCTTGTTACAGGTTAACTGTATTATAATCTGAGGAATAAATAAAGTTAACTAAACATGTAATACATTGTTTCGAACCAGAATTTCCTGCAGAATCCAAACAAAAATCAAAAAATATAATACAGCGTGTTTCATTTAAAAAATGTTACTTGGGATCATCACCCATTCTGTTCATTTTCAATAATTTTTGACTCATACCTATGCTCCGGTCACTCTAAGTTAAGCTGCTAAGATTCCGCAGTCTTCCAAAATGTCATTTTTCAAAGGTCAATATTTTGAAAAGAATTGAAGATAGAAGTAGCAAAAACTGAAAAACATACAGGATGTTCGCCACCCGTTTCAGATACGCCCTGCGTATAAGTAAATTGATAGAAAGAAAATATAATGTAGCTCCTTAAACTCAAACAAAACAATTTACGCCAATTATTCCATACCTGTTCCACTAATCCTCCTAATATTTCCTTCTTCAAGGACCCTTAATCGGGCTTCTAATTTAGCCTTATGCTCAACACCTAAATTGACGTTGACATCTTCTCCTAATGCATCAACCCTAGTAGCCAAAGAAGCTTTGGCTGCCAACATTCTAAAGTATGCAAAAAAAATTCTTTATTTATTTATTTATTTAATTACTATTAGTTCATATGTGTTGTAAAGAAAAATATTTATTGAATATATTTCTCTAAAGATGCTATTTATGTGTTTTTTTTACTACATTGTTCTATTAAATTTAAAAAAAATTTAAATTGATTCACACTAGACATACCTTGACATTTTTCCTTTATTCTTGGTACTGCTCTGACCAACCAATTGAGAGTGATAAATTAAACCATATTTGGGAGTATCCTTTTTTGTTTTCAGTGCTCTGAACAATGCCTTTTCTGCACCCAGAATTTGAACTGTAGATGCAGGATGTTTAGCGAGATTTATAAGAGAACCTGCAAAAATAGGAAAGTGTACATACAGTATCTCAACGAGTTAGTTTTTAAAACTTATTTTTGAGTAAGAGGTATAATTTATGACTTTTAAAATTTTCGCAGTTCATTTCCCAGACTGTAATGCCATAGACCCTTACAGAATTATTTGAGAAAGCATTGGGAAAAAGATCCATAGCCCCACCAAATTTGCAAAATTGAAATACTACGCTTTAGAAAGATAGTAGTCATTCTACAGCTCAGTTAAAAATTTGATAGATAGTCATTCTACAGCTCAGTTAAAAATTTGATTAAAGAAAAACGATAAGTTGTTCACCATGTATATAAATTTATTTACACCCTACTTAAAAATCATGTTTAACTAATGGTATTCACTAAGGTTTAAATTTAAATCAGGTCTAACCTAAAAGTTATAGATTTAAAATAAACCCAAACAAAAGACTGGTGAATTAAAATTATTATAAATTAAATTAAAATTTTTAATTTCCATACCATTAGATCTGGTCTATTTCTTAAACTTTTGTAGTGAATCTCTGAGAATTTTTAAAATTAGTTTGGAACAGCATTTGATAATTAAGTCCTCTAGAAAAATAAAGTATTATGTCTCATATAACTTGAGAGAATATTGAAAAAACTAGATGACTTCAATGACCATACTTTTTTCTGTCAGACCCTGACAAAACTTAACTTACAATGACAAAAACATATTATGAAGTTTCACAAAATAACAAATACCTTTGTAAAAGATATAACATAAAGTCAATGTTAGATTAGAAAAATGTCCAGTATTTTCAAAATTTGAGAAGTTAATTTGTAAATAATATGTTTAATTGTGTAAATGTGTATAAATAAATAATGGATGATATAAACATGACTAAATAAAGCTACAAAAAGTATTTTATATTTTATGAACATTTTAATTTAATCTCTAATGTCGGATGATAACTTATTTAAGTTTAAAATTTACCTGCATGGGATATCAGCCGAGCTCCCACCAAGTCTCCTACTAAAATTGTAAGGTTTGGAGCTATCGCCATCATTCTGTTCTTTAGGTAATCATATAACTGCTGTCTATAATTTGTCATATCAATAATTTGATCGCAAAGATTAATAATGTTTTGAATATCTTCTTCCGATATTTCAGTACCCATAGATATTTCTGCAGCCTCTTTTACCTGAAAAATATGTGGGTTAATTATGACCATATTAATATACCCTATTATAGTTTTCTTTTTTCTAATATTCTGTAGTAATTCTTAAATAATTGGTTATATACAACATAAGCTTTATACAGGGTGTTTCAAAAACCATATGCCATCGCCTAATGGGAGATTCCTTGGTGGAAAAAAGACAAAAATACAATATATAGTTGTAGGTCTAAAACGGGTTTATGTTAAAGATACTTCGTGTTAAAGAAAAAACAAATTATTTGGTTTTTTCCCCTATATGTTCAAACTGGATTATTAGACTGACATGAAACTCGGTGTAGTAAAAACATGTACAAAAATAAATGTTTTTATAAAACATTTGTGTCAATATTTCTGTCAATTTAGCGACAATAGACCACAGAGTCACAGTAGAGGGTTGGTTTGATCCACTCACTTTTAACCTAACCTTTTTTAGTATTGCCATTTTTGACAATTTAATGTATTGGTCTTAAACTCTTATTAGTTCTACATAAAAAACTACTCTTAGTTTAAGTTGATAAATCCAATTATGCCCTACGTATTTTAATTTTAAATCATTTCGAACATTATTAAAATCAATTCAAAATTCAAGCAATAAACGTTATTCTTAGTAACCTTATAAGGGATATTAAAAACCAATACTAAAGCTTAATTGCCATTGTTACTCATAAGTAGCTAATTATTTTTGACAGTTGAAATTGAGCTGATTCTCACAAAAAAATTACTATTACTACTACTAATTTATGTCATGAATAAATTATGTTACTGAATATTTGCAAGAAGTGAAATTAAAAACTATAATTTATAAAATTGTAATTTGTAGCCATGTTTTTCTTGTAATGATGAGTAAAAAAAACAATAGTATATTGCTATTTTTTCTTTTAAATAGAAAATATTTTTATAAAACTTTTGTTTTGTAACCATCAAGTAGCAATATTTTTATCAGTATTTTCCCAGCTGTTGAATTTATGGCATTGTTGATTCTGTAATAACTGTGCTAATTATGTAAAAGAGTTAATAAGATTACCTTTTCCTCTATGTCTTCAGGTAGAATATCTGATAAATCCGAAGATGCAGCATGCTCCCGAGTTCCAATTATTTTGACAGTTTTTGCAAATGCCATATTGTCAGTGACAATTTTACCTAGTTCTGGAAAATGCCATCCATACCATTCTCTACACCTAAATTAACAGACAAATGTAAATATGATGACCTCACTGAAAAACTGCCAACCTGGGTTTACAGTAGTTTTATCCTCTAGGCTATCTAATTCTAACCAATTAAAACTTATGAAACTTATATGGAATAAAAAGTCTGTCTCAAGGGGACACAAGTTTAGTTTTATTAATTTGATTAATTTTACATATGAGTATACTTGCTCTTAATAGTGCATAGAAAAATGTAAGAAATAATTTTGTGTTTCTAATTTAACAATATTTTATGTTTTAGTTATGTAACATAAAGCACACTCTACAAATAGCTTAAGAAAATTGTATTTGCACTTTTATTATTTTGCTTTGGTTTGTTATTCTGAAACAAGTATAGGTTTATACTAAGGTTTTTAAATATTTAAAAAATCTATGGTGAGTAAAATATATTTGAAATGAAAGAGATGTTTTCTTAAATTGATTCTCCCTGAAAGTTAATGTCATATTTAATCACTTACCTCATTGTATAATTGTTTAGTTCTTTATCTAAATCATCTAATAATGAGACAGCTTGGACTATCATAGTATCTACTTTGTCAGGAGAAAATTTCAATTTATATCTCGACAATGAATGAGCTAAACCTAAGGCCATGGCCGTCATTTCTTTTTTTGGAGGTCCAGAGATTAAACTGTCTAGTTGTGAACGGATACATCTCATTAATTCTTGAACGGCAGTATTTGAAAGACATTGCAAGCTAAATTTCTCCTTAATTGCAGAACCTAGAATAATGAAATATTAGAAAATCTTACTAATAAATTTGCTCTGGCTGATTTTAGCTACACGTGCAGATTTTGAGCTAATGAATTTTTAATACTGAGTTTATTACATTTTGTATTAAAGTTACTTATAAGCAAAGTCTTTAATATATATACATACATTTCTCCCTTATTTAACAACAATTTAGACACATTTTATAAAAAAATATAAAAAGAAAATTACTCATTTACAAAAGTGTCATTTCTACTTCCTCTTTTTTAACACCCTATTGTAAACTTCTTCATCAATATTTTCTATAAAGTATATATTTTATCTATTTGTGTTAAGCTTTATACCAATTTATTATAAAATTTGGCTAAATATTAATTTAAAAAACTTAAAAACAGAGTGTGAAAACTTTTAATCATATTTGTAATCAGCACCCAAAAATAAATAACTAGGGTAGCAAAAAAGCCTAGACATATTTACCCTATTTTTACATTAAAAATTGCTGGCTTTGCCACACAAGCATCATCTAGTATTCTTTTTAGAGGTTACTACTAAAAATATGGGAACATGAACAGAATGTGTTTAATTTTAGTTGTATGGTTGCTTAGCATAGCTGTTTCTGGATAAGACAGTTTGTGGCTTGAATTTTCGTGTGGTTATGCTTTTCGATACAATATATGCATACATTTAAATTTTTATTCAAAAATAGAAATCAGTTTTTGATAGTTTATATTATTGATATTTTATTACATAGGTAGGCCTGTACCAGATAAGAAGCATTCACTGTTAATGCCAGATCACACAAAAATTTGTATAACATACTTATTGCACTAGATGGTTTCACCATTTAATTTAAAAACTCCCATCAACATCCAATTTTTATGTAGGTGTATCAATACCAGTTTAGCACCAGGGTAGGGGCATCCACCCTTAACGCCATAATACGAAATTCATATAAAAAAAGTAAAAGGAATTATTATAAAAGATATATTTATTTCCAATATAAATTTAAAACTAAAGCCAGTGTAAGAGCCGAATTTTGCTCTTGGGCTTCTCTTCCAGCAAATTTTAATGCAGTATCTATTTTATTTTTAAAAACTTACCTAACTTCGCATCAGCAACCAGCAGTTGCTCTTGTAAGTCTTTTGCAACATGTGTTTTTATAACTTTTTTTAGACTTTTCGAAATTTTCCCTTCAACAGCGGCTGTAGTTGCAACCAATGCTTCTGTAATGTCTGCGAATTTTTCGAAATGCTTTAATTTAACTCTAAAAAAAAACGCATACAAATAAAATATGCCAAAAAATATAGTTATGTACTGAAGGATAGGAGATGGAACAAATATAAATACTTACACTTGGCTAGCGGCGTCAGGTGTTTGAAAAGAATTGTACAAACTCTCGACTTTTTCTAATTTTCTTTCATCAAGAAGCTAAAAAAGCATGGTTTTTATATACATTAAGGTTAGATAATGTCGCCACCAGCATTTTTCCAAATATTTTGAAGTAATAAATAACAAACTGCCTACCTTAAATATGGCATATCCCGCAGCAGTCTCAAATAAGACCAACATTTTGGAAAACTTTCGCCACTACACACTAATACTATTATTATTATTATTATAATCTTCTAATGTCTGATCGTTCTTCGAACTTATTTCACATACTTAACTCCACCGACTCCACGTGAATCATGAAGCTGATAGGATAGGGATGCACGATACGATCCGATATTCTAGGATATCGATACTTTTGCCTCCAAAACTCAATATGTTGTATCGATTTTTTAAAGGGGTACGTGCTTTTTACCGGTACATACGACTGTATATCGATACCATTCGATTCGTAATATTTGGCTCCTATATTAGTAGAGGTTATTTAGCGTAAAAGCGAAAAGTGTTTATAAATTTTAACTCCTAATCTCTTTAGTTACGGAAGAGTCAAAACGCTCAGTTGAAAACCTGCCCTTTAAAAAGAGTACAAGTGCCGTGAATGTGATGAGTCCTAGCGTTTCCACGAATTTACTCTGTTAAAATACCACCTGATCGTTATGAGCCCGGCTAATTCTTGACCATTTATCGTGTGTCAGACTATACGGTATGGTATCAGAAATGAGAAAATTGTTTCGTTGCGGAAACTGGGGAGTTTCCAAAAAAAAATTGAAAGAAAGTGGTTATGCGCATGTGCGGAAAAATCATTAAGAGCGTGGTCGGAAACCTGAAGCTGTAGACATCGTTAAAAAATGAAATTAATAAAAATGAGTAGGAGTTAATTTCCGACTCGGTTTAACTCGCAATCCACCATTTAAATTAACTAGGTCTGGCTGAATTCCTTAATGTAAAGGCTATAAACCGAAATCGAGCGTACCAAGTAAGGGTTCCTGACGGCGGGGAAGAACTGCAATGACCATCAGGAAAACATCACTGGGAAAAAGTCCGATATAGCGGGCCATACGAGATAAGACGCAGTTCCTTAGATGACGTGGGAATTCAGAATTCTTCCTCTGGACAGACTTATATTAAGTCCAATCGTCGTTCGATGTTCCACGGGAATGCGCAAGTCCGACGTCGCATTGAAAGAAAGGTTTATACGTTGATAACAGCAGAAGTCCTATAAGTTAACCCCTTGAGAGGAGAAAGAGTGTGCCTTAGCAAGATATATAAATAAATGGTAATTATTTACTTTTACCCCATCACCGATTTTGATGATTTTTTGTATATAGGTGGATTCGGTCACGTTTCTTTTTCGAGTTATTCATCCTTAAAATTCAAAAGCTTTCTAGGACCAATTTCTTCCTTTTTGTTAAATATTAGGTTCAAAATAAAATTAAAATATAATAATGTGCGCGTCCTCTGTTGATAGTAATTATAACTTGTAAGCTCTGCCGGTATTTTCTTTTTTACATTTGTAATTTCATGTTTACCGAACATTAAAAGTTAGTTCCTTTGTTGCAGTCGAATAAGTCGTTTGTGTTTCATTTTTCCTCTTCGCTTCCCGCCTGTTTTAATACTTTTTTCTTCTTTTCTATACAAATTGACTAGTTTTGTAACTACTACAAATAATTATAAAAGATTTAACAAAACTCTCTTCTTAATTTTCTTGCCTCATTTTATCTAAAAAAATTAGAACATTGGGAACACTCGAAGCTAACCATACTTCTTACTTTTTGGGCTAGTAACTTTTTATCATGTACAATGTATGAACAGGACTACGGACATGAGAGGTAACTTGGTACCGTGCTAGGACTAGGTTAAATGCCGTTGGCATCATCAGTAAAGCTCTAACACAAAAGTCGGACAACACTAAACAGCGGAGTGCATAACTGATGGAAATCTAATCCCTAAACTGACGCCGAATGTTAGACTTTCCCTAGTGACGTGCACTTCGCTCTTGTCCGCCTTTTTTGTTAGTTCTTTAACGGTAACCTAACCTGGTGCTAACCCGGTACCATTTCACTTAGCGCTTCCGCGCTGCTGGTATCGATCCATCTATGTATGTAACAAGTGTCTATAAAGAATTTTTACCAATTAATATTTCTCTTCAAAGTTGTATCCCGATGGTTTTTGATAATGTCAAGATGCCAACTTGAAGGAATAGTTAATAGTCCAAAAAATATGAACTAAGGCTGTTTTTTGAGGGTTTCCTAATTTTTTATATAAAAAAGATAACAAAACCAAAAAACGACTCTATTTCACGTTTTTTATGTTAAAATATTTACTTACACTCATCTTCGCAGATCTTGTTGATTTTTGATACAACGGTAGATTTTTACATGCTGATAACGTATCCGAAGTCACGTTTTTTTGGCAACGTTTTGTTTCCGAGATATACGCCGTCGAACATTCTTATACACAGTTTTTTACCTTCTTTTCTGATGCCTTCAGTAATTTTTAGAAGAAAACGATCGGATACATGATTAAAATAATAAAATTATGCATATTTTCCAATTTGTGACTTTATATTACTCAGACATCATATGAATTATACTGTATCTGTCAATTGCTATTTTAAGAATTTTTTTTTTATTTTTTGTTTTATGCTGGTAAGTATTGTCATTCAGAAAAGAAAATGCAGTAGATATATGAATTTGACAAATTTCATTAAAGTAACAGTTTTTATTAATTAAGAAAAATTCCCCGTTGTAAATAGCAGCTAACAGATATAATTTCATTGATGTGATTTCTGATTAATATAACGTCATGTAACCATAAGCAATTTTGACGTTTTTAATCGTTTACTTATAAATATTACAGAAGGAAACATAAAATAAGTAAAAAAACTGTCGAAAAAATGTGATCGGATTCGTGGTCAGCGTCTGAAAATCTATCAGTGCACCAAAAAAACATCTAAGTCGGTATAGTAATTATATTCCCCCTTTTTAATTGTTAGTAGGAGTTTCATACAGAATAGATTACGCTATTCGAATATCCCACTGATAACGTCTTCAAACTAGAATAACCTGAGAGGGTTATCCCAGCTCTAGCTAAGTCCCTGACAAAAGTCAACTGGTTGAATGGTAAAGACAAAGAATAGGATTTAGACTGTTTAGTCGGAGTCTTCCGCTTCGTCTCGTCGAAGGCAGTGTTATTAACATAAGTGGTTCCACGTGTTCGGTTTTGCTGCTTTATTTCGGGGGGAAACGAGAGACTCGACCGCTCAGACTGCACACTAACGACCCCGCAAGAAAGGGAGCAGACGATGTGAACGTGTGAGGTCTAGTTGTTCCTGCATTCTATCCCGTTTGTCTGCCGCAGTTCTACATAAAATATTAGTGTAATGGCCGCTATGTGGCGGGAGCGGTAAGGGGATAGCTTAAAAGAAAAGGTCATCTCGTGACACCAGTAGTATTCTCAAGGGGCATCTAATGGTAGCCAAGATGCATTTCAAAAATTAAAAAGTTATTTGAAAGATTCGGAGTTTTTGGGAGCTTAGAGCTCGCTATCCGAACATCCTACCTGTTGGGCTGGAGAATGGCTCTGAAAGCAAAAATGTGGCAGCCGACTCCATTTTGAAAAAGAAAGTTTAGTTCACAACCTAACCTCTTACCTCCCTCTCTAACCTAAGACTTAAAGTATAAACATAAATACAACAATAAAAATATTAAACATAACAGAAAGAAACAGTAAAGATGAACATAAATGTGGGATTTGGGTATGTTTTAAAATAAGCCGGTATTTATTTTATACGTAGATATATATATTCTTTATTTTCAGTGGTGGGGCTGAATTGCTGTTTGGAAATAAGAAGCATTATGATATTACTTTGCCGAAGAAAGAAACGCCATGTAAGACATTAGGTTTCCAAATTATTAAGGTATTATTAACGTAGTTTTATATTTTAGGGAATATTGGCGATCTTCTGTTATGGTTAAAAGACAATCTTCTAAAAGAGAGGCCAGAATTGTTTATACAGGATAGTTCAGTGTAAGATTTCATTTTGTTTTATTGATTAATATTTTAACTATTTAAATTAATAAAAAGGATATATTAAATAAAACTACCCACAGACCTCTGGGTTTCAAAATTATATTATAAAACAACAGTTGCGGGAACAATTTGCATTTGTGTTCATTTTAATGCTAGTCATTTTTCATCATTCTGGTATCAGAAAGGCATTATTTTAATATGTTTTAAATAGGGATATTTATTTTTTAGTTATGTGTATCATCTAGAGATGCTGCCTTGTAATAAATAAATTGCTTGTTGAGCTCATAAATAATAATAAATAAATAAATAAATTATGCAATAATTTTCATACAAATAGAATAGTACAAAATTCTTACATGTGCAATATTCTCCCTCCCAATCCTACTTTAAAAGGCAAGCAGGACTATCGCACCTTGAATAAAGCATGCTCTGACAACAATGCACAATTCACTTATGCATCCTCGTCAGAGAACCATTAGAATATTAATATAAAGACAACTAATACAAATACAAAGATAGATCAAAAGAAAAAAAAAGATAAAGTTGCTACTCTCTATCTCCTTGATATATTAAGTATGTATACATTTTTGTTATTTATAAAATTTAGGTATATAAATATACTAGCAACTCTATGATCTAGAACCCACTGTAAACATTTTTGTTTGAAAATGTGAAAAGAGGCACTTTCTTTTATTTCTTCTGGGAGCAAATTATATAGCTTTGGTCCAATATAGGAAAAACATCTTCGTAATCCATATTTCATCAGGCATACAATCAGGTGCTTGACCTAAATTAACTGAAACAAGAATAGCTATTTATTCAATAAACATTTGAAATACACATATCAAGACTTTCGATCACTTGAAGATCAAGTTGGACACACTATAGATGTTTATATTTAAAAGTTAATAACTTTTGAAATCAAACATGTGTTTTTTGACGTCATGCTTGGCATTTTATTTTGCAAATTTCCAAGCTGAACATAACTGTATATTTTAGTGTCAGTTAAGATGAACAAAATGAACTTTTGTAGAGGTCTGTATCTGCTCTCCTTTACAGCAGAATTGTTTAAACATTGCCTCCCATGATAAACAAATAGTTAAATCAACAAATTAAGTCGCAGGGTCAATATTTTGCAAACTGCATAAGCTATTGACATTTACAAAAAACTCATTATTAATAATGTTTTTTCACTGAACACATCTCAACAGATGGAGTTTTGAAACTTAAAGCAACAAAGGCATAAATCATTTACAGTCAGTCATTTGACCTAAATTTAACTGAATCAAGGATAGCTATTTATTCACTAAATATTATAAACATACCTTTTTATCTTTAAAAATTTCATGTGATTGAATTAAAATATAAATTTAACTATGTATTTAAAAATATATTAATTTTTATGTGTTTTTTCAGGAGGCCTGGTATTTTAGTTCTTGTAAATGATACAGACTGGGAACTTATGGTAAACATAAATAATTTACGTTTTTTTTATTTAATATAACATTTTTGTAATTTTTAGGATACGGTTTATTATGAAATTCAACCCAAGGATTCAATATTATTTATCTCCACACTTCATGGGGGATAAAATATAATTATCCAATTCTGTTAATATGGTTTATCTTTATATAGCTATATTTTTTTTAAAATAAATTTAGAATTGAATTTTGTATACTGAGAATTTGTACAATATAGCATATATGTATTAGTGAGTATTACTGAGAACTGAACAAATCAACTACAAGCTGCCAATAAATATGTTTATCAGTTATTCCAAATAATGTGATCTTCATTCTATAGTTAACACATTCCTATTAATCAATGTTAATTCTCTGTACCTATATATTGTGGAAATAACATTACAATCTCAGTACTTAACTTTTTTTTATATATAAACAATCTTGAGGTCACTTTTTTGTTATTAGTGGCTAAAATTTTTAACTAAATAACCTACCAAATTTGCACAATTGAACTTTCTGGTTACATAGGTATGTCTGTTGACACTACTCAGTCCTTATTCCAAAATTGAGATTTTTTACAATTTATGTATGTACTTATTTTGAAAAGCATGAAGACCATCGACTAGGTGGGCCGCAAAACCTTATCTTAAATAAGACAAACTACTGAAAATCTTGAGAAAAAGTACTATTATGGACAAGTCTGTTTTTAAATTTCCAGTAAAAGGGACATTACAAAATACTACAAACATTAAATTATTTTGCCAGATATGACATCATTTGTCTTTAATTATGTTGTCTATTTGTGGCGCGAATTTATTGGCGTAAAAAACTTTTAAAACTGCGTCCAAGTGTGCGTCCGTCAATCGCGATCTTGGGGGAGATTTGTTTCCTTCCATCAAAGAAAATAGTTGTTCATCCTTATAGGTACTTACAAACATTGACAGGATTTTACAGGCAAATTTTCTCACTTCTTGGTATTGAACAGGCAAGTACTTATAAAATTCGAATGTACCAACACTATCAAATTTTTGTTTTAAATGGGTCTGACACTGAATCTCAATTACTTCCATTTGCAAGTGAGGGGGAACTTTATCGATATTGAAAAGACCAGTAAATAGAGAAAAATTGTTTTCTTGGGTCTTAAATGACTAAATATATTTTGTATGATATTTGGACACTTGTGCTTTCCTGATATGCCTTACATCACTTACAATTATCACTTATATTGGCAGCCAACTCAGTAACTCTTTCAGGGACAGTATTCTGGGACAAGGATATATTTTGAAATGCCTTCACGCTCCCGGGACTTACAATTTCCGCGGCCTTTACAAGGCCGTCTTTTATAAATTCACCTTCAACAAATGGTTTTGAGTGTTTCGCGATCAACTCCAACAGTATGTCAGTAAGTAGCTCGCTTGAAGGTCAGATTCATTTTCTTGTTTTGGACGTGTAAACATAAGCTGCTGATCTTTCAACAGTGATTTTAACTTATTTAACTTTTCGTTTTTTACCATGCCTGTATACTTGTCAAACATAGTTTTATGAATATCATAGTGACATTTTATATTATGTAATTTTGGGACAAGCTAGATAACGTTTGACTTGACTTTCCTGTTTATCCTGTTACATAAAAGGACTTATTGGCTTTGCTACTAAGCTGTCGCCAGATTGCTCTCCGTCTGGGGCTCAGAGTCGTTAAATTGGCGACCCTCGAAGTCGACCCTGCATCTTATTCCAGTTTGGAGACGTTATCGGTAGGATGAACCCTGAATCTTTAAAATACTTCTTGACTTTTCCTCTTTTAATTTCTGAAATGCATCTTGGCTTCCACTAGGTGCCCCTTGAGAGTACTACTGATATCACGGAATGACCCTTTCTTTCAAGCCATTCCCTTACTTCCACGTAGCGGCCATTACGCTAATATTCTTTGTAGAACTACGGCAGACGAACGGGATAGAATGCAGGAACAACTAGGCCTCACACATTCACAGCGTCTGCTCCCTTTCTAGCTGGGTCGTTAGTTTCCACACTGAGCTCTTGAATCTCCCATTTCCCCCCGAAATAAAGCAGCAAAACCGAACCCATGGAACCACTTATGTTGATAACACAGAGGTCTGCATTTGACGAGACGAACCGGAAGACTCAGATAACATTTGGCTTTAGGTTGAGTATGTGTAGTTCATCCTCCTAAACATAGATGGCACTTTGTACAATTGTACATTACAGTGGCTATATGAGAACAGTGGCGACAATAGTGGTTAACGTTTCGATTGGCTGGAGCCAATATTCACCATTAATGGGCAAAAATTTTATTGTTTACTATTGATCTTATGAGAATTTCGTCTAGTTTACTTCAGTTTATTTGCAAATTTATAATATATCGTTACTTGATTTTTGTTTTAATCGAAAGTTGGTTATTTGGACTTTGTTTTTTAACAATATTTATGTGGCTTGGGGTTTACAAAAATGTGATGATTTAGTAAGGCCTGTTTTTTAACAAATACTGTAAGGTATGTTTTATTATTGATTTCATAAGCATAAAATAAGGTTTAAACTTGATAAAAATATAAATTTTAAACATTATAATAAATCCCAAAAACTTAAAAACTCAGTTATATATGTCTATAGGCTATTTCCTCCAACAGGGGACCAATACAACGAATTTAATATTGATTGTATCCATTAGGATTCTTTGGTTTTTAAACATTATTTAAACTTAATTTTAATTTGTTTTTAGGGCTGTTATATATTTGTAAGTTAAAGTAAAAAACTTAAAACTCCATCTCTCACCTTTGTGTGTTTAGTGTCTGTGCTTTGAATTTTAATTTTAGATTTATTGATTACATTTTATGGTAAATTTGGCTCTTTAGCTCATGCCTAGACGAATGAATATGTTTATGTTCAACTAGACCTCACAAACAAGTGTTCTTCTACCATACCGTACCTACTTAGAGAGTTTATTGGGATCATTTTATACCAAATTATTTTGAAATAGAACATGAACTATTAAGTAAGTAGTTAATTAAACTACATATACCTGTGTGCTTTAATACTTACAATCACATGTGTACTTTTTGGTTCTGGCTCATGCAATTTACATAAAATTATGTAAACATATCAATTATGGGATTTGTAAAATGAAAATTGTTATTCATTGGTAAATAAATTGGAAAAGTTACAAGCAATATCAAAGTAAGTTTTCTTCAATTTTTACCTGATATATTTAAAATCTGGAAAATTTTGCTGTTATGAACTCGCTACTAAATTATGAATCTTCGTGGTAAAGTTGCATAACAGAACATACTGATACAAATACAAATTTTATTTCAGGTACTTGATACATACAATATCATTCCTTGCATCATAAGGGGGTTTGCAACATAGCATTAAAATACAATACAATGAAAATAAATAACACTAGCTACAAATAACACTTCACTTCACAATGTTTACTAATTTTAGATTTTACATATATTACAAGCTATTATTTACAGAGTTTCTGCATACTGTTAACAGTTTAAAACCAAAGACAACAATGATACACATGATAAAAGTTTAAAATTTAGAAGTCACACATTAAACATTCATTAAAACTATAAAAAGCTCCGTTCAATAGAAGATTGAGTACCAGCAATTTGAACCTGGCCAACGGCATTTGTTTAAGATTTAGAGGTAACTTGTTATAAAAGATAGGCGCATAATAGTTAGTGGAAAAACGTGATCTTTGCAATCTCAAAAACTGTATTCTGATTTCTGATCCCTGCCTATTTTGGTATTCATGATAGATGTTGTTCTGACTGTAAGAGTCCAGATGAGTGTGACAATACATAATGCACTCGTAGATAAATCTAGATGGTATGGTAAATATTTTAAAATCGACAAATGTTTGCTTCACATCCTCTCTCCAAGCCTTACCTGCAATCACTCTCACTGCCCTTCTTTGAAGTTTAAAAATTCGGTCTACACTTGTTGAGTGTCCCCACACAAGGACCCCATACAAAGCAGTGGATTGAAAAATCGAATGGTAGGTTTGCAGTAGGATTGGAAATGGTAAGACTCTCACTAGATTCCTTAATAGGAATACAGATCTGGAAAGCCGTGCCGAAACACAGTCAACATGCTGCTCGAAAGTCAATCCTGGGTCCAGAGATATTCCCAGAAATTTTGATGATTTTGAGTTATCTATGGGTAGTTCTCGCAACCCAAAAAACATAGTTATTGTCTTGGAGGTATTTAAAGATAATTTATTTGCGATGAACCATTCATTCAATGCTCGCATGTTATATTCGGGCGTCATGCGTACATCTCCAAGCATGTACCCAGTCTCAATTAGAGTAGTGTCATCGACAAACAACCACAATGCTAAGTTGAAAGAAGCAGTGAGAATGTCATTGGTCTTGATCTTCAATTAAGTTATCATCCCCACTTATGATGGGGTTCGTCGGATATTCATAAAATAATTAATAGTTATTCCTCTCCCACATATCAGGATTCAAAAAGAGATCTTTATTTTTTTGTTCAATAGATACCCTAAAGCTACTTTTAAGTTGATCTTTTTTAGTTCTCAGCTTTTCGCAATAGCTGTGGATATTTAGATATTCTTTAACATAACACTGGGCTTCTTTTGCAGTTATGTCAGGTTTAAATCCAGACATGAAAAAATTGGCATATTCTTGTCTCAAAACTACATTTCTAGACGCCTGTTCGTTGTTTCCTCTGATAGGTACAGGCCTTCTTACTTGTACATCTTTCTGAGAGACTGGGCTCTTGGTATTACTTTCCCGATTGATTGAATGACTTGCATTTTGGTGTTTTTCTTTTCGCTTGTTAACAACATTCCAAGGAATGGGGTTATGTTCTTCCTTCTCTACCAGATTTTTGGACGAATCTGATGCGCTGGAATCTTTGGCAACAGTGTTAGTGATTTTTCGATATCGACGTTCTCAGTCGTCGATTTTTCTGTGTCTTGCTCTACTGCCATTGGAATGCTTCTGTTTACCTTTGAAATTAGGATTATTTGAATTCCGATGTCCGTTTTTTGTGCCTTGTAGTCTCTTTTAACGTTTTTTTGGGATAATTGCGTTTCTATAGATGACAATTTTTCCTTTATCTAATTGAAACTTTCTCTAAATTCTACATGGAGTTGACTTACATTTTCTTTGAGTACTTCAATTTCGTGGTTTTTGTCCGAAATAACTTGGTTGGCCGCGTATAATTCTCGTTCCATAACCACACTCGTGCACGTAGGACAATTTATTAGTCCTCTACTGTAGTCTTCCGGTTCGTCTCGTCGAATGCAGACCTCTGTGTTGTTAACATAAGTGGTGCCACGTGTTCGGTTTTGCTGCTTTATTTCGGGGGGAAACGGGAGACTCAACCGCTCAGGTGGAAACTTACGACCCCGCTAGAAAGGGAGCATACGCTGTGAACGTGTGAGGCCTAGTTGTTCCTGCATTCTATCCCGTTCGTCTGCCGCAGTTCTACATAGAATATTAGCGTAACGGCCGCTACGTGGCGGGAGTGGGAGGGGTAAGGGGATAGCTTGAAAGAAAGGGTCATCTCGTGATATCAGTAGTACTCTCAAGGGGCACCTTGGAAGCCTAGATGCATTTCAAAATTTAAAGAGGAATTATTAAAGTATTTGAAAGATTCGGGGTATTCGGGAGCCTAGAGCTCGCCATCCGGATATCCTACCGATAACGCCTCCAAACTGGACCAAGGTGCAGGGTCGACTTCGAGGGTCGCCGATTTAACGACTCTGAGCCCCGGACGGAGGGCAATCTGGCGACTGCCTCGTAGCAAAGCCAATAAGTCCTGTTATGTAACAGGCTAAACAGGAATGAAGAAGAAGAAGTCCTCTACTGCCGCTAATGACTTTAAGGCCGGTCATTCTTAGACTACAGGAAGAGTGGTAGTATCCTCCACACACTGAGCACCTTACACAACTTTTTTCCACATTCCCTTTGCAATATTTGCACTTTTTCTCGCCCGGTTCGATCGACGCGTCTTTACTATCCGCCATATTAGATGATGAAGTGATGTTGCAATAAATTGTTAGTGTAATTTTTAATTAAATATGATATACTGTGGGCTAACAAGCAAAAAGTACTAGGTCAACTGTGTTCACATTTGACTTAGTGCTCTTTGCTTGTAAGCTAATATATGAAAATCTGTCTTGCAATACCTATTTTTTTTTAAGTTCATATAATATTTGACCGATAAATGTGAGTTATTATTGCATGCACAATAAACAAGGCATTTTTGTGTTGATCGAGTTTCATTTCTTTTCCAGGCATTGAATTTTTCGTAAGGCATATTGCAATTTGAACATATTTTTTAGTTTGATAGTTCATTTGATACGGCCGATTTAGCATCGGAAATATATGAATACTACGAGCAGAACACAGGAAAACTAGTTGTAATAGCTTTTTTAAGTATATCACAGAGGCCTCGCTTTTGTAATGTTTCTTCCTTATGCGAACCAGATTTGGAAACAAATGAATAATATATAGCAATTATGAATTGGTGTCAATTTTACGATTATTAATAAAATGAAGACTTGTCAAAGTATATAAGTAAATTGTTTTTAAATATTACTTTGTTAATTTTATTTCCTTAATTCCCAAATAAATAAAATTTCATAAATGTTTTTTTCATAGGCCCTCATGTTTGTTTTTAAGGTACGTGGATTACACTTTCATGAAGGCTTTAACAATAAAATGCTCTTTGTCATACCTTTTATTTAGATATACATAATGCCTACACATTTTTCTAAGAATGCTTTGTAATAATAAGGCTACTAATAGAAAATTTGTAATATATTTTTATTTAAATACACGTAATAGTTACCTAAATGGTTAAATTTTCGAAAATAAGAATTAAAGTGAGTTAGTTTCAAAGAGCTGTCTGGAAAATATTTTTTTATAAAAAAGATTTATCCTTATACTATCTATATAATCTGCAGGTGAAAAACGGCCTAAAAGAATTGCTTTCGATTATGTTGCTTGCGATCGTGATTTCTATCAGGCAGGCTTGTCAGGGAGATCTGAAATAACGGATTGCTCGATATGACAAAATCGAAAACGAAACGTCTATCATACTGAAACAGTACTACAAGTTAAATGTAACATTTAGCACCACCTAATCGGGGTTCCGGTGATTTCCGGCTGCAAACCTGTAGGTAATTTAAAAAGCATGCACTAGCACCATCATGCGGAGAGTAGATACTAAAAATCGATAAAATTGCGCTCTCACACATCTTTATCAAAATATATGTAATAAAGATGTGTGAGAGCGCATTTTTATCGATTTTTAGTATCTACTCTCCGCATGATGGTGCTAGTGCATGCTTTTTAAATTACCTACGGGTTTGCAGCCGGAAATCACCGGAGCCCCGAAAGGTGGTGCTAAATGTTACATTTAACTTGTAGTACTGTTTCAGTATGATAGACGTTTTGTTTTCGATTTTGTCATATCGAGCAATCTGTTATTTCAGATCTCTCTGGGTACAAGCCTGCCTGATGAGGGTAGACTGTAGAGGCCCAGAAATCACGATCGCAGGAGGGGGTACCCTGTGACATAATATTCTGCTTTTAGGCCGTTTTGACCTGCAGAAATTATATATTTCTGCTATTATACATATATCTTTTCCGGCCAAGAACTTTTGATAAAGATGTGTGAGAGCGCATTTTTATGGATTTTTAGTATCCACTTATAGGGTACCCTGTGACATAATCGAAAGCAATTCTTCTTTTAGGCCGTTTTGCACCTGCAGAAATTATATATTTCTGCTATTATACATATATCTTTTCCGGCCAAGAACTTTTGATAAAGATGTGTGAGAGCGCATTTTTATGGATTTTTAGTATCCACTTATAATATCTAGTTAACCCCTACTGAAATGGTCACATTTAAACAGTATGGTAGGGACAATTCTAAACTTTGTAAATTTTTTTTCCAAAAAAAAGCAATGAAAGGTAAACATACGGCTCATAATGTGTTTTTTTTTTCTAAATAATTACTTTGGGTGATATTACAATTATACAGGGTGAAAGGATATATGTATGTGGAAAATTTTCAATCTTAAAAGTGTATTTGAAAAAAAAAACAAATTGGAGAAAGATATTTTTTTTACCCGAGAATATAAAAATAAACTTGAATTGTTGGCACAAAATCCACTAAAATAAAAACTCTTGAGTTCTTAAATCAGTGCACTGCTACCAAATTAAACCGTTCTGCTTACAAAAAATAGCAGCAGAAAAATGGTTTCATCTAATAAATCTATAGCGTTAAACTTTATTGTCTTGTCTTTTTTTTTAAACAATTTTAATACAGAATTCAATGGCACAATAAATACAAGATAAAATTGCTGGATGAATTTTCAAAAAAACGTTTTTAAATATTATGAGAATCCTTTATTCCTTTACAAAGGAAATATAATTTTAAACGCCTAAATATGAGCAAAATTCTATGAAGAGTTTACGTTTACAAAAGTTTTCGTGTATTTATTAAGTATTGCTTTTTTAAAACTAGTGCTAGAAAACCAAATTAATAAATATATAACAAAAAATACTTAACAATAAAGCTGATTTTTTGCTCCATAATACTAGTCTTATACAAAAATGTAAAAAAAACTCAATAACAATTCCTTTTTTACATATCCTGCACAGCCAACGACTATCAGCATCGTTTGCTAAAGGTGAAACCACAAGTTGACTAAACGTGTATTAAAGACCGCGTTACGGGCCAACCTTTGTAAAATGAAATAATAAAAGAATGCTAAATATGTCAACCTATTCCACTGGTGTCACCGCTGAATTAAAAAAACGCCTTCATATGGTAACCTCTTTTAAGGGATTTGCTGTAGGCTCATAAGCTCAGAGTAGTACTAGTTCTTTCGGGAATTTGCTTAATGTTTGTGTGCTTAAAGTGCCTGTGCGCACTTCTGAAAAATATTGACAAAAGCAATCATGCTCATGACCGAGAACAGGCTTGAGGGGAGATTATGTAAGGTTAAAATTGAGCTGGCAAAATATGTAGTAGCAGAGACAAAAAACAGACATAGATTACCAAAAAAAAGTAGAGGTAACTGACGTACGTCATTACATAACCTAAATATTTTGAAAATGAATTCGAATTCGTTTCTCAAAATTCTTGTGTAAATAATCTAATATTCTAATGATAAAATGTCTACAAAATTAAAATTATACGTCGGCCGTAAGGTAAGATTGATTGCATATTTTGCTGACATATGCACTAATACTTATTTTTTTAGATTATTGATTCTTTGGACAAATCAACAAAATTTTCTCCAACCCAGTTACAAAATCTGATTCATGTTGGTAATCCAGAAGAAAAAGGAAAGATTGAACTGAACTTACCCCTTAATATTCTTGAAACACATCTTGGTATAACTAATGTGAATCATATATTAAAAATTCAACCAGATGATATCATTCAAAATGTTCACTTGGTTAGAGATAGGGCCAATAGGAAAATATCATTCGAGATAAATAGGAATATCTTTGTCAACGACGTTATGGAAAACTGTTTTCTACCTGATATAAATTTTAAACCAAAGAACATTGTTGTAGAATATAGTTCTCCAAATGTTGCTAAGCCTTTTCATTATGGACACCTTAGATCTACAATTATAGGCAGTTTTTTAAGTAATTTAAACATATTTATAAAAAATAAAGTGACTAGGCTCAACTATTTAGGAGATTGGGGTACACAATTTGGTTTTATAAAAATTGGGGTGGATACATTAAATTATAACATTGACTCTCTTAAGTCAGATCCAGTAAAGTTACTATACCAGTCTTATGTGCATGCTAATAAGTTAGCAGAGCAAGATTCTAATATTTTAGAAAAAGCCAAAGCCGAGTTTCTTAAACTTGAACAGGGATCACCGGAAGATCTAAGATCATGGAAACAAATTATGGATTTTACCAAAGATGAATTAATAAGAACTTATAATAGGTTAGGTGTTACATTTGATGAATATAATTATGAATCAATGTATAGTTCAAAGGATATTGGTAATGTTATAGAGATGTTGAGAAAAAAGAATATATTGAAGAAACAAAAGGATGGAAAGGAGGTAGTATTTATTTAATAATAATACATAAGTTATAAATCTTATGAATATATAAATACATGAAGTTAATTATGTCCTAACAATGGTTCGGACATTGTTGTAAAATTGCTTTAGTTTAGAAGTTTTTTGAATGGTTGACAGAGAGTAAAATGTACGAGTATCAAAAATGTCAGAATAAATTATAGTTTATTTTTTCTAGATGTAATATTATAATAATACAGCTATAGCAAACCCTTATAAACATTTTTTTAAAATTTCAAAACAATATAGGTACAAAATAGAAATTAAAATAGCATTAGTACCGATGATAATACATTGATATTTATTCCTAAACAACATTGCTGCTGGTATGTAATACATAAAAAGCAACATAAAATGAGCACATATTAATACAAGTCTATTTTCTTATAGTCAGTCACAAACATAAAATGTTTGAAAAAAATGTATCATTGACATGCATTATATATATTGCTCTCCAAATTGCAAAAAATAATGAAAATTGAATGTTGGTTTTTAAGTGCTTTACTTGTTCTGATGGATGAAATATGGATATGGTTACTATCTTTTATACTATACTTGTGATATTCATTATTAAAAGTAAATATTTAAGTTTAATATTTGGGATCTTATAGACCTGTTTACAGTGTTCTAAGTCCAATATATAACCTATTTGATGCAACACCGTTTCTAAGTTTAGGTCTCTAGCAGGTGTTCTGTAATTAAGTATCTTATGTTATCTTAGTATATATATATATATATATATATATATATATATATATATATATATATATATATATATATATTTGCTGTGTTCAAATATTTTGTACACCTATACAAGGCTCCTAAACCTGATTGAAGAGGTTAATTTAAAATCAACAGTAAGTCCAATATATTTAATTGTCTAAGCCTTAAGAATTTTAAAATTGTTAATCTTCAGTTGTAACTAATAGTATTTTTTTCTAAAGTACAATATAGACAGCCTTTTCTTCATTAATTTGTAATTAATTAAGTAATAGCCACTTTCAGATTTAGATTAATTATTATTTCTTTAAGGGATTTTAGATTAGAACCACTCTAAGCAAAAGTAAAATAGAGACCTGCCGGTCTCAAGGTCGATTTTGACAGTCACTTGCGAGCAAACGCCTATGACTAGGGATCAGTAGTATTAGATTTTCCATAACAATAGGTGATTGCCCATCACATATCGATATTGAATAGAAGTATTTTATCAGTTTATCTTTAAACTGTGAAATATATTTTATTCAAACCATAACTAACGTTCGTGTTTTTTTATGTTTTGTTAGTGTTGAAAAGTTTTTCATTTTTCATGCTAAAATAGCTAAATGTGTCGAGCACCTTTTAATTATGAAACTTGAATGTGTTATTTTTAATTTCTCTACTATAATGTAAGTTATTTTATTTAGATGAACAACAAACTATGACACCAAATTTAGCAATAGAGTAAAAGTTTGCAAAATATACTGTTCTAAGAATTTAAAATTTACATACATGGACAAAATGCTAGAAGAGCCTTACTGTGAGGGCTTATTTTACTAATCCTATTCTTGACAGTAAATATTTATTATTAAAGTGTGAGGATCTTAATGAGGGAAATATTTGAAAAAAAATCTACTGGAAGTTTAAGATGTTTACTCCACTCATAGTCTGCAAAGAAAAAGGATTCATTGTGGTAATAATAATCCAGATACGTAATTTTACAGGTAGCAGAAGTAGGCAATGATAGGACAGTCTCTGTAATTAAAAGTGATGGAACCACTCTTTATCTCACTAGAGACATAGCAGCAGCGATAGATAGATTCCAGAAATTTAAATTTGATAAAATGTATTATGTAGTAGAAAATGGACAAAGTGACCATTTTAATGCCCTGAAGAGTATAGTTAGTAAAATGGATTTGCCTTGGTCACATAGGATTGCCCATGTTAAATTTGGTCGAATCAGGGGTATGAGTACTAGAAAAGGCACTGCTGTATTTTTAAAGGATATTTTGGATGAATGCAGAGAACTGGTTTTAAAAAGACAGATAGAGTCACCTAGTAAGTACATTTTGTAAAGAAAATAGTATCAGTTATTACACTGTATTTTTAGGTGTTTTATCGAATTTTAATTTCTGTTAATAAATAAGCAATAAGAAAGTAATAATTATTGCAATTAACAGCAACAATTTCAGCATTCGTAATTTTGTGCTTTTTTCCATATTATCCAGACAGGCTCTCTCATTTAATTAATATGAATATGATTTGGAAATTTGGACTCCAAATCTTATGCTGCTTCAGCAACTTTATTTTCTTTTGTGGTAATTTCCTCCACTTTTAGTGTATCAATCATATCATCTTTATAAGCAAATATCATAATATGTACATGAAAATGTACGAGAGGGAACTAATACAAGTTGAACAGTTCTAAGTTCATTTCTTCAGAGTATTTCAAACTTCTTGAGTCACTGCCATTAAATTCATTTATAATTTTGTGCCCAAATTAACTTAAATTAAATTTTGTTTCCTCTAAAATATTTTAATTAAAACTACCAATGTATTTTAAACATTACATTTTGATTATTTCTTGCCTTATTAAAATTATCTGGTATCATTAAAACTAGTGCAAACTGTGAAGACCTAATCAGTGGTCTGACAAAATGTTAAACAACTTTAATAAAGTTTGACAACAAACTTTAGCTTTGAAAATATTATTCGTGTAAAGTTTTCTATGAAAATATTATTCGTGTGAAGTTTTCTATGAAAATATTTTTCATTAATTCTTTGCTACTGTTTTTGTCCCTCATCTTCAGTTTAATGATTTTATGCTTACGTTTTAAATTAAGTATTTGAAATTTTATAAATCCTTCCCAAAAAAAATTGGGAAATGGCGGCATTAATTCAGTTCTTGACAATTTCTTTTTTGAATAAAAAACTCTTGCAAATACCCAAAATCCTACACAAAAGCTCACCCAAGGCATAAGTGTTCAGTTTCTCTAAAAGTATTTAAAATGTGATTAAATAGACTTTTTTAAATAATTATTACTTAACTAGAATTTAAATTTGGAATTGTAAATGTTTGTATTTGAAACGTCGAACTTAGAGGATTTCGATGTGCTATATAAGTAGAATGTTCGATGTACTATGCAGAGGATTTCAAGTTTTAAAATAATGGAAATGTCAAAATTTTCTGGGAAACAAAAAGTGGTCTACATGAATTGTGAATTTTCATCCTGCTCAAAATGCATACTGCGAGCTTCTGAAGAATAAACCGAATTAAAACGCTGTTTTGAGCAGATTCCGCAAAAGCATATACTATTCTGTAAGGGTGAATCATCTAGAGCGAAATATACACTTCATGTTGAAGATATATCTGGCTTTTGAACCACAACTCTTAATGTAAAATACCATCTTTCGACAATTTGCTGCATAACATAGTTATATGGGAATCAAATTTTAATTTCTTATTGAGATACCCACCCACAAATTCATTTGATTGTATACTAGTCATTATTTGAGACTCAGCTATAAGTATAGGTAAAACAAGAGTTTTTAGCAGACTAAACATGGTACCCAAAGGTTTTTTAAAGTTATGATGTCTGAAAAATGACAATTTGAGCGTTTAAACCTGGTTTTTGGGGTTTAGATGAAGAGGCACCCAGAATTATTTAGAACAAATCAATATCTCATGGTTTGACTACTCAAACTAGAAATCAGAATGCACTTAGTATTTCTTTTCATGGTATTGCCTTTGTTCAGAGAGGTGCCGTGTATAGAGCAGTAAAGTTCTATAGAATGTTGCCAAAGACTTTGCAGTGAACACAGAGCATTTCAAAAAAAATATTAAGGCTTTTTTAATGAAAAAATCTTGCATTTTTAACATTTTGTAGCAGTCTTTATAGTTTTTAACATAAAAGTTTAGGAAGATTTCTTATATTTTCATAATATGTAAATTTGTGTATGTAATCAAATATTAACCGATTTAAATAACCACAAATTATAAATTGTCGTTGCTTTGTAACTACTTGTTATTTTATGGCAGTAAAGGATATTATTATTAAACCTATTTAATGCTTACTTGAATGATTTAAACATTTAAGGCAAAAACCAAACCAGGCGTAAACCTAAAAACACTTGAACCGATTACTATTTACTTTACCTTTAAATGTTATGATATTTGCTTTAAAAATGTTTAATCTCAGGTAGTCTTTAACTACAATTAGGTCATTGCTAAAAGATATTTCCAAAATCTGTAGATCTGTATAGCTCCATAAAATCGTTTTATCAGCTGCGAACATTGTGAATCTTCCAGATATTGACAACTTAGTGAGATCGTTAATGTATGGAACACCCGCATTAACATCAAGGAGTACATATTCCCCTTTCGTCAAAGCGACACTCTGTAG